>JAPFBL010000223.1:465000-837500 GCA_026182355.1 Hermatobates lingyangjiaoensis
ATAAACTGTTCAAAGATGTTTGACATATCTCGGGCACTGATTAAATCATGTAATGTCTGGAGGCCTCTTCAGCCCTCTAATCATATTCTCCTAATTAGACTCTCTCTCTCTCTCTCTTTCTCTCTCTCACTCACTCACTCCCTCACTCTCTCTCTCTCACTCACTCTCACTCACTCACTCCCTCACTCACTCTCTCTCACTCACTCACTCACTCTCTCTCTCACTCACTCACTCCCTCTCTCTCTCTCTCACTCTCTCTCAGTCACTCGCTCCCTCACTCACTCTCTCTCTCTCTTTTTATAGAGTCATGCGATCATTAAAAGAATTTCCTCAAAACATTTGGGCAAAGGAGGATTAGATAAATTACTCAAATAATTAAAATAAGCAGGAAATTTTAAAAGGCAACAAGTACCAAAAACTGTTGAGAATGGAAAAAACTATTCAAGAAGTAGAAGATCGTTTTCTCAGACAAGAAGATAATCCTGGTAGTTATATGAAAAAGAAATTGATCAAGAACAAAGTAATACAACCATAAATCAATTTCGGGAAAGTTTAAGAAAAAACATATCATAACTGAGCTTTTTTATAATTATATCATAAAGTATAATTATTAATTACTAATTTTTAGAATAGAAATATTATAAAGAAATTCATTATAATAAAGCATGCAATTTTACTTGATTATTAATCTACAATGTAAGTTTAGAGGGTCACCTGATTGAAATCAACCTTTGACGGCTAGTGAATTTTATAAACGTTATTTATCCAATTTATGATTGTTTGTTAATCATTAACTGATTTGTGAATAATTTATAGTTTATGGAAGTTTGTTATGATAGGTCAATAAGTATATAACAGTTGGCGTTATGAGTGTTATATGATCGTTATTGAGCTTGTTTATGAGCGTTATGATTCTTGTTTATGAGTGTTATATGAGCGTTATGATTTTGTTTATTAGCGTTATGACTTGTTTATGAGTGTTATATGAGCGCTATGAGCTTGGTTTTGAGCGTTCTGAGCTTAGTTATGAGCGTTATGACTTTATTATAAGTGTTATGATTTTAGTTATGAGTGTTATATGAGCGTTATGAGCTTGGTAGTGAGCGTTATACGATCGTTATCAGCCAGGTTATGAGTGTTATATGAGTATTATGAGATTGGTCATGAGAGTTATGTATTGGTTATGAGTGCTATATGAGCGTTATGGCTTGGTTATGAGCGTTATGACTTGGTTATGAGCATTATTTGTAGCTCACTTGCTAACATTGGTCGGATGGGGTGAGAACAACTGCGTCACAAATACATACATTATGTCTATTTATACATAGTTATAAATGATCAACCACAATATGAAAATGGGAAAACAAGACTAGGATCTTTCAACCGTAACAAGCGGTCTTCGTCAGAGTTAAAAACCCATTTGAAATCTTTTATACATAGATATAAGTAACAATTAAACAAAAAAAACAGTATTACCTATAAAACTGTATCTTTTTTAATAAACTAACACTGTTCACATGCAGAATTATATTAACCTCAAACTCTGTGATCTGTTACATTTTTACAAAAAGAACATGTACCTAATCAAAAACTTACTAAAAAAACTAATTTTGAAGATAAGATTAGATTAACCTCCGTCAAAAATATAGAAAAATGGAAGTTGTGTCTCATATAATCTTACTATATGCTACATGGCGCCAGTAGTCATAAGATATTTCATTCGAGTTTACTATCTGCTACCTGGCGCAAGTAGTTGTAAGATATCTCATACAAGCTTACTATCTATCTGCTACCTGGCGCCAGTAGTCGTAAGATATCTCATACAAGTTTATTATCTACTACCTGGCGCCAGTAGTCCGTAAGATATCTCATACAAGCTTACTATCTATCTGCTACATGGCGCCAGTAGTCATAAGATATTTCATTCGAGTTTACTATCTGCTACCTGGCGCAAGTAGTTGTAAGATATCTCATACAAGCTTACTATCTATCTGCTACATGGCGCCAGTAGTCATAAGATATTTCATTCGAGTTTACTATCTGCTACCTGGCGCAAGTAGTTGTAAGATATCTCATACAAGCTTACTATCTATCTGCTACATGGCGCCAGTAGTCATAAGATATTTCATTCGAGTTTACTATCTGCTACCTGGCGCAAGTAGTTGTAAGATATCTCATACAAGCTTACTATCTATCTGCTACCTGGCACCAGTAGTCGTAAGACATTTCATGTAAGCATACTACCTACTACCTGGCGCCAATAGTCGTAAGATTTCTCATATAATCTTACTATATGCTACATGGCGCCAGTAGTCATAAGATATTTCATTCGAGTTTACTATCTGCTACCTGGCGCAAGTAGTTGTAAGATATCTCATACAAGCTTACTATCTATCTGCTACATGGCCCAGTAGTCATAAGATATTTCATATCAAGCTTTACTATCTGCTACCTGGCGCCAAGTAGTGTAAGATATCTGCATACAAGCTTACTATCTATCTGCTACATGGCGCCAGTAGTCATAAGATATTTCATTCGAGTTTACTATCTGCTACCTGGCGCAAGTAGTTGTAAGATATCTCATACAAGCTTACTATCTATCTGCTACCTGGCACCAGTAGTCGTAAGACATTTCATGTAAGCATACTACCTACTACCTGGCGCCAGTAGTCGTAAGATTTCTCATATTAGCTTACTATCTGCTACCTGGCGCAAGTACGTATAGTTGTAAGATATCTCATACAAGCTTACTATCTATCTGCTACCTGGCACCAGAAGTCGTAAGACATTTCATATAAGCTTAATATCTACTACCTGGCGCCAGTAGTCATAAGATTTCTCATATTAGCTTACTATCTGCTACCTGGCGCCAGTAGTCATATTTCATTCAAGTTTACTATCTGCTACCTGGCGTAAGTAGTCGTAAGTTATCTCATACAAGCTTATTATCTACTACCTGGCGCCAGTAGTCGTAAGATATCTCATACAAGCTTATTACCTGCTACCTGTCGCCAGTAGTCGTAAGATATCTCATATAACCTTACTATGCTACCTGGCACCAGTAGTCGTAAGATATCTCATATAACCTTACTATGCTACCTGGCACCAGTAGTCGTCATTACCCTCCGGTGAGATGACTCCCTATCCATCCTTCATTCTCCTTTACACCATCCGTAATAAATTTTAATATATATGCGTAATACAAACCTATTCTCGCGAGTGGAACTGAAAAATAAACTAAAGAAGATATCATATAATAAGTAGAAAAAACAACCGGCTCCTATTAGTTTACAAAGTTAATTCCAACTGAACTGAATACTTTATTTCAAAGAGAGAATTTAAAAATATATGAAGAACATCTATTAAAAATGTATCTACTTAACTACTATAAATGATCAAACCACAATAAGAAATGGGAAAACAAGACTAAGATCTTTCAACCGTAACAAGCGGTCTTCGTCAGAGTCAAAAACCCAACTGAACACTAGATGCAGAAAACATCTGGTGAGGAGTTGAGAAGAGTGGGAGGGAAGATTGGTATTTTAAAAGGGTGAAAGCACAGGAAAGGACTAATGTCCAGAAAGGGATGTTTGGGGAAACAAAGGAGTACAGTAAGAAAAAGTAATATTGGACCCCCTTCCAAGATTAGCCAAACAACTTGATTTTAATATAGTGTTTTCTAATCGTAATAACGTGGGTAATATGTTAATAAAAAACTCTCCAAGCGAATTGGAGTCCGCTGGTATTTATAAAATTCCGTGCAAAAATTGCCATAAAATTTATATTGGTCAAACTGGTAAATCATTAAAAACACGTGTAAAACAACACCAATATAACGTAAGTAGACAGGAAAACAGTTTTTGACTCTGACGAAGACCGCTTGTTACGGTTGAAAGATCTTAGTCTTGTTTTCCCATTTCTTATTGTGGTTTGATCATTGATTGTTGTTTCACGTGTTTATGTGAAATCTTTTTAACTACTATAAATGGAAGGTATATTAGATATAATACAGAGAATGAGTTCTTTCTGTCTACAAGGGACATCTGATCACACTATATCTGAGTGCCAGCTGATCGGGAATGAGAAGGACTGGTCAATGATTTCAACTTTCTTTTACTAATAAAATCAATGATTTCAACTTTCTTTTACTAATAAAATCAATGATTTCAACTTTCTTTTACTAATAAAATCAATGATTTCAACTTTCTTTTACTAATAAAATCAATGATTTCAACTTTCTTTTACTAATAAAATCAATGATTTCAACTTTCTTTTACTAATAAACATGATTCACTTTCTTTTACTAATAAAATCAATGATTTCAACTTTCTTTTACTAATAAAATCAATGATTTCAACTTTCTTTTACTAATAAAATCAATGATTTCAACTTTCTTTTACTAATAAAATGATTATAGTCACACGTAAACAAATGATACATAATAGCTTAAAATGTATGTATAACTACATTAAAAAACGAGAAGTCAGTTTGTTAACGAGTTTAATATTATGATTACTTCTAGTAATGTTGAGTGTAGTCCACTCCAGATTTTACTAAACAATACCAAAAAGATAAAACAGGTATACCAATGTTTTAAACAAAAAAAATCCATTAATGTAATTAGCATTATTTTTTCTCCTGGTAAAGCGGGAGCAATATCAATTTTATTTTAAATGTAATTTTGTACATGTTTTAAATAAATATTATTATTTACTTTATTTATGCCAACGTATATAATAAATGACTACAATACTTCAGAAGTAAATATTTATTTTCTTTTACCTACCTATGAGCGTTAAGTATTACTTAATGTACATAGTAATGTAATTAATATATTAGGTATTCAATGTATACTTAAGTATTTAATATATACTTAACTTATATGTTAAGTATTAATTAATATATAATATAATAATGTAATTTATAATATATTACAATATATCTATAAAAACCATTAATTTTATATATATATATTTATGAGCTCAAAAACGAAGAAAAGCAACACACAGAGAAAGACACACTTACGAACTCAAATTTTCTCCTGAAGACGGATCATCCGAAAATTTGAGTTCGCAAGTGTGTCTCTTACTCTGTGTGTTCCTTTTCTTCGTTTTTGAGCTGATTTGCGTGTCCAGTTCGGATCGGTTTTTCCGAATTTTAAGTGAAATATATATATATATATACTTTTTCGTTGGAAATACATATTTTCCAATATATTTTGTCTATATATTTTGTTTTTTTGTCTATATTGAACTATATATATATATATAATATATATATATATATATATATATATATATATATATATATTAGAATACGTTGGCAGCAGGTCTTCTCTCAAACATATGTTGTTAAAATTTGCAGCAGCTTCTGCACTCACTAACTTTAAGCTGGTGGCCTCGATCCTTCGGGCGATTTTTCTTTCTTCTGGCTGCAGTTGCCATAGCATCTGTCCTAGAGACATCTTCAATATTATACGAGCTTTCGACCATAGGAACATTGGTCATCTTCAGGTAGAGCATGCCTTGTAGTAAACAGCTTAAATGCCTATCAGGTTGACTAATTCGAACCAATCAGAGCGCAGGATTGCGTTCGAATTAGTCAACCTGATAGGCATTTAAGCTGTTTACTACAAGGCATGCTCTACCTGAAGATGACCAATGTTCCTATGGTCGAAAGCTCGTATAATATTGAAGATGTCTCTAGGACAGATGCTATGGCAACTGCAGCCAGAAGAAAGAAAAATCGCCCGAAGGATCGAGGCCACCAGCTTAAAGTTAGTGAGTGCAGAAGCTGCTGCAAATTTTAACAACATATATATATATATATATATATATATATAATGAAACCACAATAAGAAATGAGAAAACAAGACTAAAATCTTTTTTTAACCGTAACAAGCGGTCTTCGTCAGAGTCAAAAACCCAACTCAGTTACGGTTGAAAGATCTTAGTCTTGTTTTCCCATTTCTTATTGTGGTTTGATCATTGATTGTTATTTCACGTGTTTATGAGAAATCTTTATATATATATATATGCTAGGTTTTGTTATTGAGAGCTAGGTCATATAAAAGAAAATAAACTCCTTCCTAGGCCAACGTTTCGATTTATTTGTACAGTATCTTCAGGGCTAAAGACTAGAGTAAGAACTATAATACATTTATCAAAACAATCTACAATATATATATATACATATAAATATATCAATGATGAAACCACAATATGATGGGAAAACAAGGCCCATAAATTAAAACCAAAATTCAAGAGGGTTGACAGCCAGTGGATAGCTAGCCTTCCACTCCCTCCCACCACACTCCTTCACTTCCCCAAACATCCCCCCCCCCCCGGGCCGGGGTTATGGGCCTTCTTTTCCCATTTCATATTGTGGTTTCATCATTCATTGTTATTTCACGTTTTTATGTGAAACTTTTTATCGATATATATATATCAGTTCAAAAATGAAGAAAAGCAACACACAAAAAAAGAGACACACTTACAAACTCAAATTTTCGGATGATCCGTCTTCAGGAGAAAAGAGAATGGGTGACCAAGCACGCCGGAAACATGCCCGGCATCGCCCATTGGTCACCCATTCTCTTTTCTCCTGAAGACGGATCATCCGAAAATTTGAGTTTGTAAGTGTGTCTCTTTCTCTGTGTGTTACTTTTCTTCATTTTTGAACTGATTTGCGTCCAGTTTGGATCGTTTTTTTGAATTTTGAGTGAATATATATATATAATATCGTAATATTATATTATTAGTATTAATGAGTATTACATTGTCATATGGTATTATTTTGTATGTATGACAATGACTAAGAGCACAATTACTGATTTATAAAATGATGGCTAATAAATACAGAACAAACCATGTGTCTCTCTGCATGGAATGAAGTGTTACGTGAAAGTAGAAGCTTTCCTCCCTATGCATTTAAATAGTACCATTAAACTGTTCATGTGGAAAGAATCGACTGCCTTCAGAGAAACTATAGTCACTAACACATAACCAAAAACTATAACTAATGTCTCTTTTCCATTGTAGTTAATATGTATTTCTATTTCAGTTTGCTCACTCAGACATACGAAATTCTTTAACGAATTCTGAATTCATTCCAGTTTTGCTGCTTAACTATTTGAGCATGACCTAAAATCACACAGATATACTAGTATTATACATATTAACAATTCTACGTATCCCTCAATACCATGAAAGACAAAAATGAGGATTGTATGGCTCATTTCAAGATATATATATATATATTCAGGTAACTCACCACAAATGAATGAAGATAGTCGCTCTGAGGCCTTTCGTTTTCACGTCGTCAGAGAGCAAGTGAATAAAAGTTGTAGACAGCTTATGAATTTTGATTTAAAGTTGGATTAAGATTGGCATCATTGACAGTATTTTTCCCTATTATAGTCGTATTCCCTTATTAAAACACTGTCAATGATGCCAATCTTAATCCAACTTTAAATCAAAATTCATAACCTGTCTACAACTGGTATTCACTTGCTCTTTGACGACGTGAAAACGAAAGGCCTCAGAGCGACTATCTTCATTCATTTATGGTGAGTTACCTGAATATTTATATCACCTGTTATTGTCACAATTTTGTATATATATATATATACATGAATGATCAAACCACAATAAGAAATGGGAAAACAAGACTAAGATCTTTCAACCGTAACAAGCGGTCTTCGTCAGAGTCAAAAACCCAACTGGTTTTCGTCTTGACCCTGACGGAGACCGCTTGTTACGGTTGAAAGATCTTAGTCTTGTTTTCCCATTTCTTATTGTGGTTTGATCATTAATTGTTATTTCACGTGTTTATGTGAAATCTTTATATATATATATATACTTTCTCGTTGGAAATACCATCCGAAATGGACAAATATAGTTCAATGTAGAAAAAGAAACAAAGATACATTAAAATCACACATTTACAGTCTCTAATTTTTGGTTTGAACCGTCTTCAGGAGAGATAAGAGAGGGAAACCAAGTGCAACGGTTCAGAGGCGGTTGGAGACCAACAATGTTGCCATATGCGCGCCCGGTCACACAGAATAAGGTAGACAGAAAAAACGCTTGGTTTCCCTCTCTTATCTCTCCTGAAGACGGTTCAAACCGAAAATTAGAGACTATGAGTGTTTGCTTTTTATTTATTTATGTTTTCTTTTTCTACATTCAACTATATATATACATATTATCGTCAAGAAAACGGTCCACAAGGGACAACAAACGTTTCAAAGTAAACTATACATACACAGTAAATAGAAAAACAGACTTAAACGTCATCAGGAGAGAAGAGATAGGGACACCAAGCGCACTTGCCAAGCGACGGTTGGAGAGACAACTTCGGTATTTTGATACGAGTCCAAAATCTAAGAAGAGTAGCACACTAAAAATACTAATTATTAATTAAACGCATAACATAATTACGTTTATAGGTTTTTCACACTACCCACGACCTTTAAAAACGAATAGTAGCAGTAATTAATTGAGTGGACTCAGATCTACTGATAAACCTTTAGGAGGAATTTTCGTGCGGTATTGACCCTTCTGTGGATCCATTCAACAGCTAAACAAAGAGTATGCTTAACTTGCTTTTGTAAGAGAATTAATAGATACTTGCCTGAATTGTCTATTCATTATCTTATTAAAATATTTAATAATAAATCAGATCATTCTTTTAGAAACCTAGTATAATCATATTATATCTAGAAAAAAGATATAATGAACCTGATAGTTGGCATGAGAAACGACGTTTTCAAACGTCAGTTTATGAGAATTTTATAATAATGATTTTGATAAGAAATCTGAATTATAATGATACATAAAATAATATTGTCATGAGAGGTACAATAAAAAAAATTTCATATAAATAACTTTATAAAAAAATTTCACATAAACATGTGAAATAACAATCAATGATTCAAACCCCAATATTAAATGAGAAAACAAGACTAAGATCTTTCAACCTCAGTTGGCTTTTTGACTCTGACGAAGACCGCTTGTTACGGTTGAAAGATCTTAGTCTTGTTTCCCATTTCATATTGTGGTTTGATCATTAAATGACTTTATATTGAAGGTTATTTTAAATAATATTAAGCAGATGTAAAATAATTTTGCTTAAAAAAAAAACAGAAAATAAAAAACGAAAACAGCATCCTTTAATACTGGTGGGGTGTTCAAAGCTAGCAAATGACGTCAAATGTGTTATGCAGAGAAATGATAAATCATGAAGGAACCGAATAGCTGACTAGAAGGGAACGTTTATAACATGTTAGGCCTCACCTACATTCTACCATTTAAATAGATCTTTATTTTTTACTACAGTTGTAGAAACAAAGAGGAGAAATAAGCCCTTGGCTCAAATAGATTCTAAATAATAAGTAAACAACGTATTAGCCCTAGCAACGTTGAGAAGGATGGAAGTACATGTTTTAAAAGAGGTATATTAAATTAATGTATTTATAATACATAGTTAAAAAGATTTCACATAAACACGTGAAACAACAATCAATGATCAAACCACAATAAGAAATGGAAAAACAAGACTAAGATCTTTCAACCATAACAAGCAGTCTTCGTCAGAATCAAAAACCCAACTGAGTTTTTTTTTTTAATACAGAGTATGTAAAATGTATTCATAAAAGCGTTACTCTCTTTATGATTATAAATAAATAATTATGGGCTAAATTTATAAATAAATTTAGTTATAATTTATAAATAAATTATATATAGTAATTTATATAATATTTATATTATTATATATAATATTAGTTTAACGGTAAATAAAAACAAAATAACGGTATATAACATAAAGAATGATAATATATGAAAGTTTTTTAGAGTGACTGTAAATCAAAGAAACTCGACTCATTGAGGTCAAGACGTGTTTTCATGAAATAAAGTGGATTAGCCTTGTTTCAAGATGGCAGTATTGAGTGCGGAGAGGCTTGCCATAAGCGCACCAAATGTGTACTGCACATTAGTTACAATGGCCAAGGTGTTATGATCAAGCAAAGATCAAGTGTCCAATATCTTCACGACCTTGATTCAATCTAAAGACATTTGTGCTATTATGAAGGTGATCTATAAACTTGCCTTAATTCACATTGATCGTCGTATTATGTTGGGCAGGGTGTCAAACATACGGCCCACCGGCCGGATACGTCCCACCTACAGATTTAGTATGGCCCAGAAAATAAATATACATTATTATAAAAATAAAAATTAATAAGTTTACTCTAATTTTCTTTAAAACCTGTGATTGTTACATTATCCGCTGGCGGCAAAGTGTTTTAGTACGCGTAGACAACATTAAAGCAACACGGTGACGGAACTAACACAAGGAGGTGGTAGAATTGAACGTCTATTGGCGCATTATCCACTTTTCCGTTGTACTCACTCACACCTTCACAAGCGAAATATCTCAGTCAAAAAGGTGAAAAGTTGATACTGAGTGTCAGATTTTAATAAAAATTTTTATAACTGACTTATTCTTTTTTTGCACTAAGTAATAGTATTAGTGACTAATATAAAGAAAAAAGTGACTTATTGTTAGTTCTATATAATTTTGCAATGACGTTACTAGTCCGGTCCACTGGAGATCAGATTAAGCTGTATTCGGCCCCAGAACAAAATGAGTTTGACACCCCTGAGTGGGGGGGGGGGGGGGGGGGTCAACGAAGACATGTAACCAATAAAACTTTTTCCTTGATTCCACTTCGGAAAAAACAAACTTTACTAAAAAAAAAAGAGGTATTTAAAAATACCTTCTTGGTTGTGGACTTAACAAATACTCAAAAGACGGGAGTATATATAAAAATATAAATACAATATTATATAATATATATATAATATATATATATATATATATCAAACCACAATAAGAAATGGGAAAACAAGACTAAGATCTTTCACCGTTGATCTTGGTTTTCAGCCAGTTGGCTTTTAGACTCTGACGAAGACCACTTGTTACGGTTGAAAGATCTTAGTCTTGTTTTCCCATTTCATATTGTGATTTGATCATTAAATTACTTTATATTAAGTAATGTTATACTTTAATAATATAATATTATATAAAATTAATAAATTAAAAATTAAGCAATTAATATAATTGCTTAAAAAAAAAACAGAAAATAAAACACGAAGACAGCATCCTTTAATACTGGTGGGGTGTTCAAAGCTAGCAAATGACGTCAAATGTCTTATGCGGAGAAATGATAAACCATGAATGAACCGAATAGCTGACTAGAAGGGAACGTTTATAACATGTTAGGTCTCTCCTACAGTCTACCATTTAAACAGATCTCTGTTGTTTACTACAGTTGTAGAAACAAAGAGGAGAAAAAAGCCCTTAACTCAAATAGATTCTAAATAATAAGTAAACAACACGTATTAGCCCTAGCGACGTTGAGAAGGATGGAAGTACATGTTTTACAAGAGGTATAATAAATTAGTTTTTTCATAATACATTTATAATGAAGTGAATTAACAAGATTCACTTCATTATTACTAATATATTCATTTTTACTTCGATCCGTCAATTATGAAAATTTTTAATTCATTTGAAATTTAGCTTAGATAGTATCTGTATTACAGAAATAACAAACAACTATAGCACTATTTTAACAAAAAAAAACAGAATTTGCAAAATTATTTATTGCTACTGTTATTATTAGATCATAGATGAAAACCATTTTAAACATTTTAAAACATTTTTATAAAATTTTATATAAAATTTTAAACATTTTAAAATGAAAACCATTTTATAATTATAAACAATACAATTATAATTATAATTATATTATATATTATATTTATAATTATAATTATAGTATAATAATATAATCATATAATTATAATTAAATTTCATTATTTGGCATCTCACACCAGATTTTTATCTCACTATCTGAAAGTATATTATGGAGTGAATTTCATGGAATAATAGTAATTGTTTCCAAAACTTGTCTGTAAACAATTAACTTACAAATATAACTGTTTAAATTGATATAGTTTCTCGACCACTAATTGTTAAAGTTCAAATATGGGTTTCTTGAGGATTTTTGGTCTAAAGAAATAACATTTCTGTTTATACGTCGACGTTTCGCCAAAAATTGTTTGAAATTTAAAGGCTAGAAATAATTTATTGGCGACATAAGTAGTGAAAACAAATACATCAACGGAATATCAATCAACAGAAAACAAAAAAAAACAAAATAAACCAATCTATAAACACCACATAAAGTAAAAGAAAATCAGAAACATGGCCAGTGTTTTTTTATTAAACTTGTTTTCTATTAAAAAACGATAACACTGGCTATGTTTGTGGTTTTTTTTTACTTTATGTGGTTTTTATGGATTGGACATCAGACAACCAAAAAGACACTAACACTCTTTAGTGTCTAACTAAAAGTTTAGTGTTTAACATTGTGTTAGTGTCTTTTTGGTTGTCTGGTGAAATTTGGTTACCTTGCTTGGTTATTTCAGTTCAGTGTCATGTGTTCATTCAGACTACAGTTGTTGTTAAAATCCACACATACTATTTTTCTTTGTAAAATAATTTTTAATGTAATATTTAGTTTTTCTGTTTCAAAATTTATACTTCTGCCTATGAAAAAGGTTTTAAATAAAGACCGAAACGAAATGAGAGTTTAATTTGAACCTGAAGAACTGACCGAGTCCCGATAAACTTTAGTTTGTTTCTATTCCACGATCGATATAGCATATTTAATAATATATATATATATATATATATATATATACCAATTAAAAGAAACGGTCCAGCGGACTTTTTTAAATAAAATAAATTCAAAACGAAGGAAACACACAGAAAGACACAGACATAACTCACATCGATATTTCGACCATCGTCGTCATCAGGAGGTGTGAAGAGCGAAGAGCGAAGAGTCCCGCAGTAAATGTCGCCGCCCTGTCTTACTACGGGACTCTTCGCTCTTCGCTCTTCATACCTCCTGATGACGACGATGGTCGAAATATCGATGTGAGTTATGTCTGTGTCTTTCTGTGTGTTTCCTTCGTTTTGAATTTATTATATATATATATATTTATATATTTAAATATATAAACGAAATATAGTTCAAGTATAAACACAAGAAATAGAACATCACAATCGATATTGGCGTCTGCGTCTCAGACATAGTAGAGATACTAAAGGCGCAAGATAAGATCGGATCGTAGTGCGTCATGCATGTACAGAGACATACTTCTCCTTCATTTTCTTATTTTATTCTTTCTCTCCTGAAGACGGATCAAAGCCGAAATAATGAGATGTGAGTGTTGTCCTTTCTTGTTTCTCTATGTTTACTTGTAATTATTGACTTGACTTATTTATTTCATATAATATATATATATATATATATATATATATATAATAGTTATTTATGTATCCAACTATCACAGAAATGACCATGCCACTCTCAGTTCACAAAAGATTACCCAGGCCGGTGCTAAATAATATGGTATTAACGTAGTAGATGATATAGTTACTCTCAACAAAAGCAAAACTAAAACCAAAACTTGAAATAAACTTCAAAAAAAAAACAACAACAATAAAACCTTTAACTTCTCAAGACATTTGAAAACAATAAACAATGACTGATAAATATTCATGAAAGTGGTATTGTCACAAAAGCATTCTTTTGTCACATTTTACTTAGTAAAATGTCCGTCTATTCAAAACAAATTCTGCATCTTACTTCATATAAAAGCTTTCAAAATGATCAATTGCTGTAAGTGCTTGAGAAACGAGTGAGGAGTTTAACGGATATATTATCATGGTAAAAACCAGCTTTTAACTGAATTACCTTATTAAATGAATTCGTTTGATCCAATTAGATTAAAAGGAATGATAACTTTAAAAATTCAAAAACTGAAATGATTTGATGCATAAAGATTTTAATTAAATATTAACATTTAAAGTATTGAACATATTTATTGAGTTTTTCAATGCATCATTTGTATCAATATTTTTTCTAAATTAATTTAAATTCTAAATGTAGGATGACAAAATTAACAGCAAACAGGTTTAGTTTAACCTTTCCTAATCTCGCGGTTCAGTATATTTGTGAAATTTTTACCTAACGCCATTTATGTAAAAACATATATCACTCATTATATAACTGCTTGTTTAGACATGATGGGTAGTCTAGGGAAACATGTTTTCTGAAGATTCAAGATTCGAATTTTGTTTTATGAATCGACATATACAAACAATGTTTGTGAAAATATTGTTTGTGAATTCTCAAAATGTTTGTGAATCCCCTGAGAGCTATATTATCATCTGTGGATCCCCCAGGGTACTTAAAAAACATAATAAATTCCGTGTAAATTTTCAAACAACATTTCTTTTTAGGTAAATGAAAAGTGTAACTAATTTCATTACATTTACAACGTGACCATAAAAAATACAAAAATATTTTTAAAACAATAACAAAATATTCTTGTATTAACATTTGATAAAGAATGCTGAAATTAATTTTAAAAGAATCAGTTTTGAATATAGCAAAAAAACTGTAATAGAACGATTCAAAAGTTTGGAAAACCATAACAAATTGACGAAAATATTGTTCCTTACGTTTTAGTTATTATGTTTGTATATTATAGCAGTCAGCTCGCTATGCTTTGATGTATTTTTAGTTGTGCTATCCTGAAATACGTATATAAACTTAACATGGAGCGCTAACTAGGTGCCATGGACCTTAAAATACTAGTTTCCTCATGGACCCCCAGTAATCCTCTATGAACCCCTGGAGGTCAGCTCGCTATGCTTTGATGTATTTTTAGTTGTGCTATCCTGAAATACGTATATAAACTTAACATGGAGCGCTAACTACGTGCCATGGATCTTAAAATACTAGTTTCCTCATGGACCCCCAGTAATCCTCTATGAACCCCTGGAGGTCAGCTCGCTATGCTTTGATGTATTTTTAGTTGTGCTATCCTGAAATACGTATATAAACTTGACATGGAGCGCTAACTACGTGCAATGAATCTTAAAATACTAGTTTCCTCATGGACCCCCAGTAATCCTCTATGGACCCCTGGAGGTCCATGCAGACCACTTTGGAAAGCACTGCGTCAAACCATTAATCCTAAGCCGGCAAGACACCAGGATCTCGTTAAAGATCAAACCCTAATCAACTTGTGCCAGCTAAATACCAAACTCTTGAGATATTATCATTTATGTGGCTCACCCATAAAGAAACTTTCGATTGGTAAATACTCAACTTTACTGTAAGTAAATTCGTTATAATAAATGTCTTTTTTTTTATTTTTATACAAGTATTATTAAAAAGCACAGCAGCTTCAGCTTTAATTATCTTCTTAGAAAGATGTTCTTTTTGCCTAATAATTAAATTACATTTTGACAGAGAAAGTATTTTCTCATCATGCAATATTGCGCCCAAATAATGTGACACACCTATACTACAAGGCCCATTAACGCGTAAATTATGCATTTATCACAAAATTGTCTCTACAACCTTTTAGATACACACCCACATACGTACTCGCCCAAACACGCTCCTACCAACACACACGCAGCCATCATACAGAAAACGTAAAAAAGGACTTTAGGGACCCCAAAGCCTTTCGGTTTTGTGTTTCCCTTTGTGTTAAATGCATTTAACATAAAATTGTCTCCACAATCTTTTAGATACACACTCAGATACCGACGTACGCGCCCAAACACGTCCCACGAACACACACGCTGCCATCATCCAGAAAACGTAAAAAAGGACTTTAGGGACCCCAAAACATGTAAATCCCTTAAAATTTCGAAGATTAACTTTTTTTAATAGTAAAGCAAAAGTAGCATTTGTAAATTGGTAACGTTCAAGTAAGAGTTGTGTAGAAAAAATTACTAATTAAAAATAAAATCGACTGTTCAAATAGCTTTATCTTTGACTGAAATTTTTAAATAAACAAATAAAAATAGACAATCACAGTGCGTTACTGTTGAATCAATTCTGGTTTAAGAAGACCTTTTGAAAAATCGAGCATTTAAACAGCATGCTCCATTGAACGGTGTAATGGTCTCGTTGAGTACTGCTGACAAGATGACGTATCGAAGAGTCATTTTGTATGCGTTCTGACATTCTTCAAAACTCAAAATATTTTTACCATTCAATAATTCATATTTAAATAAGATTTAATTTTCATTTTTTGTTGTCACCAGTAGAACGGATTAAAATTTGAAACATTTTTGGCATAATTCACAATAAAGAAGTTTTCCATATTTCAATATTAATATTAATATTCAACGGCAGGAAACCCTATCGTTGTGTTTCCGCCATGCTTGGTCACCCATTTTCTTTTCTCCTGAAGACGGATCATCCGAAAGTTTGAGTTTGTAAGTGTGTCTCTTTCTCTGAGTGTTGTTTTCCTTCGCTTTTGAGCTGATATATATATATATAAACCAATTAAAAAAAATAGCACACAGATAGACACAGGAATAACTCACTTCTATATTTCGACCATCGTCGTCATCAGGATGCAAAGAGTCCCGCAGGAAGGCAGAGCAGCGACAAAAGGTGAACGGCGGAAGGTGAGTCGCCGCTCTGCCTTCCTGCGGGACTCTTCGCCTCCTGATGACGACGACGGTCGAAATATAGAAGTGAGTTATTCCTGTGTCTATCTGTGTGCTATCTTTTTTTTTTAATTGGTTTTTATTTAAAAGTCCGTTGGACCGTTACATTTAATTATATATATATATTATATATATATTATATATATACCTAAACTATTTACATTCCATTGGCTCTATTTACATATAATCGGCTCTATTGCACAAATGTACATTGTTCCTAATAACTAACTTTAGCTGAACATAAAAGAACGTTCACTATTTGCAAAGTCTTATAGCACTTGTACTATTATGGTGGTTCAAATTGTACCCATAATCAAATGTTACACCCAAGTATTTAAGCTCTTGTACAGAATATATTTTTGCATTATTTAAGCATAATTTCCTTTAATCTGCTGTTCTTTTTCCATTGGTTTTTTATTTTCTCAAAAACATTGATTTTCAGATGTTGTAAATCTCGTGTTTACGAAATAGATGCAGTTTATTTTATTATATTTTTTTTATCAAAATTTTAATTTTGTTTTCATATCTTGTTAGCTTTTGTAATTTTTTCCTAATGTTTCTTATACATATTTATTTTTTTTTAAATATTTTATTTAATATGTCCAAGATATGCATATAGTATTATACCAAATAGAACAAGTAAGATAAGCTTCTTAAGGAAAGAGTGAACTTTCACGGGAAATACACAAGGCACACAAGTGTTCTTGTACGCTTGTCGATATGTGATTATTATCGATAATCACACCACAGAAAAGTCTCCAAATATGCAGACTAACATTACATAAAGTATATAAAAACATATGCACTGAAATAGTCCAGATGTAGAAAACAGTTATTTCTTTCATAATACCTCTAGTTTTTCATTTACCTCTATTTTTTATTATTATAACAGATATTTCATGTATAAGAGATGTGTGAATATAATATAACCGTTTAGGAGCAGAAATTATTTATTATGAAATAGTAGTAGAAAAAAGGTAGATAAATATCACACAACAGATTATTAAAGTTGGATGGGCGGCTTGCTTCTAGAGCAGAGGTCCCAAAGTGTGTTCCTTAACCCAGGGGTTCCTTAACAGACTGTCTGGGGTTCCGCAAAAAACATTTAGACAAAAAATGTTTCTAATTTCTTTAAAAAGTATCATTTTTAATTACAACTTTTAAAAAAAAATAACTTTTAGTTGGTATGGATTTATTCAGTGTTTCTTATGAATCAAGAAACCAAATCATGTGTATATCTGCTTGAACCACAATAAGAAATGGGAAAACAAGACTAAGATCTTTCAACCGTAACAAGCGGTCTTCGTCAGTTGGGTTTTTGACTCTGACGAAGACCGCTTGTTACGATTGAAAAATCTTAATCTTGTTTCCCCATTTCTTATTGTGGTTTGATCATTGATTGTTATTTCACGTGTTTATTGTAAAATCTTTTTATCTACTTAAACACATAAGTGGAAGTGGTCAAAATTTGATTCTTATTTAGGATGAATCACTAGTCAGTTTTTGGAGCTATCTGATTCCCGAATTTCCTTCTATGGCAAAAAAAAAGCACTTCACACATTGCTGCCATTTCCCACTACCTACTTATGTGAAACTCAATTTTCTTTTCAAACTGCCATAGAAACCAAATACTGAAGTAGACTTAATGCTGGGGCTGACTTGAGAATCAAAACTTTCAACTATAAAGCTAAACATTAAAAAATTGTTGATGATATGAAATAAAAAAACATATTCTCATTAAACACTATATAAGTATTGTAATTATATGATATTTTTCATATCATACAATCATATTGTAACATAAACACGTGAAATAACAATCAATGATGAAATAATAATGAAATAACTACAATATGAAATGGAAAAAACAGAGTAAGATCTTTCAACCGTAACAAGTGGTCTTCGTCAGAGTCAAAAACCCAACTGACACATTAAATGCAGAACTCTTTCTTACTGTACTCCTTTGTTTCCCCAAACATCCCTGTCAAGAATCGGTCAGTTTTCCAGGTTCAAATCAAACTTTCAAGGCCAACAGTTTGATTTGAAATTCATATTTGCAACCTAAGCATACAAATGATGTATGAAATTCAAATGTAAGTGTAATAAACTATTACATTAGAGCAGTGTTACCCAAACTTTTTCGAGTCATCGCCCCCTGTTGGTCTATAAACCTATAACTCAACACCCTTGAATAATAATCAGATTCCTAGACTAAATAACCAAATGAGTATCATTTTAATAATTAAATAAAAATAATTACTAATCGAATATTTATTTAGAATCCAATAGATGTATTGTTTCATAGCATATTTGTGCAAAAGAATTAATACACAATAAAAGAAAATTAGATGAGAATATACTTTTAACATAAAAATGAATTATCAAAACAAATAATTTTAAGAAACCGTTTCCTAGAAGTTTACATGTCGTGTTTTTACTTAAATTTAGAAATTATATTGTATGAACATTTTCAATTTAAGGAAATAGAATCTCTGCTCCTTTTTGCAGTACCACCCCCCGATATCAAAGCACCGCCCCCAGGGGGGCGGTACCGCCCACTTTAGGAAACACTGCATTAGAGGTTAAAAAGAATAATTATAGCAACATAAACTTGAGCACGAATAGCAGCTTTAATACGAATCTGCTAAGGTAATATTATAAAGACACATTACTTTCATTAATGTTATTTCATGTTGGGTAAAATAAATGGATTATTTCAATTTACATGTTTTGTAACTTTTAAATATGTTTGATTGTGTATATACCTTGAATTAATGTTCCAGTCATTTATTTAATAAAATATATGATTTTTTTACTTTTAAATAACTTTTTTTTATTAAATATACTTATTGTATATATAATATATACACAATATATTCAAGATAATATATTTAAGGATTTATCTTATATCATGTTAAGAATACTATATCAAAAGCTTGGACCATATAATAATCTTTGTATTCATGACTTAACAACAAGAAACAACAATAACATTATTCCTGTCAATCACGTTCACTGAATGTAAAATTATTAATTGCCGCTATAATTTCTTAATACTGAGTGACCCAAGGGGTCACTGGTTACTCTTATTTACTTAAATTTACGACAACAAATGCAAAATAATTGTCCATCTAAGAGTATTCTCATTCCACATAAATAAAATGTTTAATTTATTTACTTTATTTTTTTTTTATTTTATTATTTTTTTATATTTATTTATTATTTTTATTTTATTTTTTTTATTTTATTTTTATTTTATTTTTTATTTTGATTTTTATTTATTTTATATTTATATTTATTTTTTTTTTATATTTTTATATTTAATATTATCTTTATTTTATTTATTATTTTTTGAATTATTGATTATTGATTAGGTTTAGTCTTATGAGTTTATGTTAAATTTTATTAAGCCTGCTATATTTCTTAATTTAAACTTTTTTTATTTAACACTTGTCACAAGTATGCGAGCTGTGATAACAAACTAAGAAAAAAAGAGTGGACAGGACTCTTCTTAAATATATTAATTTACTTAAATATATCAATTTACTTAAATATATCAATTTAGCAAAATATATCAAATTACTTAAATATATCAATTTAACAGATTCAATAATACGAGTATATCGACCGTTTGATATAATAGGTGTGTTCTCTAATCGGGGTTCGGTCAATTTTCCAGGATAAAAATCAAACACTCGTTGCCAACGTTTCGGTTTCATTTAAAACCTTTTTCATAGGCCTATGAAAAAGGTTTTAAATGAAACCGAAACGTTGGCAACGAGAGTTTGATTTTTTATCCTGGAAAATTGACCGAACCCTGATTGGAGAACACACCTATTATATCAATTTACTTAAATATATGAATTCATAAGAATATATTAAATTTTGATGTTTTATAGTCAGTAACTAAGATGACAAATATATTTTCTGTATTCACGAAATGTATTATAAATGCCTCTTTTTTTATGATTCGACTTCTAGAAGTGCTTCCATAAAACAGTTATATACTTAGGGATACAAGTCCAGTTTTCTGGCCATTGCCTTCTTTATGGAGAGATGCTGCATATTTTTTTCTGATGAAATTGAATCATATAATATATTTTGTGAATTGTAATATATTTTTGTTGTTAACTATAATTTTTTTTGTAAAGAATGTGCAGAATTACTTTTTAAAGAAGCCAGTGGGAAGAAACTCATGTTGTATCTTTAAGTATAGAACTGTTTTATGGAAGATGTTTTAGAAATCTCGTACTACCATTAATTAAAGTAAAGATATTTGATATATAACTACCGACGTTAACTATTGACTATAGAATATAAAAATTTTATGAAAAAAATATATATGCATATTGTTATTACCACTGAGGTTAGTATGATTAATATTAGAAATAGAAAAAACCGTCATACCTCGTAAGTTGATATCAGAGATGTTGGAGCGCTTTCGGATCTTGTCCATCTTCGTTCGCAACTACCATAATAGGAGTTGCGAACGAAGATGGACAAGATCCGAAAGCGCTCCAACATCTCCGATATCAACTTACGAGGTATGACGGTTTTTTCTATTTCTAATATTAAAAAAATATATGCAGAATTTCTTTTTAAAAAGGCTACTGGCGAGATAACTCGACTTGTATCTTTAAGTATAGAATTGTTTTATGGAAGATGTTTTAGATATCTGGTACTACCATTAATTAAAGTAAAGATATTTGATAAATAACTACCGACGTTAAGTATTACTAAAGAATATCAAAATTTTATAAAAAAAAGATATGCAGAATTTCTTTTTAAAGAAGCCAATGTCCAGAAACTCATGATGTACTATTGAGTAGAGAATTGTTTGATGGAAGCGGTAATAAGAATCTAGAAGGATTAATGGCAATGAAGTAAAGTTGTTTGAGCGTGCATGGAGTGAAGGGACAGACCTTGAGGAAGTGCGAGGAGCGGCAGAAGGAGGACGGCGAAAGGCCCAATCCGGAGAGGCATGTCTGTCGGACTGAGGTCTGCCGAAGGCGGCAGCTATCCCCTCCAGAGAGTCCGGAGCTCACCCCCTGCTAAACAACTCTTGATTTCAGCCCTACCGCTTCCTCCTCGGCTTATCAAGGCCCACCTGTCATCTCCCATATCTAACTGGACCAACATAACGGCATCCCGAGCAGGAATCCATCACGTCGCTTCACATCCTTTTACGAAAAAAAAAACACCGAATAGTCATCCATCGGTTTTTAACCAATACCAGTTAGCCGCATAGCCTGGAATAAGGGAACGAAATACACAAGCAAAGACTTTGTGATGCTTCCATGTGTCATAAAAGGTGAAATATCTTTTTAAAATTTCTTATACTATATCACCTTCCCGTCATCTCTCCCTCGAGTGAAAAAGATAAAACCTATTAAAGTAACCACTTTATCACTTTAAAGTACATTTCTACTGTATTTAAGATAGCGTAAGCTACATTACATGTGCAATAGAATTCGTTAAAAATAAAAACCAAATAAATGCAAATATAATACACGCTAATAGATAAAAGGCTATTTATGGATTATATTTATACAATAACATGAATTTAGAAAAGAATAATTTTGAACTATTACTATTAATCCATAATGTGGTTCATCTATAACTGAAATGGGAAAAATAAGAATGGACCAAATTTTCCGCCCTACAACAACACTAAAGATAAAAGCTATAAGTATGAAAATAGGAAACAGTAACTATTAGAACAGTTTTTAATTGATCCAATGTAATAAATTGCAAATCAGTGCTACAAAATACTATTTTAAACTAGGAAAACAAACTGTTATAAAATCGTCACAGTAACAACTTCTACAAAATGATGGGTACTGTCAAAATTAAATCAAATAGCAAACCCAATTTTACACTTATAATTTTTACAATAATATAAGTAAAGTATTGTTGTTATGAAAAAGTTGGAACCCGAGATTTTGACAGATTTCAAAAAATGTTTTGACGATCCCTAAAGTACTTTTTTTGATATTGTTGTATGTTGTGTGTGTGTGTGTGTGTGTGTGTGTGTGTGTGTGTGTGTGTGTGTGTGTGTGTTTGTGGTTGTGTTTGTGTGTTGTTCGGTTTAACCATCAGCACGGGTACGGATGGGTTTAACCGTCAAGAGATAGGGATGGTTTCCTTGATGATAATATAATACATAAACTATATTCTCAAAAAGAACAGACAGAAATCGTACAGAAAGTCACTAGGATATTTCGATGGCCTCGTCATCAGGAAGATAGATGTGAGTCGTTCCGAATACAGGTAACGATTCTTCAGTTGCTTATTAATTATTGAGTTCGTGGAACCGTTTCATTAAATTGGTTTATATATTACGGTTAAAAGATCTTTTAATATTTTTTCCCATATCATATTGTGGTTTGATCATTGATTTAGATATATATGATCAAACCACAATAAGAAATGGGAAAACAAGACTAAGATCTTTCAACCGTAACAAGCGGTCTTCGTCAGAGTCAAAAACCCAACGTTAACCGTCAAGAGATAGGGATGGTTTCCTTGATGATAATATATACATAAACTATATCCTCAAAAAGAACAGACAGAAATCGTACAGAAAGTCACTAGGATATTTCGATGGCCTATCAAAAACCACCAAAGTGGGTTTTTGACTCTGACGAAGACCGCTTGTTACGGTTGAAAGATCTTAGTCTTGTTTTCCCATTTTCTTATTGTGGTTTGATCATTGATTGTTGTTTCACGTGTTTATGTGAAAAATTTTTTTTAGATATATATGTATGTGTGTGTGTCTGTGTGTGTGTGGGGGGGGGGGGGGGGGGAGAGTGTAAATAGCCGTCTACACTATTTGAAGCATCAAATTCAGGGCAAAATGACATTAATCTATTTAAAAATATTTATAATTTGTTTCTCCTAAACTATTAACTCTAGAGTTTTGATATGTTGCCATTATTATGGTTACCAGAGTACCAATAAATACAAAATTCTCTTATTTATAAAAGAACGGAAAAAAGTATTTATTTTAATTAATCAAGGTTACAAGCAACCTTTGTACTAGGAATTCATTTGTTTTTTATCATTTTAATGTTGGATCTATCGAGAGATGATTTCGCCTTGGGAGGAGTCTTTGGCAAGGACTCAATCCTCTACAACAGTGACGCCGAAACCTTTTGGGTTCAGCATGTCGAAACATTTTGAAAAAAGCCAAACAACTTTCATTGAGGTATCATACATCACAAAAGTAAAGCCTAAAACAAATTAGTAATATTTATACATTTGTTTAATCATTCTGAGGTAAAATGGATAAACAAACAAAAGTCTCCACACAAATGAAGTGTGTAGTCAACACAGATAACGCGTGTCATAGGTTTGACATCACTGCTCTACAGTCTTCTTGGATGTAAATATTAAAAATGGAGGAAACATTTACATACATCTATTGATCTACGTTCAATGAATCATAATTATAATTTTAATATAAATAAAATAAAGGCAAATGATATTAGTCATTCCTTTACAGCTATCTTGATCCTTAATAAATGAATTCCACATTTTATAACTTGTCCATTTCCTTTAAAACAAAGATTTTTTCCTGAACCACCACTGTCAGCAAGTTTGCTGTAATCATCAATTTCCTTTAATTCTAACTAACTTTTGAAAAAAAAAAAAACAAACAAACTACCTTAGTATTTGATATCCATTAATATGAAACCTAATTAGAATAAAAAGGAAAACTAGTTTGGGTGAAGGTGAGAGGAAGACAGTTTTAAATATCAATCGCTTCTGAGAACTGTCTGTAATGAGTCACAAGCCTATGTAACCTTTAAGCCTGCAGCAACCAGCGCGTTTAGTCCAAACGAAGATTAAAAACTACATTAGAGACTATGCTTCAAACAATCAAATAGTATTCTTCAATCAAACATTTCTTTTCGGATGAAGTCAATACAGTAATCCCTCGCTAGTTCGCGGTTCAGTTTTCGCGGTTTCAGTGTTTCGTGGGGTCCTGAAATGTTCAATTATAAATTAAGAAATATAAAAAAGTATTCAACTGTAATTGTAGTAAAAAAAAAAAAAAATACCACTCGTAATGAAAAAGTACAGTAGTTAGTATTAAAGAAGAAAATATACAGGATTCTTCTTGTACGATCGAGAAAGATATCAAACAACCAGTGATTTGGTTGTAACCAGTTGTTGATAACAATAAGTGACTTCATTTTACTTTCATAAAAATAAGATAAAGTGTACCACTTTATTTTAACGAAAACTTTATCAATATTTGGTCTGCTATAAATGAAATATAATAGAATTTATTCTTGAGGGTTGACTTCTCAAGCCGAAGTTTCGATATACATTTATGTCATCTTCAGGACTACAACATGTTTCTTTACAATTAGTACAGTATTACTATTAAAATTTTGGTAATTGTGTACATTTTGGAGAGGGTGTGATTGATATAATCTGGTATTAAACTATGGATTTGCATATTGATATACGGATATTTCATTATTATATTATTGCTATTACATTATTTCAGAAGTATTAAGATCAAAAATAATAATAATAATTCATAGTTTAATAGCAAATTTTTTCATCACTCCCTCTATATTACCCTTCAAGCAAAAATTCAAAATGTAAACAATTAACAAAATTGTAGTAATAATAGTGCTAATTGTAAAAAAAAACGTTGTGGCCCTGAAGATGATATAAATATATGTCGAAACGTCGGTGATAGAAGAAGTTTCAATCATAAAACCTCAACCCTCAAAGAAATATATAATATATATATATCATATGAGTAATTGGTCAAGAAAACAAATCATGATAAATGAATAATTATTATGAAAAATATTATCGCGACGTTTTGACGAATTTATACGTTTTGAGTCCATTTTTGAAGTTTTCCTGATGATGTATGTTTGTTTATGTGTGTGTGTGTGTGTGTGTGTGTGTGTGTGTGTGTGTGTGTGTGTGTGTGTGTGTGTGTGTGTGTGTGTGTGTGTGTGTGTGTGAGAACGCGTGTGCATCGTGCGCGTGTGTGTACGTGGTTTGGTAGGGAGGTGGGTACTACCTCATTTGTACCCTATTAGTATGCAATGGTGTATTTTATATCTGACAGTCTTATTTTATGTATTCTCATATAATAGTTTAATATCATGAAGAAAGCGGTCAGAAAAGGATAAAAAAAGTTTCAAAGTAAACAAAAGTATACAGTAAATAGAAAAAAACAGACTTACAGTTTTTAATTTTCTTAGTTCCAAAGATCGGTTTGCAAGTGCGCTTGGTGTTAAAATCTCTTCTCTCTCCTTATCAAAACTGAACCTCTGTTCAACTGAAAATTAAGACTGAGTGTAAATGCATTTGTTTAGTTATTCCATTCAAAAAAAAAAAAATCTGACTAAGCTTTCAGAGTGAATCATAAGTCACAATCCTTACATTTCATTGAAAAAATATATTTCTAGTTGTTTTAAAAGGTGAGGATTGTTTAAGTTATTGCTTTTGTTTCGTCCATGATAAGACAAAAATTTCAATGATGTAGTTGTTTGAAAACACATATTGGTAAAAAAAAGTGATTTTCCCGTCAGGCATAATTTCTCTCAACAGGCCCATTTTTGTGCAAAATATGACTTTGATGTCTCAAAGACTGTAAACTGTAGAGTGCGAGTGTACACAAGCTATTGGTTGCACACCCACCAACCTACAGACATCGTCGAAACTTTATAAAAAAACAACTTGGGGACCTAGAAACATGCAATTCCATCAAAATGTTCGTCAAAAAGATCGAATTCTTTCACGATCTTTATCACGATTAGATCTCTACCACAAAACAGACTTCCCAGGTAAGCACATTTAGATCTCTGTTAGTTTCGAAACTTTGTAAAAGATAACCATACTTAAACATGAAAATCTATAGTTTATCATTATTGTACATAATAGTAAACAATAGACCTAATTAGGTGTAATAATAGTGCTGAATACATCAATGTTTTAGCCCTGAAGAAGACATAAGTATATGTCGAAACGTTGGCAAAGAAGTTTTTTTAATATCTAGACCAAAAACCTCAAAAAATCTCAAAACTACGTTATGCCTATTGTTAATTGAGTGATAAACTAAAGCACTAAATTTTCTTTTTAATTAATACATACTTAAGTAGAGCCAACCTATCTTTTAAATACTGATTTGTTTGACCTATAAAACTGCATCGCAATAGTCAGACTATTGCTACATTAATATATAACATTAACATTACTACAGAGGAATTTATAGATTAAACTGCGTAATAGAGTAACTGCGTATTAACTGGTATCACTGCCCCTGAGTACTATCGATATTTCAGTGACGTCAATCGATTTCTGGATCGTTTGAGATGTCCACTTTACACATTTCAGTGCTAATACTGTTGAATTAGTTTCTGTCTGATGTTGACATCAGGAATGAAACAATTATCAGTGGAAATCACTGATACTTTATTAACACCTTTTGAAAAAATAAGAACAGAATATCATTACCAATTAGTCCTGACTATATCAATAAAGAAACCTTCCCAAAACTATAAAATCAATGACTGTTACATAAATAAGAAAAGCCTTGAGTCCTTTTTGAATAATCACAAAGCGAAAAGATTTCAAACTTTGTAAACAATCACTAATAACGTTAGTTATTATAAAATAGTCAGAAGTAATGTAATTATTAGCAAAAAATTGAACAATTAAGGCGAATACTATTGTTGGTCAAAGAATACTATTTTTGATGAAATAAATTATAATTCCAGTAATTTTAAATTTAAAATAATACACAGTATTCTGAAACCGACTAAGTTCGATTTTAGGGTTTGAAATTATTTATGTGTCCATAAGAACTGATAAAATAACTTTTGTTAGGTTAAAGAATCTTCAGATAATCAAATCAAATAGAATATTATCTTAAGTGGATTTTAGGAGCATTATATGGGTGATAGATATTCAATAAATTATTCAATGAAACTAAAATCATGAATGAATGTAATGCAAGTGACATTTCATTTTAATTGGATCTACTTTAAGTCCATGTACTTTTAAATGAATAATTTATTGTATTGAAAGAATGTTAATTTTCATAGTTTAATGATTATAATATTTACTGTACAAGCAGTCATTGTGTGGTTGGTATTTACTCATGATTAGAGAAGAAACATTGAGTCACACAAAGGATTTTATTCGTTCAACGTGTTTCGAACACTAAGTTATTATATCATTCTTTTTTATGGATCACGATTAGAAAATTAATGTCACAACCGAATTTAAAAGAAGCCCTTTTACACTCTTTTCAATATGAGTTTAGAAATTCAGTAAATTGTTTTCTTAAATATACTAAATATAAAACAATTAGTTATGAATGATTAATCGCTTTCAACCGGAAGAGTGAGTCACTTATTATAGTGTCTAATCTTAAAGCTTCATTGGGTATTTCATGGAAACTTAATTTAAGAAAGCTGTTCCCAACTTTTTTTTATTAAAAAAAAAGGCAACAACAAAACTTATAATTAACTACGACATTTATACTTAAACTACATTTTATAATAATTTGTCGAATACAATGCTAATAACAAAAAAATTAGTTGTCTCCAATTAAATTTACGAGAAAGATTAAGTAAATAAGGAAGTAGTGAATTAACCTTCAAATATTTCCTTTTGTCTTCCACGATACTATTCCTTTGAAACTTCTCTACAACAGTTCTAGGAATAGAAATTAAATGAAATTGCTCAGTAATGAAATCAACACAATAGATTAAATCAGGCATTAATAATTAATATAATATTAACAATTATGATAATGTCTTACTGGAGGTAATAAAGTTAGCTGTTGAAGTTAATATCAGACATTCATTACTTTAGTTTCTTGATATAGCATATTAAAATAGATAAGAAAATTATGCTTGAAAATAGCATAAGAAAATTATTTCTCTATGGGTATTAATATTAGTATTGTTTTAAATGAAATCTATCTCTTTGTTAGAAAACTTTAATATATTTTAAACATTTAGTTATTGAGCTTGACGATTTAAAAATCAAAACACTTTATTGCACTAAATGATGTTTTATTGAATTATTGAATGATAATATTATATTTATCAATTGAATTCAATGCCGGGTTTATACTACTTGTTTAAAGTATAAAAAAAAGTTTAAAAGACCTACAAAAGTATACATCTTTATACTTTTTGGTATATTATCGTTATATTATGATGAAACATATTAACTTGAAACACCATCTCATAATCAATACATTATGCTACAGGAACTATTTAATAATTAACATTAAAATATTAACAAACCATTTAAAATACAAAAATAAGTTAAACAGGAATTTGTACTTACTTTTTAAAGTATTATTGAAGGAATTAAGTGGTTAACACTATTAACTGTAAACAGATTTAAAGAGGTTTAAAGGTGCAACAGAAGTGAAACTCTAAACCAGGAGTGTAATGGCGTCTTCTTACAATGATTAAGCTGTTACTTGCACCAATCAATGCCATCTAAATTATTTCATTTTAAAATATTCCCTTCTTCCAGTTTCTCTGATACAAACATTAATTTAATATACTAACAATCACCATTGCCGCATCTGGTGTTGACTAATCATTGATACTTTGATAAAATACAGATAATAAATAAGGAAAAAAAAAATAAAAAGTTAATTTAAATAATATTCAGTTAGTTAAACAAACAAAAATGTATCTTTTTTTTAATAAATGTATAGAAAAACTAAGTAAAAGTTACTTTATTTTATTATGAATGCCGTAAACAGACTTAAAACAAATTCTAATAAGAGCTTCTATTGTCATTCTGTTAAACTTAGTGGTAGTAATAGTAGTAGTAGTAATAGTAGTAGACAACACTGTAGATTGCAATAGCTGCCCGACATGGGAACACACATAGTCCGAACATTAGGCTCTCTGTAATACTACACAATCAAGATTGATTCTACATTGGGAGTCCTAAAGTTTACCTAAATCAAGTGTATTTAGAGTAGGCTTCTTTAACGAATACCTGACATCGTATAGGCTTGAGACCGACGGCTTAACGTCCTCTCCAAGGGGCGACGTACTCATATTTATTCACCTCCCACGTGAATAAATCGAGGACCAGGTGGGCATCGAACCCCTGACCTGAGTTCTGAGGCGAGTACGTTAACCACTGAGCTAACCTGACCTCTCTGTTAAATTTAGTTGAAATTAATTTGTGGTTTACAGTAGAATGGATCAGAAGGTAATTAATATTATTACATCTGGAGAAGGTAATATAACATTTCCATAATTGTTCAAACCACCGTAAAAACGGGGGAAAAAATACTAACAAGTGGTCTTCGTCAGAGTCCAAACCAAACCTTAGTCTTTTTTTCCCTTTTCTTATTATCGTTTGAACATTGATTGTTATTGCACGTGTTCATTGTGAAATAACATAGTTCTATAATTATACTGATTGAACCAGTTATCGATGCAGACACTTATTTTAGTATATCACACAAGTGATGCATATGGTATCCTTGGTATTACAACAGCAGTAATAACACTTTTGTAAAGCCAAAGAAAAAAAAAACATGTTACGAGAATATCATTTTTTTACTATAGTCAGTGGATCTCATACATAACCATCTGAAATATTACACTTCATAATAAAGTTGTAAATATATTAAAACATTACATAGATCTGTTACATTTAATGTCGTTTATCTGACTTCCTTATTAATTGAAGATTTAAAACAAAGTTTCCTTTAAAACTTGAAAATATTTCTATTTTGGAAAAAAAACTGAAAGAATAAATCTGAGTATCATCGAATCACTAAAGATTTAGATTAAAATTTATATCGGTTTTGGATAGCACGGGAAAGGAAGGTTACCGTAACTTATTATTATTATTATTTGAGGGTGACTATAGCACTATGTCTTAAAAAAAAAACTATTGTCCTAAAGTACCCCAGCAGTTAGCTTTAACGCCTCTAAGCATCTCAGCACTTTTGCTGGTTCCAGCAGTAAAAGATTTTTTCTATGGTTTGTTGAGTGTTCCGAAGCACCTACCTCTGTGCAGCAACGTTGTCTGACAGTTGGTCAGCAAGTGCAACGGTGTTTTTTTGCAGAATCTGCACAAACCATCATTGATAATGCCCATTCAGACTCCCTATGTTTCGGAAAAAATCGACTTTCTTTCTCCTTCATCAGGAGGGTCTTCTCGGGTCCTTAGGTGCACTTGTGGGAAGTTGGCTCCCACTAGTTAGCGCTTTTGGACCCTCTGCACTTCCGGAGGATGGTCTCCGGACTTTTTTCGCCTTAGTATCATACAGGGGAAAATCCCTGTATCTCTGTCTGTGGTATTTTGCCCACTCCGGCAGAGCACCGCATACCGGAGTAAAACTATTTACTCAAGGGGGTCGCCTGGTACACTTGAGGCTCCAGTTCATAATACAGTAACCCCGTATCATCCATCCTTAGGTACGGATCGCATAACACCTTGGATTGGGGTACCGTAACTTAAGCCAGTTAGTCTCTAAGAGACTGAAGATTACTTGATAAAAGAGGTCATCAGGGATTACAGGGGTGGGGGGGGGGGGGGGAACGAAAGAGAAAAAGCAAGAGTAGCAGTAAATAAGGAGTTAAAAGACACTAAAGAATAGCAATTCAAGAATTCATAAGCTTTCGTGTCTGAGGAGTATGAAAGCTTTGGAATTCTTCGGGAGTTCTTCGACTGCCTTCCAGGGTCTATCAGCCTCAACCGCAGTACACCTGCAAGTGCGTAACCCCCCCCCATGGCTGCTCGGTAGAAGTTGAGGTTGGCATGGAAAGTAAATGAGAATTAGCTAAACTTAATTTAGTACTTAATTATTAGCATAAAAGCTAACCCGAATGACAGTCCTGCCTTACCTATAAATATTCAATTCGAACAGGTATAAACAAACAAAATAAAAAATCTGGAGTGGTCTACACTCAATTTCACTATAAGTAAACATAACATCAAACTTGTTAACTCCCAACTAATGGTTTGTTTGATTAATCAAAACACAGTTCAACACCATGGAATGCATCATATATGTTTTGATTGGGATTAATTTTTTTACATTTAACAATTTTTTTCTTATAACATATCATCTTAACTCATTAGAATATTTTAAATTTTCAATAATAAACATCTAAATACATGCATTTCGTCATTACCACAGAGGTTAGTATTATTAATATTAAACATCTAAACAACAATTTTATTACACTTAAAAAATGTCCAAGTCAATGTAAACAATGTAAATAAATGCAAACATATCCGATCAGTAGGTCAGGGGATTTATTATTCCAAGACAAAATTTCAGTTTTTATAACTATCTTTCAACAATTGATATTTTATTAATTTTTTTATAAAGAATATTAAGGTAATATTAGGTTCAATTTTTTGACAATATTTCATTATTCTATAATTGGCGGTTTAGCTTTAAAAACCCGTTCTTTGAATTCGTAAAAAGGAATTATAATTGTTCTTCTTATTAATGCAATTTTCAAGAAAAAAATACTGAACTCTTCTTCATATAACGTGCTGTATTGAGGTGTAAAAGTAAAGGTACACAGATGAAATAATGCACTATTTAACTTTTCATGCTTCACTAAATGCTACTGAGAATATATGTGCTGTCATAATGACGTAATCATTTCAAAATGAATTATAACATTGCCTAATTATGATGACTTTGATTTGTGGCTGTAATTTAATTGAAGCAATTTGATATGCCTAATTACCAATTCGATACAGCTCATTAGTACGTAGCAATTAAGGCCTACAGGCAGACACCGTATAAGAAGACATTCTCTTTTATATAATAGTCTAGATATGTAAAATTTACAATGATTTTCTTATATTCCAGAATAAACAAAAATGTATAATGGAACAAAGAATAAGTCATCAAGTACAGCTGTAGTTTAGAATCATTTAAAATGATTGATATTTTAGTTGTCTACAGATATATAGTGACCTGCACATACTATAGTTAGGAGTTTCACTTTCTTCTAGGGAACATGTGGTTTGTTGGGTGACCATTGGAGAGGAAAACAAGATAATTACCGTTTGCAGTATGTAGTCCGTGCAACCTGACAAGCATTGTCACCTTTCGATTCTGTTCCTGCGAGCAGCTGCTTATATTCCAAAAAAGATAACGTTCATTTGAAGTCATGCCATATAAGCATAACTTATATCTGCTGCTCATATTCCAAAAAAATATATCGTTATTTGAAGTTATGACATATGTGCATAACTTATTTCGGCTGCTCATTTTCCAAAAAAGATAACGTAATTTGAAGCCATGCCATATGAGCATAAATATATCTACTGATCATATTCCAAAAAAGATAACATCATTTTAAGTCATGGTATATGGGACTAACTTATATCTGTTGATCATATTCCAAAAACGATAACGTTATTTTAAGACATGACATATGAGCACAACTTATATCTGCTGCTCATATTCCAAAAAAAGATAACGTCATTTGAAGACATGACATATAAGCATAACTTATATCTGCTGCTCATATTCCAAAAAAAGATAACGTCATTTAAAGCTATCTTTTGTTATATTTGAAGATATGAAGATATATCTTTGAATGTTTATGAATTTATGAATATACGAAGTGTTATGTTATATTTGATGATTTCAGGAAATGCTATTTTCAGCATAAAAAGCTAAATACAAAGAATGAAATTTTATTAAAATCATCAAATTAAAATCAAATTAAAAAGGAATAAAAAAAAATTCAATAAATTTCGATTATCAGAAATAGCAAAATGAAATATAATTTGAAAACTCAACTTAGAATACTGAGAAAAAACTTCCTGTACTTGGATTTGTTTAAATCGATTTAAAATTGGTTTACAAAAAACAAATGAAGCAAAATTGATGAAAGAAATTCCAAGATTTTTTAGTGATTAAACTTTAACTGATTAATAGAAAGATGTAATTCATAAACCTTTAAAATCAAATAGAAATTAAATATATATTACTTCACTATAAAAAGATTTCACATAAACACGTGAAATAACAATCAATGATCAAACGACAATATAAAATGGAAAAACAAGACCAAGATATTTCAATCGTAACAAGCAGTCTTCGTCAGAGTCAAGAACCCAACTGAAACACTAGATACAGAAAACATCTGGTGAGGGGTTGAGAAGAGTGGGAGGGAAGAGTGGTATTTTAAAAGGGTGAAAGCGCAGGAAAGGACAAATGTCCAGAAAGGGATGTTTGGGGAAACAAAGGAATACAGTAAGAAAGAGTAAAAAACTATCCGCTAGCTGTCAACCCTCTTTGAAGAGGCTATTGCCCTTGTAACGAAAGTATCAAGTTTGAAGAGACCGTTACTAATGTTTATAATATTTGATCTATTAAATTTAATTAGAGACGATTCAATAATATTTCTTAACAACATTGATTTTTCATAGGTAATAAATTTATCTCCTGTCCAATCAATATGATGATTTTCATTGTTTATATGCAAGAATAAGGCACTGCTTTTTTCCTGTCTACTTACCTTGGATAACTACTCATTATAAGCAAAGTATAAGTACGGTGAAAAAACTGGACCAAGAGATTCTGACGGATTTCTATTTTTACAGGTTCTGAAAGTACATTATTGGTATTCTTTTGATATGTCTGTGTGTGCATTTGAGCGGGTAGTTATCGAAAAAGTTTATCAAATGCAGCAATGACGTTTCAAATGAGAAACAACGTAACCAAATGCAACACTGAATTAATAAATCAAAAAACCCAATATTATCTTTCTGTCTATGCATTTTTTCATTGTGATTCTTGAAATTGTTTCTTGAATAAATTTTGCAAGTTCATTAAATTATAGGTGCAATATTGATCATGATTTAAATTCACAAATGGTTGCATAATTATAAATAACTGGCTAACCCGGCGAAATTCGCCAACTGTCAGTAAATTTCATGTTACCTTTAGTTAAGCATAATTTCGTATTTAATTACTAACATAATAGCTAGCACAATAGATGCTGTCCTCCCTTTACTATAAATATTCAATTCGAACAGGAATAAAAACTAAAATAAAAAATCTGGAGCGGCCTACACTGAACTTTACTATTAGTAAACATAATAAACTCGTCAACAAACAACTTATGTTTTGGTCAAACACTTATTGGACAACCATCCATAGTACTATGGAATGTATCAGAAAATAAATGTTTGATTGGGGCTAACTTTTTACGTTTAATAATTATATTCTTGTAATATATTATCTTAACTCATTAAAACATTTAAAATTCGTTTTAATAATCCTCTAAATAACAATTCTATTTCAATTAAAAAATTTCTATATGAACAATGTAAATAAATGCAAACAAATTCGACCAGTAGGGAAGGTGATTCATTTTCCAAAACAAAATTTCAGTTATTATAGTATGTTCCTCTATCCAACAATCGGAAATTTTATGAATTTTTTTTTATAATTGCTAATCTTAGGTTTAACAAAATTTCTTTGTTATCGGTTTAGCGTTAAAAATCATGTTCCGAATTTGTATAAAGGCATTATAAGTCCCTTTCTTATTAATGTAATTATAAAAAAAATACTGAAATCTCATATAATGAGCTATTTTTAGGTATAAAAAGTAAAAGTACATGAAATAGACTAATTAACTTATATTCTATTAAAAGCTAATTGGGAACATAATGATGTGTAATTATGATGCCTTTGATTTGTAGCTGTCATTTAATTACAGCAATAAGTATGCCTAATTATCAATATTGTGACAAAGCGTGATTCGCGTAGTTTCTAGCGTATTAATATATGTAGGACAAATGTTTTTGAAGGGCTCTGGGATAACTTTAAAATAGTCAGATTGTCTAAATTGGAGTTGTGCAAAGCTAGCTATCTGGCAGGTAAGCTGCTTGGGCGAGATGTCTATAGGATGCACCTGAATTAGAAAGTCTCCTCTTTGGAGCAAGGCCCCACCTCACCAGGAATGCTGTTTTCAAAAATCCTTTCCCCATGATTGGCACTTTTTTACCACCCAACATCCTTGTAACGATAAACTGCCTCTTCTATCGTTTTGCATTTCACTTACTCAATACTGACTTTTTTCCCCATGCAAACATTATACTTCTCTAAACTACACTTCAACTCTTCAACGGTAACAAGCGGTCTTCGTCAGAGTCAGTTGGGTTTTTGACTCTGACGAAGACCGCCCGTTGCGGTTGAAAGATCTTAGTCTTGTTTTCCCATTTCATATTGTGGTTTGATCATTGATTGCTATTTCACGTGTTTATGTGAAATCTTTTTGTCGACTACATATACATGTACGTATATAATATACACAATAATATATATATATATATATATATATATATATATATATATATATAATATTCTTACTACATTTACATGTACGTACATAATATACTTGTATAATGTACTTGTAATATAATAATACATACATACATAAGTGAGTAGACGTTGGGTTACAAGAGATTTATGTTACAAGAGAAACTGTATGTTAAAATTTGGCGCTGATATGTAAAAGTTTGGCTACCCTGTTTAAAGTGATAGTCGTAGGTACATGAGATTCATGCGTAGCGTTGCTAAACCTGTCTTATTGCCTTTGACGTTCCTTACCACTTTCAATTTTAATTTAAACTTGTTAGTTATTCTTCTTTATCTCAAGGAGACAATGCGCCATATCAAATCATACAGTGCGCCACGCTTGGCGCAAGTGCCATAGATGCCCACTCCTGGGTATCAGCATTTCAACTGAAATATGGTACAGGCTCGGGACCGACGGCTCAATGTCCTCTCCAAAAAACGACATGCTCAGGTTATTTTTATCTCCCATTTGAGTTAATCAAAGGCCAGAACGAGTATCGAACTCTGGATCTGGCAATGCAGGGAAGAGTAAGCCACTGGGCAACCTTGCAACCTCATAATAACATATTGAAAAATAGTTATTTATAATAGTACGAATTGTATACTTTATGATCGAATATAAAGAGGCAGTATGGAACATTTAATGAATTAAGAAAACTTTTACTCTAAATTACTAACTTTTGAAAAATAAAATTTTACAGAAAAAGTCTAGAAAACTCATCCTTTCAGTGGTTACGGATGTAATCAGACAAACATTTTTAACTTCTTAAAAACGACTGTCTTGCTTTAACATAGAACAAACAAGTCTTTGAGTATACATTACTTAAGCTTTATCATTTCTGAATAACTCTTTTACAACTATTACTCAAAACTATTCTACACTCAACATCCACGCTATTAAACTTCATTTAGGCACTGTGTTAGGAAAAGTGTAGGTCATTTCTTATTAACTATTTTAGTTTCTGGCAAACTCAGATACCTGATGTATTCACATAGTCAAATTCAACGTCGTTTATCTCCCCAGACATACCATTTCTGTAAATTTCTGTGTATGGTTTCTTCACAGAAAAAATATATGTGTGTTATATTTTTACTTTACTATAAGTAAAGTATAATTGATCATGAAAAAATTCTTTCTCGAGATGGAATAATGCTATGGAATGTTGCTACAATTTCCGCCCCCTAGAACAGCACTAAAAGGTGAAAGCCTTATAAGTGTGGGTGTTGGAAAACAAACAAAACTTAAAGTAAATTAAAATAAAATAAACGTAATGGAAATAGTAAACAGTGTTTATAAAAGGTAATAGCATAAAAGAAATAATACCATCGTATTTTGAAAGAGAAGGCAAAGTGTTACTTTCACTTGTTTAAATTCAATCATGCCATGACGGTCTTGGGTTGTCCACTGAAGAATAGAAAGTGAACAAGACCGTTGATAATTAGCAGGTTTTATCTGCAGAAAGTGACTCGGTCATCGGATCCCCAAGCTTGTAAAAAGTACAAACCTCCTAAGAAGCATGAACTCGCCGGTAGCATTGTTTTAACCCCTGGGAGGGTATAAAGGTCTCGAGGAGGAGGCGCTGCTCTGCAGTGTTATCATCGTCTTCCAGCATGATTCTCATACTGCTTCTTTCTTGCGTCTCCGCTGACGATTCTTCTAACAATGAGGCTATTCGATCTGTAAGCATACATTACTTAAGCTTTATCATTTCTGAATAACTCCTTTACAACTATTACTCAAAACTATTCTACACTCAACATCCACGCTATTAAACTTTCATTTAGGCACTGTGTTAGGAAATGTGTAAGTCATTTCTTATTAACTATTTTAGTTTCAGGCAAACTCAGATATCTGATGTATTCACATAGTCAAATTCAACGTCGTTTATCTCCCCATACATACAATTTTCTGTAAATTTCTGTGTATGGTTTCTTCATTTCAGGATTATTTGCCAAATAGCTTTACTACTCTGGACGGAATTCTACATTTCCATCCAAACTGGTATAGGGTCAAACCGTTAAAGCCATAATAAAAGTGGAATACTTGTTTACCTTTACCTATAGTAGAGGAGCTACCAAACTCGTTCATAGTTCGAGGATATTAAAATTTGAAATATTTCTCGACCAGCAATGAAATATCTATTTAAAATATATTTGCAAAAATACATAGATAAACATACGGAACGATAATAATTTTTTAAAGTATAGTAACAAAACAATGAAAGGGGAACTCGAGTACATTTATTGAGAGACACACATAATTCTTCAAATAACTGCATGTGGCTCGCGAACCGTAGGTTGGTATATTTACATTTCGATTTCAAAATTTGAAATGTTTCGCGAGCCACAATTAAATACGTATTTAAAAGGTATGCACAAATTTCATAGGAAAAGATACGGAACGATAATAATGTTAAGAGCTTCAGTCATGCTATCAAAGAGCTTAAATCACGCACAATAGTACAACTTTAGTTTAGTTTTGAACTGTACAGTTTAGTCAAGTCCAAGTGTCCACTAATTCAAGCAGCCATAGGGGGTGGTATTTCACTTGAGACCATACCTTCCTTTTAACCTGCTAATCATCAAGTCTGAAGACGTTCTTTTAAGGTTATTACTGGGATAGATTCCTTTTACCCTGCTAATCATCAAGTCTCAAGACGTTCTTTTAAGGTTATTAAACCTTAAAATATAAAGGTTTTTTTATATTTTATATAAATATATAAAGGTTTTTTATATTTTATATAAAAATATAAAATATAGATATCCTTTTTTTATATAGGGGATAGCTTCCTTTTACCCTGCTAATCATCAAGTCTCAAGACGTTCTTTTAAGTTTATTACTGGGATAGCTTCCTTTTACCTGCTAATCATCAAGTCTCACCGTTCTTTTAAGTTATTACTGGATAGCTTCCTTTACCTGCTAATCATCAAGTCTCAAGACGTTCTTTTAAGTTTATTACTGGGATAGCTTCCTTTTACCCTGCTAATCATCAAGTCTCAACACGTTCTTTTAAGTTTATTACTGGGATAGCTTCCTTTTACCCTGCTAATCATCAAGTCTCAAGACGTTCTTTTAAGTTTATTACTGGGATAGCTTCCTTTTACCCTGCTAATCATCAAGTCTCAACACGTTCTTTTAAGTTTATTACTGGGATAGCTTCCTTTTACCCTGCTAATCATCAAGTCTCAACACGTTCTTTTAAGGTTATTACTGGGATAGCTTTCTTTTACCCTGCTAATCATCAAGTCTCAAGACGTACTTTTAGGGTTGTTACTGGGATAGCTTCCTTTTACCGTGCTAATCATCAAGTCTCAACACGTTCTTTTAAGGTTATTAGTGGGATAGCTTAATTTTACCCTGCTAATCATCAAGTCTGAAGACGTTCTTTTAAGGTTGTTACTGGGATAGCTTTCTTTTACCCTGCTAATCATCAAGTCCCAAGAGGTTCTTTTAAGGTTGCCACTGAGAAGTAATCCGTTACTGGAAAAGCATTTTACTTTGTGATCGAAGCCTTGCCATTGTGTCAACAGTACAGTGGCTATTTCGTAATATATAATTGCCATTGCCTTCTTGAGTAAAGTTCTCGTTGACAATAAAACAATTTCCTTCTCAGATATCTGAAATGTACGAAATCCTCTTGTTGCGAAATAAAAGCCAATTTATCTGTCGTTTTAATTCTTTTGTCCTCAATGCCTATTGTTTAAAAAAGTTTTTTTTTAACTAACGTGCATCTCAATCATTTTAAAATAAATAATATCTTTATATACAAACATCTATAGATTAAACATGGTAATAAGTTATTAATCATACATTCATTTATTAGTCTGAAAAGTAGAATTTGAGATAGATTATTGTACTAAGAAGTCATAATAAGCTTCATTTATTAGTCTGAAAAGTAGTATTTGAAATACATAGTTTCTTGTACTAAGAAGTCATAATAAGCTTTATTTACTAGTCTGAAAAGTAGTATTTGAAATAGTTTCTTGTACTAAGAAGTCATAATAAGCTTCATTTATTAGTCTGAAAAGTAGTATTTGAAATAGTTTATTGCACTAAGAAGTCATAATAATCTTCATTTATTAGTCTGAAAAGTAGTATTTGAGATAGATTATTGTACTAAGAAGTCATAATAAACTTTATTTATTAGTCTGAAAAGTAGTATTTGAGATAGATTATTGTACTAAGAAGTTATAATAAGCTTCATTTATTAGTCTGAAAAGTAGTATTTGAAATAGTTTATTGCACTAAGAAGTCATAATAATCTTCATTTATTAGTCTGAAAAGTAGTATTTGAGATAGATTATTGTACTAAGAAGTCATAATAAACTTTATTTATTAGTCTGAAAGTAGTATTTGGTAGATTATTGTACTAAGAGTCATAATAAATTTATTTATTAGTCTGAAAGTAGTATTTGAGATAGATTATTATACTAAGAAGTTATAATAAGCTTCATTTATTAGTCTGAAAAGTAGTATTTGAAATAGTTTAATTGCACTAAGAAGTCATAATAATCTTCATTTATTAGTCTGAAAAGTAGTATTTAAGATAGATTATGTACTAAGAAGTCATAATAAGCTTTCTTTCTTTAAGGAAGTAGTAATTCACTATGCTAACTCTCCTATGAGAAAATAAATGTAGAATTTTTCCGGAGTATGTGTGTGTGTTTTAAAGTAAATTAAAAAAAAATCAAGGATTATAACTAGGGCAATCCTCAATCTCTAAATGATCTCTGAAGAGAGGTTCAAAACACTCTTTTAAACTTCATATAAATATCCCATTTAATAATTTCTTTGTAACTCCATTTTACATAGTTACAACAACGTAAATGTAACATTACCAGCGACAATGATAAAAGAAATATATACACTTACACTTGGAGGCACGAGAGAAGAAATAATCCAGTAACTATAATTCCTAGCGTAAAAAATAAGTTATAAAAATTAGATTAAATATATAAGTTACTAGAATAATTCACACTAATAAGTCTGTTGGCCACTTTCTCTTCAGACGTCTTTGAGGATTTCCTGGAGACTTTAGGACTAAGGGATTATTATTGCTAAAAAGATTTTTGTGGAAGGCTTTATAGCGAGATATTGCTACTTGATGAACTGTTGAAATCCTGAGGTCTGAATTGATTTTTTTGATTTGGAATGTACGAAGAACAATGACGATTCTTTCTAAGATTTTATTGAAGAGACTGTATCTTCTAAGCATTGCTAAAATTTGTTGTTCCCATATTGAATAAATTTAAACCATAAGTATAACACTGGCTAAGAAAAAAAAATGTTGTCATGGTACCTAAGATGTTTTAACAGTTTTCACCTAATTTAAGGGCACTGATTCCAGAAATACTGTCACTTTTTCTCTATCAGCACTAGTTTTTCTGCTATGGAACACCCCTCTCTGTAGGAAGGTGCTAGCTACATTAAAGACAGGAAATCGAAGAAAAATATTTTTATTCAACTTTTAGACAAATATTTATTAATCACACCAAAATTTGCAAAACGTATTCAATACATTTGGATTCCAATATATATTCCTAAGAAAATATAGCAAAACATATTTGGTTTATTTTAGCAACGTTACCTAGGAGAGGATATAGCCATGCTTAATTTTTACTTAATTTTAATTTTTTATTTAATTTTTGGTTTGTGATGTCATAATTATTTAACATAGATCACAATAACAATTAACAATTACAATTATGATGCTAGAATATATTGAGTAATACGCGTAATTTTAAGATAAAAAAGTTATTACATAGCAAACATCTCAATAACTTAACCTGATGAGAAAAATTAGTATGATTTTCTGAATTAGCACGTCTAAATTAATCTAAATCAGGTTAGAAACCTTGGGCATCAAAAACTTTGCTGACTAGTGTAATATACTGAATATATCATAAACATTTTTGACAAAATCAAAAGGAGAGTAGCTGAATATTTTAATGTTTTGTTTAGAGAACTATGGAGGGAAGCAACCAAACACCCTCTATAACTTCTTATATTTGTAATTTTTAGAAATTTGAAGAAACCAACTTATTTGATAACTTATTCAAGAAATAGTGTGGATGAGTTCCTAAATCTGCAAGTGTTTTTTTAATGAAAAAAAAAACATCAAAGCATTTTTAATCCCTTTAAGAACTTTTTAACACATGATTAAATTGAAAACCAAATGTGTGAAATTTTAGCTAATATTGAATGATATACTAGATGATATTGTCATATAACTTACAAATATTCTTTCAATGACATTCGTTCGTGCATTTACTTTAGTTGAATGGCATAGAGCAGTGCTTCGCAACTGGTGTGCCATGAGCCAGATACAGGTGTGCCATGAGCCAGATACAGGTGTGCCGCGATACACTGGTGTGCCATGGGCCAGATACAGGTGTGCCATGAGCCAGATACAGGTGTGCCGCGATACACTGGTGTGCCATGCGCCAGACACTGGTGTGCCATGAGCCAGATACAGGTGTGCAGCGGCACACTGGTGTGCCATGAGCCATATACATGTGTGCAGCCGCACACTGTGTGCCATGAGTTAGATATAGGTGTGCCATGAGCCAGACACAGGTGTGCCATGAGCCAGATACAGGTGTGCCATGAGCCAGATACAGGTGTGCCGCGATACACTGGTGTGCCATGAGCCAGATACAGGTGTGCCGCGATACACTGGTGTGCCATGCGCCAGACACTGGTGTGCCATGAGCCAGATACAGGTGTGCCGCGATACACTGGTGTGCCATGAGCCAGATACAGGTGTGCCGCGATACACTGGTGTGCCATGCGCCAGACACTGGTGTGCCATGAGCCAGATACAGGTGTGCAGCGGCACACTGGTGTGCCATGAGCCATATACATGTGTGCAGCCGCACACTGGTGTGCCATGAGCCAGATATAGGTGTGCCATGAGCCAGATACAGGTGTGCAGCGGCACACTGGTGTGCCATGAGCCAGATACAGGTGTGCTGCGACACACTGGTGTGCCATGAGCCAGACACAGGTGTGCCTGTGTCAAATACATTGTATTTGTATTGTAATAAAATACATTGTAATACATTGTATTTGACATTTTACAATTTTTCATCATGTATTTAATACACAATGACAATTTATCACCGAAGTTCCATTAGATGTTTTCTGGATTTACGTTAAAAAAGAATATCCTCACATTTCCTACAAAGCAATCTTAACATTACTACCATTTTTGACGACATATTTATGTGAGCAAAGCTTTTCAACTCTTATATTAATTAAAAATGATAAGCGGTCATGCTTAAAAGATCTTGACCAAGAACTTCGGGTTGCGTTGTCAAATATTGAGCCGAATATAAAACTTTTGTGTTAATTGAAACAATATGCAGGTATCACATTAATAATTATTATGCTTGTGTAGAAATAAATATGTTATAGTTTTATGTATCTATACTTATCAAATAACAAAAAACCATTTATTGTAAAATTCGTGTATCAATTAATATCTATATAATTTATCTTTTGGTGTGCCTCGGAATGCTAGAAAGAATTTTGGTGCGTCGTAGGTTAGAAAAGGTTGCGGAGCACTGGCATAGAGTAAAACATCGTATTATGAAAACCTAAACAACCCTGAGCACGAAGTTGAGTTTATATTCTCTATGGATCATTTTCATCAATAGGGATTAGTTTGTATCATTGCCAGAATCAAAGGAAGTAATCACGTCGTAATCTAAGTTTATTGTTATCCCGATATCAGCTTTTGATTGTTTACTAATCAAATCCAAGACTTATTGGTTAAATCTCAAAGCAATTTAATAGAAGGCAATGAAATGTTGGAAATGAATGTTGTTTCTATTTCAAAGACTGACCCAAGGACAATTGAAAGAGAAGAGTGATGATTTGAGGAAAGGTATAGGGTGGGGGTAATGATGAAGGAAAGGAAATTGTTTGTATCATTGTGAAATGTCTATGAGTTGGAGTTGAAGGCAAAAGGTTGAGTACGTGATTGATTGTGCCATGAGACTGTGAGGTGGAGGTAGCAGGCGGAGTCACGTGTCTTTGCCCTTCTGGGCACGTCATCTGAGACGTCCTTACTGGCCTCTTTAAAGGACATACTCCTCCACCACAAGGCTGCCAAACGTCCTCAAAACTCGTTCTTCAAGTCACGACTTTCATTCCATTCTTTTACTTATTCATTATTAGTTTTCTATACCGCTACCAACAAAAAAAAAAAGGTTTCATTCTTTGAATTCTATGCATAAAAAAAATTACAAATAAATTACATCGTGTTCAAAAATATCCTATTCTTCTTAATGACTTTACTGTAAGTCAAGTACATTGATCATGAAGAAATTCAGTTTTGAAACTTTGACGGACTTGCACATTTTGAGAAACTCTGAGTCCACTTAATAAACTTTTTGAAGTTTTCTGATGATGATGATGCTTGGGAGTTTGTCCAAAAGATTGAGAACACCATACAGGTCACAGTATCTGATGGATCTAATTCATATTTCACCTAAAAAATGTCCCTTGCGTTGCAGAGCTGCTGTACAGTTTTTGGCTGCTTTATGAGAATGCTACTTCTAAACTACAAACTCTATGGCAGGGGTGTGAAACATACGGCCCACCTGGGAGTTTGGTCCAGTCCGAGGGGATAAATCTGCATTATTAAAGAAAAAAATAATCAGTTTACTCTACTTTCCTTAAAAACATGTGGTTGTTCTTATACTGTCAGCTAGGGGTAAAGTGTTTTATACGCGCACTTTGAACAGGAAGGCACACTTTGGTGAAACTAACACAAGGAGGTTGTAGCATTGAACGACTGTTCGGCGTCTCTTGGTGTAATATCCACTTTACCTTTGTCCTCGCATCTTCACCAGCGAAATATCACTGTCAAAAAGTAGATACGAAGTAGAGTGTCGGATTTTAATAAAGATTTTTATAATTGACTTATCTTCTTTGCACTAAGTATTAGTATTAGTGACTAATACAAAGTAAAAGGTGGACTTATTGTTAGTTCTATGTTATTTTTCAATGAACTTCTGGCCCGGCCCGCTGGAGATCAAACTAAGCTGTATTCAGCCCCTAGACCAAAATGAGTTTGACACCCCTACTATATATATAAGCTGAATTTATCATTAGACTAAGAATGGGGACTTTGGCTATAAGAGGATAGAGTTTCTGAACATACTGATATATTTGATAAACATCAGTACCACCATGATAATAAGCCACTTCTAGAACTTTCAAAAGAGCTCTAGATTTAGGGCTATGAGGTATAGAAGGGACCACGAGGTCGACAGTGTTCCTTACCTACGTGAGTTAATACTCTGTGATAAACTTAAGTATCCCCATTACACTATGGATAATAAGCCACTTCTAGAACTTTCAAAAGAGCTCTGGATTTAGGGTTATGCGGTATAGATGGGACGACGAGGTCGACAGTGTGTCCTTTTACCTCGGTCAGTTAATAACGTCTAGTGTTGTGCTTTACTATCCCCAGTTAAGGTATGGCTCTGAGATGGTGAAACCTTCTAATCCCACAGATAAAAAACTTAATCATCTACTTCCACAAAAAAGATCCTTTAGTGTTTATGAAACCGTGCTATGGACACATCTGCAATGCACAGACACACACACGTATACGGACACACAGACGGACGACATGATAGAAGTTATAATTACGAAAACGGAGAACTACTTCCTTGCGTAGTATATAAACAAAAATGAAGTATTAAAAGCAATTTATCTTTCTGTTTACTGTAATTTATAGAAAATAAAATAAGAATGTTACAATAAACCTAGCATATTATTAAAAAAAAAAACAAAATGGCTAATCGAAGGGTCTAGGTTAAACTTCTGAGATGTATAGAATAATTCCATACATATGTTTATGAAGTTACTTGGATCTTGAATGGAAGCTGAGAGTTCCTTTCTAGAAAAATATAACTAGATGGTTTAAGAAAAGCATCTGGCTGATGGCTGAACAATGGATAAGAGAACTAATTAATATTAATGCGGATAAGTGGTAGAAATGAAAGTATGTTGAGTTACATAGCAAAGTGGTGTCTTATCAGAAGAATATATGTTGATTGGGAGGGGGGGGGGGGGAAGCATTACGACCAACGAGATGGAGCCAGTTTTAATTAAACCTCTGCCCTACAATGAAGGAATTCCCTCTATGAAAGTGAAACCTAATTAATTTTCAAGGATATTCTCAATAGCTCAACCCTTCTTCATCGACCTCTGTTCTCTTCAGCTCCTTCTGCAAGCATCTGTCTCATTCTCTCTATCAATCTAACCTCCTTGTCACCCCCCCCTCCACACTCACTCACTCCCTGTCTCACTCACGCCATCCTCATCCCACTACAATTATCCTCATCTTTCTTTACTTTCGTTCTTATCTCTCTCTCTCTCTCTTTCCCTCAATAAATATACTTTCTTTCTTCTCCTCATCTGTCTCACAGTATTTATATATTATTCATTACAGCCACATTCAGTTACTAGAACCCTCAGTAATGAAATCACTGAAACTCACTACTATATTTCGATAGCCTCGTCATCAGGAAGATAGAAGTGAATCGCTCTAAAGGCCGATAAAGACAATATATATAGTTCAATGTCAAAAAGAAACATAGAGAAATTGAAAACTAACACTTACAGTCTCTAATTTTTTGGTATAAAACGTCTTCAGAAGATACTGTTTGGATTTGTCCGTTTCGGATCCTATTTTCATCGAAAACGTATATATATATATCTTTATAAATAAAATAATGATTTTGTCTGTACATTGCTTAGAACTGACTCATTTCAAGTTTTCTTTACGTTTCATACATTGGAGAAACCGAATCCACCCTTAGAAAAATTTCTGTCGGTTTGTCGGTTTGTCGGTTTGTCCGCAAAACTTTGTCACAGGTAAACTCAGCTACCATAAGACATATAAAGCTGAAACTTTTACAGTAGATTTGTGTAGGTCTAACTTAAAATATAGGCTATGAATTGATTGGAAATTCAACGTAGAAGTGAAGTTATGGACGTTTAACGTAAAAATGTTTGTCACAAGTAAACTCAGCCACCATAAGACATAGCGCGCTGAAACATTGACACTGGATTTGTGTGTGCCTAACTTAAAATATGGGCTCTAAATAGATTATTAATTCAGTACAGAAGCGAAGCTATGGGGCTTTTAGCTGTATTTTCCTAACTTCACAGACAAGTTTGTTTTGAAAATACACAGGTTGGCAAGTAGGTATTGTTAGTTGATTTTAATTTCAATTGAGCATATGAATATATTGCGTATTTGACATCATTGAAATGGTGTTTCACAGAGTTAAGGATGTACTATCTATTGAGAATAAATGTTTTGTAAACGAGCAATTCTCAGCCCTTAATATGAACAGGCATAAGAAATCAACAAACAAGTTCTTACGCTATATGAAGCCGAGGGAAAGAACTTACAAGTCAGTAAAGAGATTGGATTAGTGATGATAAGCAGTTCATTATCTAATTGAATTTCTTGACTCTGAATTTATTTCTCCTGGACTGCCTGCTCATGAGTAAAAACTTAAAGTAGAGCACCAATCATGCTGCAATTTAGTAGCAGTAACAAATTTCATGTTACGAAACATGAGTGCCCCAAAACTGTGCAACGGGACACGACTTGAGTTCGTGCTCTACACAGATATGCCATAGAGGCGGACATAATGACTGGATGTGGTATTGGGGAGTCTGTGTGTATACTTCATATACCATTGATTCCGAGCCACTGTCTGTTTACGTTGAAATCATTGCAAAGTCCGGTCAGAGTCTATTTCGCAATGACGTTAACTAAGTCGCAAAGGGAGACTTCATCTAACGCAGGAATACAAGGTAGCAAAACCAAGTTTTTCTCACATGGTCAAATGTAGTTTACATGCTCAACGGTCGGAGGTTTCAACTCTTTCTTCTACCATGAACCTGAAGGACAGACAGCTAATGTAGTGTATTAGCTGGAGGCATTTGTTTAAAACTGTAGTAATAATGGTATTTTCTACTATTCTATAATTTCTAATGACATTTTGAAATACCAAAAATGACGGAACTTCTGATTCCTCAGTGGTATAGCCAAAAGGCATAGGCACACGCAATAAAACAAAACAGGAACTTCTGATTCCGTCAAAGACGGGTACGTTTGCTATGTATTATATATAACTGTCAACTTTTTTTAATTTAATATTTGCTTAATAAATACACTGGTAATAATGTAAGGTATGGGACCAGAGTAGCCCAGTGGCTTGCGTGATCGCCGATGACAGTAGTGCAAATGTATTATAAATAAATGTAACAAACAAATATTTTTTTGAATTTAAAATGTGGATAATATAAAAGATGGTAATAAAGTAAAGGGATCTAGCCAGGGTAGCCAGTAGCTTGCTTGCTCGCCGATGAGAGTAGTGCAAATGTATTATAAATAAATACAACAAAAATATTTTTTTTTAATTTAATATTTGCGTAATATAAACACTGGTAATAAAGTAAGGTATGGAACCAGAGTAGCCCAGTGGCTTGCGTGCTAGCTTTTGACTGGGAGCACGTTAATTAGAACTAACTCATTTCAAGTTTTCTTTACGTTTCATAGTTCAGAGTAGCCACATGTACCCTTAGAATAATTTCTGTCTGTCGGTTTGTCCACAAAATATTGCTACCATAAGACATATAAAGCTGAAACATTGATTGTAGATTTGTGTATGTCTAACTTGAAATCTAATCTTTGTATACAGATGCATTTGTTTAGCACTGTACTAATAATGGTATTTTCTACTATTCTATAACTTCTAATTGTAGTATTAGTATAATACTATAATTTATATTTTGGAATACCAAGTATAATAGAATTTTTGATTCCGTCAAAGACGGGTACGTTTGCTAGTATATATATAAAACTTTAAATTACACAAAGCACGACACAGAAAAAAGAATAAAAAGAACACTTACTGAATTCAACATTTCGAACCGTTGTTCGTCATCAGGAGTAGACTAGAAGAGAGAACGAAGTGAGAGAGATCTCCCCACGTCGAAGAACGCTCGCGTTTTTTCTTCTGTGTATTACTCTTCTTGAATTTGAACTCGTATATATATATATGTGTGTGTGTGTGTGTGTTCCACCTAAGATCCGAAAGTTTAAATAAACCTCTTGTTTCCCTCACATGAGGTCCATGTGTAAATGTAGACTTGAAATCAATGTGCAAGATTACCTCAATAGAAGGTTTTTGTCATATTATTGAAATTCTTGAGGGCTTCCATTCTAATGTTGAATTTACAAATAAATTTTCATCTATTTCTATCACCTACTACGTAAGTATTGTTATCATTTTTATGTGTGCGTGTGTTGCAGAAGGTTTGTGGGAGCGGCTACAGTGCCGAGTGTCTCAAGCTCGACCTCGTCACGTTAGTCAAAGGTCTCGAGGATAGCTACGAGCTGGCCCCAGGGCTGTACCTCAACCATCGACCTCGTCAGCTCATCGTCGCCTCAGGTTTGTCATTTTTATTTTTTTTTTGTTTATTGTTATTGTTTAAACTCATCTTCTGGCGGTGATGACGTCAGCCGTTTTTCTTATTCTACAGATTCTATATTGGGAGTCCTAAATTTTGCCTAACTCAAGGGCATTTCAAGTAGGGATCTTTAACGAGTATCTGACATCATACAGGCTCGAGACCGATAGCTTAACGTCCTCTCCTAGAGACGACGCACTCAGATTTATTCACCTCCCGCGTGAATAAATCGAGGGCCAGGTGGGGATCGAACTCCGGACTACCAGCCCAGAGGCTAGTAAGTTAACCACTGAGCTAACCTGGCACCCCAGGTTTGCCACTGTCATCAACTATATTATTTTCTATTCAGCATCCAACTTTAATTCGCTATAGAGTTAAACGATAAGATTTTAGTTCATCAAATACATAATTTTATTTTGTGATATTTAAGAAAACCATGCGACCAACCCTCTGGCTATCCACCCAAGATATTGAAGTGGGCTGTAGAATCTTATCTTCACGATGTCTATCTTGGACGAATCAAAAAGGCTGTTATTTTCTAAACATCGGAATTGGAACCAATCCTACAATCTGGTTGCATGTTAAACAGTTCAGGCTGGACTCCTCTAAATCTAGATGTAAAATCAAGAGATCCTGACCCTAGATCTTCCACTATTTGTAATACGATAACAATAAAGGTCGCCTTTTTGAGGTCAATTCTTTTTAAGTCTCTTTATGCTATATTTTGGCTAGTCAGTGTACTATTGAGATTCTATCATGGGTAATATAGATCAGGGGAGCCAACTGCTGCTCGCGAGAAATATGCGGTTCTTTGAAGGATTATTTGTGGCTATCAATAAATGTACACGAGTTCCCTTTTTATTATCGTTACGTATCTATTTTTTGCATATCTTTTAAATATGTATTTCACTGCGGCTTGCGAAAAAATTTCAAATTTTTGTAAAATAGTTATCATCTAGGAGTATCAAGGAGCTTGACCATCCCTGATATAGACAGTCGTGTATTATTTGTGATCAGTTCTTTTATGTTGTTTTTGAACACCTCTGATTCCAGATCACAATAAAGAACTAAAGGGCGATCATCTAATGGGCATGACACTGACTAGCAGAACTTGAAAGTCACTATCAAGAGTATTTCAAAACAAGAAGATAAACTTCATCACAGAGTCTATTTTTAATTTATAGATTGTTTAAGAAATTGAAAGTCTCTACTGGAAGCAATGTTATTCTCTGTTCAGATATGCTTGGCTCTAGACTGAACGACAGCAGCAGGTCGAGTCTAAACGTGACTCACTACATCGAGACAAGAGTCACCAGCTACCTGGACTCCGTCAGCCTCACTGTTAAACTCCTCGACCCCACCACTGTCAAGGTAGCCAGAAACCTGGCCCATCGACTTCTTGTCACCGTCTACCCTCCAACGCAAACCGCCAGGGGTAAGGAGCCACGCTTTTGTCTTAGCTTCAGTAATAATAATGAGCATTGATAACAGTTATATCATCAAAAATAAACTGCCAAAAATAAAAATATTAATAAACTAGATGAGGTCCAGTTCGATACCTTTGACTTTGTCATATACCACTCACGATATCGCTCCATAGTAAACTTGATGCTACAATAGTATGCTAACAACCTTTGACTTTGTCATACAGCACTCACGAAATCACTCCATAGTAAACTCGATGCTACTATAGTATGCTAACAACCTTTGACTTTGTCATACAGCACTCACGAAATCACTCCATAGTAAACTCGATGCTACTATAATATGCTTACTACCTTTGACTTCGTCATATACCACTCACGATATCACTCCATAGTAAACTCGATGCTACTATAGTATGCTAACTACCTTTGACTTTGTCATATACCACTCACGATATCGCTTCATAGTAAACTCGATGCTACAATAGTATGCTAACTACCTTTGACTTTGTCATATACCACTCACGATACCACTTCATAGTAAACTCGATGCTACTATAGTATGCTAACTACCTTTGATTTGTCATATACCACTCACGAATCCCATAGTAAACTCGATGCACTATAGTATCTAACTACCTTTGACTTGTCATATACCACTCACGATATCACTCCATATAAATCGATTACTAAGTATGCTAACTACCTTTGACTTTGTCATATACCACTCACGATATCACTCCATAGTAAACTCGATGCTACATAGATGCTAACTACCTTTGACTTTGTCATATACCATCACGATATCACTCCATAGTAAACTCATGCTACTATAGTATGCTAACAACCTTTGACTTTGTCATACAGCACTCACGAAATCACTCCCTATAAATCGATCTACTATAAATGCTTATACCTTTGACTTCGTCTTTACCACTCACGATATCACTCCATATAAACTCGATGCTACTTAGTATGCTAACTACCTTTGACTTTGTCATATACCACTCACGATATCGCTTCATAGTAAACTCGATGCTACAATAGTATCTAACTACCTTTTGACTTTTTCATATACCACTACGATACCACCATAGTAAACTCATCACTATAGATCTAACTACCTTTGACTTTGTCATATACCACTCACATACACTCCATAGTAAACCCTCGATGTACTATAGTATCTAACTACTTTACTTTGTCATATACCACTACGATATCCTCCATATAAACTCATGCACTAAGTATGCTAACTACCTTTGACTTTGTCATATACCACTCACGATATCACTCCATAGTAAACTCGATCTACTATAGTATGCTAACTACCTTTGACTTTGTCATATACCACTCACGATATCACTCCATAGTAAACTGATGCACTTAGTATGCTAAACCTTTGACTTTGTCATATACCACTCACGATATCCTTCATAGTAAACTCGATGCTACTATTAGCTAACTACCTTTGACTTTGTCATATACCACTCACGATATCACTCCATAGTAAACTCGATGCTACTATAGTATGCTAACTACCTTTGACTTTGTCATATACCACTCACGATATCACTCCATAGTAAACTCGATGCTACTATAGTATGCTAACTACCTTTGACTTTGTCATATACCACTCACGATATCACTCCATAGTAAACTCGATGCTACTATAGTATGCTAACTACCTTTGACTTTGTCATATACCACTCACGATATCACTCCATAGTAAACTCGATGCTACTATAGTATGCTAACTACCTTTGACTTTGTCATATACCACTCACGATATCACTCCATAGTAAACTCGATGCTACTATAGTATGCTAACTAGCTTTGACTTTATCATATACCACTAACTATATCACTCCATAGTATGCTATGCTAAGAAGAAAACCTAAACGCTATTCTATGGAGGATAAACAGGAGATTAGGATATTATCAATCTTCTCCTAGTTTAAAACTTAAAACTGTACCCCTAGTCAGTATAAGTGGTTAGCAATTGATAGTCGTTATTCAGTAGTGTTTTTAGTCGTGAATTCATTATTGAGTTGAGAATAATTTCGAATAAATGTATAAACAAAGTGTTTATTATTTACGGCAGATACCATAATGGGTAGTAGATAGCAGAAAATCGAAGTTAGATACCATACTATAGTAGAAAATCGAAGTTAGATAGCATACTATAATAGAGAATCGAAGGTAGGCGGCATATTATAGCAAAAAATCGAAGGTATATAGCATACTATAGTAGAGAATCGAAGGTAGGTGGCATATTAAAGCAGAAAATTGAAGGTAGATAGTATACTATAATAGGTAATCGAAGATAGGTGGCATACTATAGCATAAAATCGTAGGTAGATAGTATACTATAGTAGAGAATCGAAGGTAGGTGGCATATTAAAGCAGAAAATTGAAGGTAGATAGCATACTATAATAGATAATCGAAGATAGGTGACATACTATAGCATAAAATCGTAGGTAGATAGCATACTATAGTAGAGAATCGAAGGTAGGTGGCATATTAAAGCAGAAAATTAAAGGTAGATAGTATACTATAATAGATAATCGAAGATAGGTGGCATACTATAGCAGAAAATTGAAGGTAGATAGTATACTATAATAGATAATCGAAGATAGGTGGAATACTATAGCATAAAATCGTAGGTAGATAGCATAATATAGTAGAGAATCGAAGATAGGTGGGCATACTATAGCAAAAATCGAAGGTAGGTAGCATACTGTAGTATAAAATAGAAGGTAGATTGCATACTATAGTAGAAAATTGAAGGTAGGTAGCATACTATAATAGCACCTTAATTCCTTTATTGAACTTCAAAATTCCCCATAAAGAATTACGTGGACTTCTATGAGTTATAAGTAGAAAACTAGTATTCTCTTCAAAGTGAATGCCCCTCATTCACACAGACTGCTAACCAAAGGTTTCTGCCTCCTCCAAACATTCTCGATTATTCCTATAATGTTAACTACAGCTTGCATAAGTAATACTTCTAAAGATAAATTATACTCTTAGAAATTATATATATTTATAAATCATTTAATATTTTCTTACAAATGTATATTCAGTTGGATGAGTTCTTTTAAACTAAATTCAATAAGACTGTCATACGAACCTTCTATCTATGTCTTCATCGTCCATTCAATAATCACTCCAATCTTTTTAAAATTGGAGATCTCCTAACATGACAATCTCGAGCTCGATTTTTTTTCATGATTATCATTATAACATTGAGAGAGAGAATGTTAAATGTCTTTCAAAACATTAGGCCCCTTTCTTGAAATTTATTCTTGTAAATCTAATTGAATCTGTATTTTTTTAGTAACCTTTTTTATGTTATAAAGTTCTCGAGATCTCCAATTTTGAAAAGGATATATCAATTACAGAACTGATGAAGAAGTAGATAAAACGTTGGCATAACAGTCTCATGTAATTTGGATTAAGGAACTCATTCCTACTGAACATACATACATACATACATATATATTCTTGAATGAAAGTTTAGATTTAATCTGTAAAATAATTCTAAATCAATTGGTTATTCCTTTATTTGACCTCCCTCTAGAGGTCAAGGTTATTTAGTTGTTGGTCGTCGTACATACAGGATATCTCGAGTTCACTTTATCTCATGAGGGTAATAAGAAAATCTTGTGCATCACCCGGAGCTGAAAAAAAACTAAGAGCACTTTGAAATATAGAAAAATATAATAACCCCTATGTAGGGTAGCCAGGTAGCTCAGTCATTAACGTACTCGCCTCTGAACTGGTAGGTCCGGGTTTCGATACCCACTCTACATCTCGATTTATTCAATCTGAGCTCATCGTCTCTAGGAGAAGGACGTTACGCCGTCGGAACGATGTCAGGTACACATTAAAGATTCCTACTCTAAATATACTTGAGTTAGGCAAAATTTAGGACTCTCAATGAAAAATCATCTTCATTGTGTGGTATTACAAAGGGCCTAATGTTCGACCTATGTGTGTTCCCTTGTGGGACTGCTACTGGAACATATAACCCTGATGTAGAACTGCGTTAACAACCACAGCGAAATTATACCGCTAGGTTGGTTTTGGAGGCAAGTGATATTTGCAGAGCTTGTCAAAGCGAGGAAGAGGTCAATGGCCTGATCTGACTCAAAAAAGGAAAGCACATTAGGAGAGCACTTCTTTGACAATCCTGATACCTTAGCACGCACTGATATCAGAGATCTAATTAAATTCATTGTTCTCTCCAGATGGTTCGGGTGACCGGTGGCGGGGGAGAATAGCCCTTTTCTTTTTGTGGTATCACAAGGGGACTTGTGTCCTGTGTAAGTTCTCTCTTGGGACGGTCACTGCAACCTAACCTAACAACCACAGCGCTTTATAAGAAAAACATTATTCGAATTTAGTTTCTAATTTTGAATGTAGGCTAAATGTTGAAATGAATTTGCTAGGGTTGAAAGTATGAATATTTCTGGTTGCAGGTAGACGGAAAGGGTTCAACGCAGCGCTGTGGGCACTAGGAAGCGTGGCCGCAGTGGGGGCAGCGTCGCTGGCGGCAGTGTCCGGCAAGGCTCTCATGACTTCAATGCTTGCCCTCGCCTTGGCAGGAATGAGCGCTTTCCGATCTGGAAACGGAGGAGGCGGCGGTGGAGGCGGGGGCGGGGGCGGCTGCGGCAAAACCCACCTTGGTCTCATTGATGCCCATGCCAGGAACATCGAGCTGATAGAGTCCAGAGACGCACCCACCATCGAGATCTACCGGGAGTCGAGGCCTGTTTACAAGCCTTATGTTCATGCCACGTACGGCCCACCCCAGTGACCCAGCACTTCCTATCCACCGCACTAGTCCTTGCAACAAGTGGTATTTATTGCTAACAGACATTCGAAGACTCCCTCCCACTACTATGAACAGGTCTTTCTTCAACCACAACAGCTGGGAATAGTTCGAGTCTGGAAGTAATAGCTGTTAAAATTTTTGTGAACAACACCAGATAATAACATTTGACCCAGTATAACAAAATATTACATACATAATCATGGAGGAGAACCATAGTGGTGTAGTATCCAGTCAATACTAAAGCAAGAAAAACATACTTCATGAAATGAAAAAGCTTTTTGTAACAACGCTGCACTAAATATATTAAATAAATTTCACTTTCTCGATTTACTCCAGTTTTTCTACTTACTTCAAGTAATCTAGAATGGTTATACCAGTGTTTCCCAAAGTGGGCGGTGCTTTGATAACGGGGGGCGCTAATGCAAAAAGGAGTTGGAGATTCTACTTCCATAAATTGAAAACATTCATGCAATATAACTTCTAAATTTAAGTGAAAACACCACATGTAAACTTCTAGGAAAAGGTTTCTTAAAATTATTTGTTTTGATAATTTATTTTTATGTTAAAAGTATATTCTCATCTAAATTTCTTTTATTGTGTATTAATTCTTTTGCATAAATATGCTATGAAACAATAGATATATTGGATTATAAATAAATATTCGATTATTTATTATATTAATTTAATTATGAAAATGCTACTCATTTCGTTATTTAGTCTAAGATTCCCGAAAAAGTTTGGGAAACACTGGGTTATACCAATAATTGTAAACTTTTAGAAAAACGCCTTCGGCTTGTCAAAATGTTAAAAAAATCGAGATTTTATGGCGTGTCACACATCGCAAAAGTAAAGACAAAAAAGAAAATATAACTATTTATAATTTTTGTATGATTTATTTAATACCATTTAAAATATGAAAACAAAAATTTAACATTTAGAATTTAGCATGTTTTCAGAATTTGAATTCCATGTTAATATCAATATTTAAACCATATGTTTAAATGCTTTTAATATGAATATTTAATACGCAATATTATTGTACTTGTACATATACGTCTGGTTTCAGACGTATTCAGAAATAAAGTAAATTAAGGTTTCGTAGTTTCAGAAATAAAGTATTAATTATTATTTACAGAAGTAATAATATTAAAATTAATAACCAATGTTGACTGTTATGAGAGTCAAGTATTTAAATTATGATTTTTTTTTATCTTTGAAGATACGTGGCACCATAAATCAGGTTGCGTTTCGAGGTTATACGAAAATATAAGTTAACGGATTTACACGAATTAAGGGTTTCTGCATCCATTTTGGTATTTAAATATTGTTTGATGTGTTTGTATCCAAAATTACTAAAATACTTGATAAATCGAAGTATTTAGTATGGAAATCAACTTTATTGTACTTAAGCAATAATCTATGAGAAGAAAACTAATTCATTACTTAGAAGGACACCGCCTTTTCTTCCCGTTATTTTATAAAACAGAAATTCTTTTATTCAGTACTGCCTCAATATGACTATGGGATGATTGAAATTTCATTACTTTTGGAATATTCCAGTGAACTATATAACAATAAAAACGTACAATCATTAAGTACTACCTGTAGCCATTTATCTAACTATTTAAAATAAATTAATCAGAATCACAATTTTTTTTTCAAATATTAGTCTTGATAAGCAACTGATATTACTGAAATTTGAAGATAATTAGTTAGAAATAATAATGGATTAAAATAATTATAATATTGTAGTTCTTTGTCCATATTTTTCAGATGTATTATTCTTAAAATGAATCTTACAGCTTATTCCGTTTACAATGCCATCAGAATTACTAAATCTAACATTTCCTACCTAATAACATATGTGAAGTCACTTTACTATTAATTTTACTAATATTCATTATGATGTAAACTCCCTAAAATAATAACCAAAACAATCAAACAATATAATAACAAAAGAAACTCCCAACTAATAACATGTCAGATTATATTCTTTGTGTTTTGAATCAATAATATATTCCCATAAAGAACTCTTTTACGTAAGAAATGTGTTTAAATTTTTCGTTATGTTTACTTGCCTTTTGTTGTTAGCAATAATAGAAGTAGTTTTATTAACAGCAATTCTCTTTGATACATTATAGAATTCAAATTAAGACTGTTACCAGTTCTTTTTCATTATTGAATCCCAGATATACAAAAGAAACATATCAAATGTTCCCCAAACAAGAATCTATATTGAAATAAATTAATAATACTAATTCATTTAGTTCTGGAAAAGTATTTACTTACAGTAAAGATGGATGTGGATCACTTAAGGTTTTTTATTTACAAGTTCTGACTTTAAAACAGCAGGCTTACACCAGTTATTATCAGCATTAATAAACCACTAGCTTGTAATCGATATATCGAAGGGACATGAGACCAGTAGTGATAAAACACAATGATGTAAAAAAAAACAATTAATTATACCATTAAAGAAAATAACATACGATATTTTTTTAATAATAAATTTTAATAATTTACGTAATCTCCACTAATTGTGGGTTTCAAAAAAAGTAAAAGAATATTTTTCTTCTCCAATAATATAAATATATAATTACTAAATAAATTTTCAATATTAATAATTATAGATAGGTTAGTTTGATTGTAAAGTCTCGTTTTACTAACGGTTCACAACTTAGAAGGTTTCTTCAAAAGAAACTGATAAATATTCCCTCACCTACCGGCTACCACCATATTCCAACTAATTAAATTATATGTTGTTGATTTGATTATAAACTTTATCTTATACTTGAAAAGGAAAAATCAATTTCACCTTAAAAAAAAAAGAGGATATTTAGGTAAAAATTTGATTTGAATAACAAAAAGAGGCAACAAAAGTGTTTGTACTTGTTATTTACAAATAGGACCAAATTGAAACCTGACATGCTTGCTCGATTATGGTTCAATGGTTTATTATTAGTTGATACATTTAAAAATAACAGTTGATTCAACGTAATAATAAGTTATTATCATAAATTTCTGTTTAAATAACTTTCACATGAGTGGAAGCACAGAAGGTTTATTTAAATTACAGCTCCATTGTCCTGTTCATGATTTCTAAGAATTTCGCATACATTTATTCAATTTTGTACATTTAAGTAAGTTATATACATTTATTAAACCAGATGGTATACGTTGTTAAACGTTGTCCACATTCTATAACCAGTAACAATAACTTTTAAATGAGATAGAACAGTGATGGCGTTGGCCTTGTTAAAATTTTAAAAAAATCGTAACTTTATTTCCGTAGCGTGTTACACATCACAAAAGTAAATACTAAAAAAAAGGAGTATTTGTAATTTTTGTTAGTGAATTATTTGTTTAATGCACTTAAAATACAGAAACCAATAATATACATTTAGAGGCTTGTTTTACATATTTCATTGACACTTAATATAAAACCAAATATTGTATATTTATAATTTACTTGATACAATTTTATATTAATATCAATATTAAAACAATATATTGAAATGTTTTTAATATGTATACTTGATACGCAATATTACTGTGCTTGTACATGCATGACTGGTTACAGAATTAAATTATTAATTATTATTTATGTAAGTAATATTATTATTATTAATAACCAATTCTGACTGTTATGAGAGATAAATACTTAAATTTTTGATTTTTTTTTTATCATCAAAGATCCATATCACAAAAAATGAGCTTGCATGTTAACAATGACACGCACATAATAGGTTTGCCATCACTGGAATAAAACAAGAGCCAAACATAATAATCTTGGAAGTAGAATTGTATAGCTCTGAAACCCTGAGAATAAGGAATGTGATTCCATTTCTGACTATACAACAACTTTTTAATTATCATTGATACAATCAACTTTTAAGAAAAGATTCGAAACAATGCAATGCCTTTCATCACCTCAAATAATCTTCGAAGATTCTTCAGTTTTTAAATTATCTTATTGAAATAAAAAAAAAGGTAAAGTAATACTTCACTTGAACAACAAAATTATATTTGTTTAATTTTTTGAACAACTTAAAAACAGAAATGAATACTTGGACTAACAACTAGAAATATGGTAAAAATGAATCAACGATATAGAAGATTGAATAATTCAATTTTGAAGATTGAAGTTATTTAATATAAAATAACTATAATTATTATTATTATTATTTTATACAAAAAAATAAAAAAAAATATTTAACGTCAAAACCAATCTAGATCTGCGAAACTAAAATGGTGGATAATCACAGCTTCTGAATTCTGTCAATCACTCTCAGGGGTCACAAGTATACCTGGTTGTCTAACCTATTTCTAGGTATAAACTTTAGAAATATAGAAAGAAACAATTTAGATCCATATAACAAATTACTGATTCACTTCACCCCTTAAACATTTCAATATTTTAATCACAATTGAATGCCAATTCATTTAATATAATTAAATTTATAAATGGAACACGTACCACTATATTTCACAATGTAGTTATAAAAAACAAATTAAAAAAACTTTCTCCATAAATTTTATACAACTTTAAAAGATGAATTGAATACATCCATAGAAAACTAATAGTTTGTTGAAAACTCAACTTTTAGGTGATTATAATGCAATAGTACAATCCTACTACTTACATTAATAAATAACAGTGACTTTTGAAAGATGCACCAAGATTATCTACTCGTCCACGCTGTCAGGAGAAGTTTCTTCGATTTTTTTAGTTTTAAATATCCTGACAGTATTGTCTGCGCCTCCAGAAATGATAAAGGAAGGATTTGACCAGTTACTGCATAGTACCTTGTCATCATGGCCAGCCAAGTCGAACAGTGGAGCTTTAGTACTAAAATCAGACAAGTTCAATCTATATAGAGTGACCCAAAAAAATACATATAAAAGTTAAACAATTGTAAAACTAAATATTTGTTAAGATTCGTTCAATTTTAAACAGGTAAAAGAATTAACAAACATCATTCTATTGTTTTGGCCCAATCTGCTCTTAAACTGTTCCCCGTTCTGGTCAAGTTACTGTTAACTGTTAACAAGTGAATAATAATACACTTCTGAAACACTTACCTTGATGTTTGCCTACATTCACGTTTTATAGCTGTTTATAAGTCAGTTGCTGTTGTAGATCTCACTGATTAGACTTTTGTCTCTTTAAGGTATCCATGAAAAAAAAAGAGTCCAGTATTGTGAGGTCTGGTGAATGTGGAAGGTATTCAGTGAAAACCCTTCATCCAAGTCAACTGTTGTATGGTCTGATGAGGGAAAGGGCTAACATGGTGATGGTAGTGAGGGAACACACCATGTTGCCAGTATTGTGAAGTCTGATGAATGTGGAAGGTATTCAGCGAAAACCCTTCATCCAAGTCAACTGTTGTAAGGTCTGATGAGGGAAAGGGCTAACATGGTGATGGTAGTGAGAGAATACACCATGTTGCCAGTATTGTGAAGTCTGATGAATGTGGAAGGTATTCAGCGAAAACCCTTCATCCAAGTCAACTGTTGTAAGGTCTGATGAGGGAAAGGGCTAACATGGTGATGGTAGTGAGAGAATACACCATGTTGCCAGTATTGTGAAGTCTGATGAATGTGGAAGGTATTCAGCGAAAACCCTTCATCCAAGTCAACTGTTGCAAGGTCTGATGAGGGAAAGGTCTAACATTGGGATGGTAGTGAATGAACACACCATGTTGCCAGTATTGTGAGGTCTGGTGAAAGTGGAAGGTATTCAGCGAAAACCCTTCATCTAAGTCAACTGTTGCAAGGTCTGATGAGGGAAAGGGCTAACATGGTGATGGTAGTGAGGGAATACACCATGTTGCCAGTATTGTGAGGTCTGGTGAATGTGGAAGGTATTCAGCGAAAACCCTTCATCCAAGTCAACCGTTGTAAGGTCTGATGAGGGAAAGGGCTAACATGGTGATGGTAGTGAGGGAACACACCATGTTGCCAGTATTGTGAAGTCTGGTGAATGTGGAAGGTATTCAGCGAAAACCCTTCATCCAAGTCAACTGTTGCAAGGTCTGATGAGGGAAAGGGCTAACATGGTGATGGTAGTGAGGGAACACACCATGTTGCCAGTATTGTGAGGTCTGATGAATGTGGAAGGTATTCAGCGAAAACCCTTCATCCAAGTCAACTGTTGCAAGGTCTGATGAGGGAAAGGGCTAACATGGTGATGGTAGTGAGGGAACACAACATGTTGCCAGTATTGTGAAGTCTGGTGAATGTGGAAGGTATTCAGCGAAAACCCTTCATCCAAGTCAACTGTTGCAAGGTCTGATGAGGGAAAGGGCTAACATGGTGATGGTAGTGAGGGAACACACCATGTTGATGAAAACAAAGCTCTCCTTCATAGTCTTCTCTAAACCTTGATTTAGAACATGAGGGTTCTCAGGCCCCGGCAGAAGCACTTGCACCAGTCAATCGAACTACTTTATTTGATTATGGCCTTATCACTCCACACATTCTTTGTGGGAAAGTGTTATTTTCGTTACATCTTTCCATATACTACTGGTAATTATAAACTCTTTAGTCTGGATCGTCATCATAAAGATAACAAACTCATCTTAGAATGTAACTTTCCTGCTTATAACATTTTTCAAACTTTTTACAAAGAAAAACAAACAATTGAGTTAGTATTGCTACAAGTGTGCACATTTTTTTTAAGTATCCTGTATTTAATAGTCAATGTGTAACATGAGGAATATGCAATAATCACCCCAAGTTTATATGCAAATACAAGTTCAACATGTACAATGATGTGAACCCTGATTCGCATGATTCAGCCTGGAAGAGTTCAAAGATATGACATTTCCTTTTCATCAGAGTGGTTACTATAGTTTCTACTTATATCCAAGATCCGGAGGTCAGCTGTGCACCTTGATTTTAGTTTTCCAGAGAGAAGGTATAGTTCTATTCTTGTAGGCTTACATAAAAATGCCTACCATGAATAAATTTGATTTATAAAATTAAAAACTCCAAATGTAGAATTAATACGATTTTTAAATCATTAGTTGTGCAATCCGTAATTGTGTGGTATTTACTCATTCTGAGGTAAAATGGATAAACCAACAAAAGTCTCCACACAAATGAAGTTTTATTCTCTTCATTTGAATTCCCTTAATTGAATTTTATTATTTCACTCTAATTTTGTAACTGATTAGATATAATTTGTATTATAGTGTCTTCCTGATGATGAACACAAAGTGTTCTAATCGCGTTGAATAAAACTTCATTTGTGTGGAGACTTTTGTTGGTTTATCCATTTTACCTCAGAATTAATACGATTATGTGACTTGATATAACTAACAATTTATACCCTTACAAACAACCAAGAGTTAATAGAACTGAACCCTAATCTTAACAGCCCCTAGCAACCTATATTAATTACTGACTAAGCTACCAAGGTTCAAAGTATTTATTTTTTTATAAGCCTTATAAATGTTTTATTTCGGCTCGATGTTTACAAGACGAACTAGGAGTTTTCTATATAAAACATATCTATACATAATATAGATGAAGAACCATAAATCATCACAGCTAACGACATTATTACATTGAAATAAGTATTAAAAACTTCTTGTTCACAAAAATTACGGTAGGTGAATTCAGAATAAATATGAGGTAAACCACCATCTTGGGAGAGCAAGTACAGTACTGTATCGACAGTTATTAATGTACACATGACCACATGAGGGGACTAACCCATGTTTAAATGCAGATTACAGAAAGTGCTATGAATCTTTAATACAGCCTTAAGATTCTGGTGAAAATGTATAACTATAAGAAAATACTTTTAAAGTAACTAACTACCATTTGAATAAATGAAGCTTAATAAATAAGTTTTAAAATATAACTAACCTTCGAATATCCCAAAGTTTTACTAAATTGTCGTAGGAACCAGAAATAAAGAGATGTTCATCCGTAGGGGACCATCTGACGGTCTGAACCCACTGGCTGTGTGACGTATAGGTAGTTTTGATAATAGTGCCCTCTGAAACAACAGCAGTTCATTCAATTTAAAAATATCGCCATTTTTCTAAAAAAAATCGTAATATAGAACAAAGGACACGAGAAGGCTTTTCAATTGAAAAATCCCAAACGAAATAACTCATTAGTTGTGCAATCCGTAAGTGTGTGGTATTTATTCATTAGTTTGTCTATTTACCTCAAACGAAATAGTTTATCTAAATAAATAAAAAGAAAGATTTTGTTTATACATTGCTTAAAACTGACTTATTTCAAGTTATCTTTACGTTTTTATACATTAGAAAAACAGAATTCAACCTTAGAAAAAAAATTCTGCTCGTTTGCCCAAAATGTGCCTGATACTGTAGCAAGTAGGTATTGTTAGTTAATTTCGCTTGTGCTTATCATAATTTGTTTTCTTTAAAAAAAGTGATTCCTACCTACCCGCATACTATATAAAAAGTACGCCTAGAATAAAAGCAATATTGAGCTCAGTATCTAAAGCTGCAAAACATAAAAGAAACTCCAGATCTAATGACAGTTATGGATCATACTAATAATGATATTTTCTACTATTATGTAATTTCTAAAAATATTTTGGAGATGATACCACATATCATTTCAAATTTTTGTAAAATACCCGTCAAAGAAGAGCACGTCTGCTAGTATACAATAAAAGTTTAAATACTTTACAGTTTGCATATAAAAATACATGCACAATATGTAAATGCAATTTATTTTTACAATTTATTAACTAATTTAACAGATCAACTAGCATAGTCATTAGTAATAAGTAATATTTAACTTAAATTACATTCAATACTAACGAGAGTAATACAGTTCATCAATTTGGAACTGTTATTCTGTCCAGTTTGGATCGTCTTTCCGTTTATCAAGTGAATATACATATAATTAAAATAAGCAGTGACACATAAACTGAAACACAACAAAGACTCACTTTTCAATATTTCGACTGTCGTCCCTCCGTCAATTCACTTCTTCTCCTGAGGACGACCGCCATTACGGTCGAAATATTAAAAAGTGAGTCTTTGTTGTGTTTCAGTTTATGGGTCACTGCTTATTTTAATTGTAATCTGTCCTGCCGGACCGTTTTTCGTTTATCATAGTATATATATATATCGTAGTCTGTCTAAGGGGTATACAACAACTGGGAGATTTCTCTTATTTACCCTTACTTGGTCAACCAGACTCTCATATTATTACAGGACTCGTATACATATACAGTCAACATCAAAGAAAACCAAAGATTTTCCAAACAAAAAAGTATAAGTCAAATCATAGAAAAATTGTTAAAATAAATTTAACTGGCAATGCAAACAAATATCATAAATGTTCAATACCATTAAAAACTAGTTTTGAAAAACTTACTTTGAACAATTTAAAAAAAAAACTATATTTAATTGCAAATATTCATTAAAAAATCCGTTTAAAAACATTATTATACATATAAAACATAAAAACAATTACGACCTAAAATGTTAGGTTTTTTGTTAGCTTTTTATTTTTTTCTATTTTAACCCTCTCAAACGTTGCCCCCTGGTACGTGCCACCTCTCCCCTTCTCGCCACGCCAATGTGTTTATTTCCTTTCTCTGCCATTTAAAAATACCTTCTTTACCTACCTACGAAAGTATTACTTTCTCAATAGTAATATCCGTATGACACCATACGTTTACTTTCTCCTTCTCAATTTAATGAGTAACTAAAGAGGACTAGTTCTCTTGGTCGAAACATTTTAGTCCACTTTCTCAATTTCCTACTCTTCCATTTTGACATTCATCTAGGCAATTCTGTGTTTCCCTACTCTTTCATTTTGACATTCATCTAGGCCAGCGTTTCCCAAAGTGGGCGGTGGTTTGATATGAGGGGGCGGTAACGCAAAAATAGGCGGTTGGGGGGCGGTAACGCAAAAATATGCTGTTTGGGGGGCGGTAACTAAAAAATAGATGGTTGGTGGCGACAGTGTAGCTAATGTAGCAGCTGGATGCTACAATACTTACAGCGTCGTCCCAAACTGTTGGCGGTAACAATCAAAAACCATACAAGTAATAAAAATTATAAATAAGAATTTCAAAAGATATGCCGCTCTTTTACCTGAGGATTAAGGGGTCAGCCCCGGTCGAAAGTAAAAGAGTGTTTTCGGTCAAAATAAAGGGAATAAAAAGATAAGCTGCTCTTTCACGTATGTCCTATGAATTAAGAGTTCAGCCTTGATCGGAAGTAAATGAGTTTTCGGTCGAGATAAGAAGAATAAAATGATCGTTACCTATATAAATAGTAGACCGCAATCTCAATTCTGTAATGATAGATTGTGGCTGTAGATTGCATGACAGCTAGACTCTAGCTGTCTAGCAGCTAAAGAAACATTTGAAACCTCGGAAGGTAACTAACTTAAGATTTATTTTTTCTTTCTACAGAAAAGTTAAACCTGAACAGGATAGGTTAGTTCTGATAGGCTTTTTGGCATATCTTTCCATTTTTATGGGGTAGGGGGCGCTGACAGGCTATTCTAGAAGACAAGGGGGCGCTGGCAGTCTATTCTAGAAGACAAGGGGGCGCCAGCCAGAAAAAGTTTGGGAAACCCTGATCTAGGCAATTCTGTGTTTCCTATGCCAAGAATTTTCATATGCTTGATCCAAATTTAATTATCTTGTAATAGTTACTGTAAATAAACTTAATCACAATAATAAAAAAATATAAAAATGTCTTTATTTTATATTTTGAAAACAAAGCAATTTGTAGAGAATAACGTTGTTCTTCCTTTTGTTTCTCAACAGATGATACAATCTGAGAAAGAATATTATCTGTTCAAAAACGCGTTATCTTAATATTATTTTTTAAGTAGGGTTTTCCCAAGATAAATAATTACTACATAGTAACTTACGCACAACTACTGAGTGAAATGAGCCGTTTATTTTGAAAGTGGCCTAATTCCATTTTCCAAAAAAATTTAGCTAGCTATTTAAATAATTACATTTTTACGTTATCTTTACCTTTTGCAGCAAATTGTACACAATTTATTTAAAATTACTAAGTTTTTTTATAACAAAAATTAGTTGATAAATAAAATGATAATCTTTTTAAATTTTGTAAAACGCAAACCCTTAAATATCTCGATTTTAACATAAATGGAATTAGGCCACTTTCAAAATAAGCGGCTCAAATATAAGAGCTAAATCTGCCCAGACTTATATAGTGGGGATAAGGAGTTTGATTATATGTTAGATAATAAAAGAGTTTAGGATGTTTAGTTTTCATGATAATAAAAGAAGTTTATGGTTTATAGCTGAATATCATTTCCTTTTGTCTCCCTAATAAAATAATGAAATACAATAAATAATACATTTATTTTTTCAACATTGAATTTAACAATACATATCTTAAACTAATATAAAAGTTAAACCAATAATATAATCAATTAAGTACTATAATGAAATATAGAAGAATTATTAATGAAATAAACAAGCATAATTAAATATAATCTTATTTCATCAATTATTCAATCATCTAATCTTAAAATGGAAAAAATATATTTTTAAAAAAATAGTATTACATATAAAAAGGAAAGGCTTAATATAATTTAATGACTGGGATTTTTTTCTAAAACTACTCATTTATGATCATTAAAATATTATTATTGAATGGATAATGAATACTGCATCAAATTAACATCTTTTAATGTATCCTACATCTTTTAAAAAGGGAAAGGAAAGTAATTTTATTAAATACTACAAAACCATAAAATTCCCAATATAATAGTTATATAAAAGACCAAAAATTTAAAACATAATTCAAAATTAAAAACATTCTTTGAAGGATAATAAAAATTATCCTACACCTTAGATTAAAAATTATATAAAGGGGAATTTTTTTCTTAGATGTTTCTGACATTTTTTAGATAAAATAGGAATATTTTCAAGTTTTAAATGGAAAAATTTGTCTTAAATCTCCTGTGTAGAAGGAGGTTAGATGAACTGTAAGAGATCCATTGACTATTGAAACAAAAGCTATGTTCTCCTGTGAGACATCATTTCATAACACGAAATATACACTTTTTCTTTTCAAAGTAAAGTGATTGGAGTACTGCCTCCAGGAATGAAAGACTAATAAACATGTCCCATTTAGACATTTACATTATACCTAAATGGAACATTATTTATTAAATACCCAAGAAGTATGATATTGTGTTTACTTACAGTAAAGTTTTTTGTAGGCCATTCCAGACTGTTTATGTTGGCATTATTACAATATTTTTAATTTTTTTACTTCTATATTTTAAAGCTGCCTTAAGTCGTTTTTTGAAGTCTTTTCAATGGTGTCTGTGTGTACACGGGTGGGTGTGAATCCAAAGTTTGTGAAACTCTACAGTCCCCACCAACTGATCGATATAATTTATCTTTTAAACAGAAATAGGCCTTATAGTGTAGATGTGTCCTACTGTTTGGGGCCAATACTACATGATGGGAAAGTCACTTTTTTTTGGCTGAAATCTGTTTTTATACAACATAAATCGACCGATGACTGAAGTTGAATTCTTCTGATAAATGAAATAAATGATCATTTAGCAGTTTGGATGTGGAAAAACAGGTTATATCAACTATACAACGAGTACAATTTTGTAGTAGAACGTTAGACGATTTTTTTTTTTTTTGCTCTCTACTAATGAAAACAGGGTTACAAGATCCCAGTGATCAAATAAAGCCAAATCGAGAAACATAAAAGCCAAATAATTTTACTAACTACAAAATTACAATTTTAATTTATAAATTATACGTAAATTCCATAAAAACTTCTTCTTTCAAAAACATTGTTCTCTTCATTGTTGCCAGACACAGTAGAGGATTTCTTACAATATAAAAGGTCAGCTTTGAATCTATTCAATATTTTCGTTGAAAAAACTAATTCCTTAAAGCAAGCACTATTACAAGTAAATAGAGACAGCTGAAGTCTATTTCTTGCTTTAGTTTTTATACAAGTTAATAGAAAAAATATCCTCTTCACTACAGTATTGCTTATATACGTTATAAGGCAAGTAAGAGCAAATATATCAAGCACTTTAAATTGTGGATGCCGCATTACTCCCTTCCAAAACTGCTTTGTGTTCTATAGATAAGAAAGTGTCTCTAGATCCTATAAATAGAATGTGTAGATAATTTCATTGATCCAAAAGCATTCTCTGTATAACTCTTGCCATATATTCGGTTCCTAGCACATAATGGTTTCGACTTTGGCATAATGATGGGTTCAAAACTAAGACATATTGAATGGCAAAACTTTGAGCCACAACAGAATGCGTACAGTACGAATCAAAGTACTGTAGTTAAGCAGGATTTTTGCACACTAAATATCATTATTCATATAATTATGTTCAATTTCCATTAGAAAAGTCAAAAAAATTTTGTAAGTCAAACACTAATATAAAAAGCTAATTTTGAGAAATTTGGCATTAAAAAAGCCAATATGGCAACCCTGAATGAAAATCTAAAATAATCACCTTGGGAGTTAGGATCCACAATCCGAACATGTCTGTCAGAAGAAGCAACCAAGAGAAGTTTATTGAGAGGCGATGAGTGGACATCAAAGAGGGCCTTGTTCGTCGGCAGCTCTTTCATTGAAACGCCTACTTCGATGTCCCAGAGACGCAGAGTGTGGTCCCAGGACGAGGAGACTAATTCCCCGTCCCCTCGCCAGCAAACAGCCGAAATGGCTTCTTTGTGGCCTTTGAGAGTCATGAGAGGTGTCTGTCAACATGAACAAAGCTTATCACTTCTACGGAATAGGCTTACCAACTGAATACAAAAAAAAAAAGATTTGATACATTAAAACATTATTATTGACAACACACCTTTGAAGAATTGTTCTTCTTCGTTTTATAATCTAAGCACAGTTTTAATAAAACCTCTCATCGAAGAACATAACTACTCTATTCCTTTCACTTAAGGATGCAATTCTAAATTTATTCTCCTCAGAAACTAAACAGAATAATAATACTCAATTGCTAAATTCATCATAATAATCAAATCACGGTTCGGGAGCCTCAAACATTTGCAGAAGCTGTAAACAGTTTGTTGTCCTAGACGTGTCCACCGCCTTGTTGCCATTGGGGGAGTTTTAATCTGGATAGGTGATTACCACAACGGATAACGTCTTCTTCGAAATGAAACCCGTGAATGAGAGCCTATGACACCTCCTCATGGAAGATGGCTGATGATTTTTACCCGCAATATTTATTCATTTTGCATATTACTATTAGTAACAAGGGTATAATAATTATTACTACTTAATGAAAAACTTTAGGGACACAAAATTTACTATATTTTGGTAACTATATTGGAAACTATTATTACCAAAGTTCATCAATATTTCTAAAAAACTATCACAAACAATATCTTCTTGCCAAGAAGAAAAAAAAAGGCACTTAGGCATATCGCATGTATTGCTCCTTTTTTATTCCCATGCAGTTCATCTAAATTATGCAATAAGTAAAAAATCATCAACGCGGCCTGGTTAATTCAAGGAGAGGTAAAAGGATCAATATATGTTTCCTACACATTGATCCAGGATGACGGCAGGGACCAATATTGAAAAGGAGGGGTCAGGTTACTCCTTTATTCGACCTCTCTCTAGAGGTCAAGGTTATTTAGTTGTTGGTCGTCGTACATACAGGACAACTCGAGTTCACTTTATCTCATGAGGGTAATAAGAAAATCTTGTGCATCACCCGGAGCTGAAAAAAAAACTACGAGCACTTTGAAATATAGAAAAATATAATAACCCCTATGTAGGGTAGCCAGGTAGCTCAGTCATTAACGTACTCGCCTCTGAACTGGTAGGTCCGGGTTTCGATACCCACCTGACCCTCAATGTATTCACGTAAGAGGTGAATAAATCTGAGTATGTCGTTCCTCGGAGAGAACGTAAAACTGTTGGTCGTGAGCCCGTACGACGTCAGGTACTCATTAAAGATTCCTACTCTAAATATACTTGAGTTTAGCAGAATTTAGGACGCCCAATGTAGGATGGATCAGCAGAGGTAATGTGGCTCGCCATTCTATTACTAAAATGGGTATAAAATAATAAATTAGCCACATCTTCCGCCCCTAGAACAGCACTAAAAGGTGAAAGCCTCTTTAGTGTGATCGTTGGAAAACTAACTAACCATCTTGAAAGGGACTTTTAGAAGAGCTGTTATTAATCCGTACAGTTATTAATAACTTACACCATTATTTCTGAAGCCAAACCTTCAAAATTCCACAAACTCCTCAAAATATTAATTTTCATGGAATTACAATGAAGGATCTAATTTTAGACAGCTGTTATTAGTCCCAGATTTTCATCTTATTACAAGCAATACATACAGTACTCTTACTTACATGTAAGAACAAGGCACTATTTTCATCTTCCCATCTGACTGAATATGTAAGGAACAAAAATCATTTGATAAATTGGAGTGAAGCAAAGGAATTAATTTTTGTACCTTCAGAAAGGAGGAGAAATATTATTAAAAGTGCACTCATAAAGAACTTCTATGGAAATTTAATGAACAATAGTCCGGGACTTTAAAAACTAGATGAAATATTAATAAAAGAAATAAGTAAGCAGATCAAGACTCCTTCAATTTTAGGAACATTAAATTCAGACAGGGATGCCAGCATTCTTGAAGACTTCAATCAACCAGGTTAACTTGTTATTTTATTTTTTGTTTGGTTCGTTTAGCTCTCTGATGATGTTGTAACGAAAGGCCTTAGAGCAGCTATTCTCAAAGGGGTCCATGGGACTTCATGGGGGTCTATGGATGTCTCTTTAGTAAAAAATAAATTAATAAATAATAAATAAAAATAAATCAATAAATAAATAAAATGAACATAATAATAAATAAAATAATATTTATAAATGAATATTAAGGTATTCGAAATTATAATAAAATTAATAAGTAAATATAAACTAGATTTGGGGAGGAAGTGAGCATGAGTAATGAAAAAGTATGTTTTGATAACTTATAAAATATGTCCAATGTTTTGATATAAGAGTTTAATTCCGAAATTAAAACCCCCCAACATACCACCTACTAAAGTTGGGAATTAGTCAATTGAAATTACGGTAATATTATTTGTTTATTTATTATTATTATTATGGTTTCCATGGACTTTAAAATATAGATATAATCATTGATATTTCAGTTTCTTTCTTCTTTACAATTTCCCCTCATTTTCCTATTACTACGTGTTTTAAAATGAGTCGTCTGTGGTAGCCATTGCACACACACACTCAATTAGATGTGTATATTTATATATATTCCTTAGGTACGGGGTCTATGAAAAAAATAAAATTCCTACAGGGGGTCTATGGGAGAAAAAGTTTGAGAACCCCCGTCTTAGAGCATTGTAATTAATATATATTTGTTTATTGTGGTGTTTAATTCATATATATATATATACAAGATTTCACACAAACACACGATATAACAATCAATGAACAAACCACAGTATGAAATGGGACAAAAAAGAATAAGATTTTTCAACCGTAAGAAGTGGTCTTCGTCAGAGTCAAACCACACAACACCTTAACTAAAGTTAGCATAGTTTCTCACTAATACAAATGACTGCTTAAAGGAGTTAACCTGTAATAAAGAAATCCTAAATGAATTATTTGTATTGCCCATATAATAGTAGGAAAGTTGAAATAAAGAGAGGAATACAATATCCTTGCAAAATTAGATCCAACTATAGCATTCAGCGGATGGAATCTGTGAAATACACCTACTACATTCATAACTAAATAATCATGTCTGTTACTATACTGAACCTACCCTTGTTAATGATTTATTAGCCTTTCCTGACTTCTTACTGCGTTTGGATTCATTTTCACCAGTGTTGTCTTCGGGCGTCGCATTCATATCTAGGAACAGTATTTTTGTAATTCAAAACAGATAGAGACTTCTTTACTTCTTCAAATAACGTTAATGTTCTAGTGTTTACCTGTTGACCAGACCTTGAGCAGGGTATCCCATCCTCCGGACGCAAACATCTTCTCGCCACTGCTTACTCCTACACATTCAATCCCCCTTGAGTGGCCTTTACAAACATGAACACAATCTACCACGTTTTCTTCAACATTCCATTCCCAAAGTAGAAGAGTTTGGTCATGTGATCCACTAAAATATGCATTAATTATTATGTCAACAAAAACATGCGCTGATATTTATAATATGGAACTTCTCTTTAAACCAACCTGACAAATGTCCCTTTCTTATCATCTACAGACACCCATGAAACTGCTTTCACACAGTCAGTATGGCCAGGTATTGTAAGTTTATGTTTTCCTTTTTGACTCCAAAGATGTAGAGTATTATCATAACAACCAGTAAGTATCCTAGAAATAAGCAAAATGACTATACACATAACATTATTCTAGTACTAAATTTAAAATGTAGAATGTACCAGCGGCCAGCAAGATCGACAGAAGAAACCCAATCATCGTGAAGCAGACAGTCCTTAGGTTCAGGAGGAGGGAGACTTTCCACATATTCAACATCAATTACAGCTTCCGTAGAAGCATCGTGAGAAGAAATGTGCTCTCCAAGATTTGTTTTAATAATTTCACCAAAGGCAAGAAAGTCAAATTTCGGAGTCCCGCCATCATTTCCTTTACTTTCTACGACACAAAGAGCAATTAAACAATACTGTAATTTAACACATGTTTCTTTCATTTCAAAGAGAGCTGCTGAACTACCTTTTAAAACTTCATAAATTATTTTATTCAATTCATCAGATTTAACAGAAGATGGAACTGCAAAAGGGTGATCAGGGACAGCATACCTATAACATCACAACACTCGTAGACTGTAATCGTGATTGAGTGAAACATATAGAACTTAATACACACCTTTCTTGTTTTGTCAAGAACCTAATTTGAAGCTGGTTATTTTCTGAATCTAATTTCGAAGTAGAAGCCTGCATTTTTAATGTCAGTAAACAATAGGAAGGTTAAATTTGTGTTACAACACGTGGTCCTAACGTATATCTAATAGTAAAATCGACTCCAGTGTAACTTCAAGAAGTCGTTTGGTCTTGAAAGGCTTTTATCAAATTACCTTGCTTTGTCTGTGATACATAGCACTAACTACATGCTAATAAAAAACATAAAATTTTAATTATCTATATAGTTTCTACAATAAGAAATGGGAAAACAAGACTAAGTTGGGTTTTTGACTCTGACGAAGACCGCTTGTTACGGTTGAAAGATCTTAGTCTTGTTTTCCCATTTCTTATTGTGGTTTGATCATTGATTGTTATTTCACGTGTTTATGTGAAATCTTTTTATAGTTTCTATAGTATACTTCTTCATGGTTATAGTGTAAGGTTGTGTCATTGTATAAACATGATTGAACCAAAAGTAAGATGTATTAGTCCTTTTATTTCTGTTGGTTGCAACAAGACACCGCATTGTATTGATTGGGGATCCAATGGTTTAATATGTTTTGGAGCATGTAATTCTATAGCTATCTGTTCAGTAAGTAATTTGCCATTCCTTTTTACTGACTGAATCACGTTTGTTAGACTTGCTAAAAACTTGTAATTTCATTTATATGATTAAAGGATAAACAAATTTACTGTACATTGTCTCATCATAAGGCGAGAATCAATGCAGTTTCTTGGATAAGAGATGTTAACTCTGGCCAATCTGAAAATGAACTTGTATCTGCCTCATCTGACAATACTTGTAGTATATGGACTGCAAACGAAAGTGAAGTTTTCGATAGTAAATTTTCTTTAACGGACATACTTACTGGTATATTTTCTTATAGTATATAAAAATAATAAAATTTTACTTTTCAAGTTTAAGTTTTGTTTCGTTTTATTTTTAGGCCACACAAATTTTGTAACAATTGTTTGTGGAGTTTATGTGAATTCCCCTGGTAGCAGTTTCCGGAGAACAGTTATTGCTTCAGCATCAGCGGATTCAACTGTTAGACTGTGGGTGAAAGATAAATCTGACGGTAATCTTCTTATTCGTATAAACATAACACCTCTATGAGTTTTCTTAAAATGCTGGTCCAGGTTCTTTGCCTTTTCTGTATTTAGAGTATCTAAACTAAATTTCAATTGGATTTTAATTAATTTTATATATTTAAGTATTCAATTTAATAGATTAAAGGAGCTCTATGGATTTAAACTTATACTCGTGAATTTTTGTGAAGTTCTCGAAAACTATTCACTTCTTCCATTCTCTATGGTAGGTTTGTGTTTGCTTTTATAATAAGAATCTTATTTTTCTTAGATATCATATGAACTTTTTGAAATATCTTGTAAGCAATAAAACTTAATAAAAGAAGAAAAAATGTGTAACATTACGATTAGCGAAAAGGACAGTATACCTACCCATAAAAACTTAAAAATCCATTTAGGAATAATATATCACTTCCTGTACTTTTACTTGGAAATTTTTTAATTGAAACGATTGAAATAAATTGTCATTTAGAGGCTTAATCAATTTAAATTATTTTAATGAGTTAATATTCTATGCCAGTAATAAAATTCTTAAATATAATAACTCAAGGACAATCAAACATTGTTTTGTGATGCTTTGCATGATGTGATGGGTGGAACAAAATGTTCTTGGTTAACTGAGGTTATTAAGGACATAAATATGTAATTTAGTATTCTTTGATATGACGTGCCATATGAATAATACTAAATTTATTTTTTAAAAAAAATAAATCGGGTTATAACTTACTTTTGTTATCAGATATGGAAACTGAGATTGTTTTAGAGAATGTTTAGAACCCTTATTCTAATATATTTGTTAGAACTATTGTTGTGAATTTGTTTGCAGGTAACTTTTCTTGCACCGAAGTAATAAATTTAGGTTCAGCAATCTGCTCTTCGCTAGTCATCACCTCTCTTCAGGATTGTCATGATGTTATCATAGCGATTGGCACTGATGATTCTAAAGTCTGTTTGTACTCCGGCGCCTCGAAGTTAGTCTCATTAGATGGGCACGAGGACTGGGTGAGAACGTTAGATTTTACAAGAGAAGGTATTAAATTTCGGAGTATCTCGTTTTGTTTTGTTTACCAGTTTCAATATGAGAATATTTTGAGGATGCTAACATCTGAGTTATGATTACTGACATGATATGATCTTTAGTCAAAAATCCCCAATAACGATGTATATTTGAACATCATTTGAACTTGGTGAACAAGGTCACTTACTGTTAAATCGATGTTATTTTTTATTTATATTTTGTGCTTTTTGAATCAAATGTTGAAAATACAGAATAGGGAAAGTGCAGTGGTGGAGGTTAAGGTTGGAACACATTTATCATCAATTTTAACTAGGATGGTCTGAGAGTGATGGGCAGTATGGCAGCAATATATCAAACCACAATATGAAATGGAGAAAAAGACTAAGATCTTTCAACTGTAACAAGCGGTTTTCCTCAGAGTCAAAAACGTAACTTCCTCAGTTGGTTTTTTGACTCTGTCGAAGACTGATTCTTACGGTTGAAAGACCTTAGTCTTTTTTCCCCATTTCATATTGTGGTTTGATCATTGAGTGTTATTTCACGTATTTATGTGAAAACTTGTTATGTATGTAAGTTATATATATATATATATATATATATATATATGAGGAATTTTTTTTTTGCCAAGGGATGCAAACAACCATTTTTTTTTATATGAGCATATTTCTGTTCATAGTCTGTTAAACTTTGAGATCCAAATATCAGATATTTTCTATTTTGAAGCAAAATAATAGAAACGTCTGTTTTGGCTCTCCCATCCATATCCATATACAGTGAAAGTGGTTGCTTGGGATCAAAAACAAAATGGGTGGATTTGAATAACTCTGAATTATGGTAAAGAAAGAATGAGAATGTATAATACTATTGTGTAAACTTTTTATAGGAAGTGATACATGATTTGGCCACATGTTTGATTGTGTTTATAGAGAAAAAATGTATAGGACCTCTGTTTTAAAGATTTATTTTTTTATAATTTTAAAAGTACGGTGCAGGTCTTATGTGTTTAAAGACTATGTTTAATTTAAAGCAGCATTGTGTTTGTAGCGTGTGGGGATACTCTGCTCGCAAGCGGAGCACAGGATGCTTCAATCCGGATTTGGAGAATTTCAAAGAATGTCAGCTCTAATCACGATGACCTCTTCAAACAGAAAAAGCACGTTTTCAGTTCTGAAGGAAACAAATTTACAGTTACTGTAGAAACTGTCTTATTTGGACACGAAGGATGGATTTATGGAGTCAAGTGGAAACCAAATTCAGGTTAGTTTAAATTTTTTAAAAAAAAGATGTTTAATTTTGAAGTGAATTGGTTTGAAGGTAGATATAATGGTCCACTCTATAGGTGTGCAACTAGTTACTAGTGGTATTCACTAAGATTAGTATAGTTCAAAATGTTTTAACATAAAAGAAGTGTGTTGATATCAATGTTGAGTTCCCTTCATGTTTACATTTGGTCAGGGTATACTTGCTACTTGCGAGTTTTCTCCCTAAAACGTCACAGCTGAAGCCTTGTTTCACACAGTGTTGTTTTCTTGTTGTCCTTGTAGCTTTGTAGGTATGATGAAGTAGTAGCCTAGCCTCATATTGCATTGCCAGGTCATATTGGTACCAGTCTTTACCTAGACTGGTATCATGAGGTGATCTTCACGTTCGTCTGAGTCAGTTTTCTTCGAAGTGCAGGTATTTCACACCTGACTTCAAGCCTAACCTCTTGCTGCTATCTTATCTCCTTTTGAAGAGTTGTAGCTTCTGTTTCACTCCACATCTGAAGCCCTGCCAGCCTCTATCACTTTCATGGTCACTCTAATATTTCTTTGCTCTTGAATTACTCTTGACTGTATCCATCCTTTTCATTGATGTCATATGACAGTTTTTTTTTATTTGTATAAAACTATCCCATAGCGGGTTAAAACGTCAACACTTACGGTCTTTTTGTTTGATCTACATTAGGTGATTCTACATTAGGAATCCTAAATTTTGTCTAACTCAAATGTATTTAGAGTAGGGATCTTTATAACGAGTACCTGACATCGTACAGGTTATGGATTGATGGTTTAACATCCTCTCTGAGGGACGAAACGGTCAGATTTAATCACCTGCCAAGTGAATAAATCGAGGGCCAGACTGGGTATCTAACCAAGGACCCACCAGTTAGTGCCTTAACCACTGAGCTAACCTGACCCCATATGACAGTTACGTTTATTGCAAATGAAAAGGTACTTCAAATGGAATATTAACTTATTTTTCTTTTAGTCTGTACAGAAATAAAGCGTTAGATATATCACTATTTTTTTTACTTTACTATAAGTATTTACTTTACTATAAATAAAGTATAGTGATCGTGAACAAATTCGATCTCGAGATTTTGACGCAATTATATGTTTTGAGGTCCCAAAAGTCGTTTTATGAAGTTTTTTCGATGATGTCTGTGTGTGGGTGGGTGAGTGTGTTAGCATTACTTGTTACCACGCTACGGTCCAGAATCTTTGATGGATCAAGTTGATATTTTACACAAAAATGGGCCTCATAGAGTAGAAGATCCCTATTGTTTGGGAAGAATTATGCATAATGGGAAAGTCACTTTTTTTGCCAAAAACCGTTTTTTAGAAAACATTTATTTCTCCTAAACTGATAACCCTACAGTTTTGAAATTTTGGCGTTATTTTTGTGGTTACAAATAGAACAAACGAAAAATATATTCAGAATTTTAAAACAACGGGAGATATTTTTTTTTTCAATAAAATGTAAAGATGTTGTCTTATAATTCAATCTCAAAGCTTGTGAGAGCGATACAAGGCATACCGTTTGGCGGATCAAAATGAAACTATGCTTAAAAATAGAACATTATATGGAAAATGATTTGAAATAATTTTTTTCAAAATTACATTCACCAAAGGAGCGTTAAAGTACGATTTCTGTTTTCAGATATTTTTTTTTTTTTTTTAACGCTAACCGGCTCATTAAAAACTCATAAAAATTTGACCATAAATGGAACAAAAAATTAGCAATTCATAAAAAATATGCATTAAGTTTCAATTATGGGAAAGTGCAATAAAGCTATAAAAACTGTTTGTTTATCCTAGACTAAGGGATCACCTGCTATACTTGTCAAATATTTGATATTTTTTTACAATGTTTACATTGACTTAGAAATTTTTTGAGCAAAACCACTGAGATAAATTAGACTATTCTAGTCTAATAGTTCATATTTATTATTTTAAAAAATGAGAAGTTCCCAACTATAAATGATTTAAATTATATTGAATAGCTGGCTAAGGTGCAAGTATAACTAATAGTACAAGGCGCAGGAAAAAGATAACACTCACTCTAAGAAAGTTGGTATATATGATTTTCGGCAAAGGGGAAGGAAAATGATTTTAATAAATATTAAGAAGCTATAAAATTTCCAGTATAATAATTCTATAAATAACCAAAAATGTAAAACATAATTCAAAATGGAAATCTTTCGTTTGAAGATTAATAAATGTAATTATTGTATATCCTTAATTATAAACTATCTTAAAACGAGATATTTTCTTGGATGTTTATGATGTTTTTCAGAGAAAATAAGAGTATTTTCTTTTTGAAAATTTGACTCCAATATTCAATCTAGAAGCAGGTCAAGTAAACGATGTAAGAAATTACTGGCTATTGAACAAAAGCCATGTTTTCTTGTAAGAAATTATTTTGTATCAAGAAATTTTCACTTTGGCTTTTCAAAAATGTTATTACTACTGTAATTATACTAATAAGATTATTTGCATCAGTGGTGTGATGTAGAAAAATAAGCTTATATATTGATAAGTCAATCAATCACTATCTGCGCTACCTCAGAAATGAAAGAGTAACAAACATCTCCCATTTAAATGTTTACATTATGCTTAAATGAGACACTATATATTATATACCCAAGAACATTGATATTAAGTTTACTTATAGTAAATTTGAGTGCAGGTCACTCCAGATTTTTTTTTTAAGTGGAAAGGAAATACAATTTAAACTTTTTAAGAATCCATGTTTTTTTCAGACACTGCAATTTAAGAGTTGTAAATATTATCGCATGAAATTATTTATGGGAGTAGGTTTTATTAGACTAGGGACCGACGGCTATCACAAGGCTTAACTTATGCTAACCAACAAAGAATTAACCACGTTTATGATGCTTAATACATATCTTCTAATGACTTAGGTACCTGTAATGGTGAATGTTTCAGGTGGTACTTGTCTGACTTCATGTTCCCTCGACCGCACGGTGCTCACGTGGGCTCCCGACGCTAATATCGGACTTTGGCTGGAGACTGCTAGACTTGGTGAACTAGGAGGAAACACACTTGGCTATCTGGGCATTGCCTACTCACCCGATGCCAGCCGGATTGTGGCGAACTCTTGGCAAGGAGCCCTGCATATGTGGGAACAAGAGGTTAGCCATAATTGAATAAATAATCTTTGTTGGTATTTCTCGATAGCTTTTTACTTTACCATTAAAAAGTATAGGGATCATGAATAAATTCGATTTCCTGATTTTACCGAATATGCATGTTTTAAGGTACCCGAAGTCCGTATTTTTTTGGTGATTTTTCGATGATATCTGTGTTATATGTAGGAGAGTTTTTCCATAAGTTTCTGGGCACGCTGCATTCCCGACGGTTAGGTGTATCCAATTCATATTTTTACATAATTATAGGCCTTGTATTGCAGATGTGGCGTATTGTTTTTAGGTAATATTGTAAACGGGAAAGAATGTCCAAAATATAATTTTAACATAATTTATTTTTCTCAAACCACTAACAATATAATGTTAGATGATATGCAACTGACAGTAGTAGTGGTAGTACTAGTAGGCCACCCTTTAGGTTGCAGTAGCTTTCGCACAAGGGAACACACTACTCACCAGGGATCTCTTTAGGGATCCCTAGGCAGTACTCGTTAGGGATCTCTAACCAGTACCTGACATTATTATAAATAAGTCAACTTATTATAAATAAGTTAAAAAGAATGAGATATGATAAAATAAATACACCCTGTCCTCACTTAACGACGGGGTTCCGTTCCATCGACCAGATCGCTAAACGAATTGGTGGCTAAGCGAGATGATTCCTTATTAACACTACGGTACCGTATTTCAAGGTCATGGTACTGTGCTAGTATACTTCTTTGGTATCAAGCAGTCTTAGGTATTGTTTTAATGCCACCTCTGCACATTATTCATGTTTAGTACTATTTTATAGTATTTATTTATATCATTAGTTGTGTAATCCGTAATTGTGTGGTATTTACTCATTCTGAGGTAAAATGGAAAAACAAACAAAAGTCTCCACACAAATGAAGTTTTATTCTCTTCATTTGAATTCTCTTAATTGAATATTATTATTTCACTCTAATTTTGTAACTGATTAGATTAATTTGTATTATAGTGTCTTCCTGATGATGAACACAAAGTGTTCGAAACGAATAAAACTTCATTTGTGTGGAGACTTTTGTTTGTTTTTCTATTTTACGTCAATATTTATTTATATATTAATTTATTGTACAGTACCGTATACTGTAAAGTATTATTTAAATAATAAGTTCTAACAGTGCAACAATAACAACAACATATTTGTTTATATTTTTCCGGTGCGTCGCAAGTCTGAGTAGCCGTTAAACGTATAATTCATTAAGTGTAGACAAGGTGTAAAGACATTATTACTGTTTTCATCACGTTTTGTCAAAATAAACCTATTTTGTTTGTTTTAATGAAAGTGTAATGGTATATTAGAAGGGCGATGGTGGCTGGAGAGGGGTATCCTGCTGCGGAGGACACAGCGATGGTGTGGAGGACATATCGTGGGAGAGAAGCCTGGGTATGTACTTACTTAGCTGCTCCTTGGATCAGTCTACGAGACTCTTCACTCCAGCAAAGTCTGATGTAGGTCAACTATTGTTTATTTTCTCCCTTATATATAAACCCAGCCGAAGCAATTGAAATAAAAGTCCTGAAATAATCTTAATAATTATTATGAAATATTTATTATGAATAATAATATCATATAATAAAATGTAGGCACTTTAATAAAAATTAAAGTATCGGTAATAGAAGAATTCTAAAAATGATTTGTATTTGTTTTTATATTGAAATAATAAAACTGAAGTTCTTGTATAAATATTTGCACACCCTCTACACTGAATAAACTATTTGTATTTGGTGAAAATCGAACCCATGATCTTGGCGCTAGAGCGCGCTACCTTCTGCGCCTAAGGGACTTTTGTAAAAACCTTCCAAAACCTGATATGAATGATGTCGAAGGATTAAATAATAGTTTTGACCTATGTTATAATAGTTTAATTATAATAAATTAAAAAAGAGAAAATTTAATGAATAATCGATCAAAATATGAAATAATATACAACAAATGATATTTATAATAGTGAACAGAAGTTTTAGAAATTATCAAAATAATATAAGTAAAATATTAACAGAACACAATTGTGTCCATAATTAAAAAACACTTTGTTACAATGCTTCTATTTTCTTCTTGTGATAGACGTATTTCAATAAAAATGGCTGACACGGATTCCCGTGCATATGACGTTGACCAGTGTATTGAATACATTTACTCTTCATTTGCCAATGCACAAATATTGTTCACAGAAAATTCTATATAAGTTCCATTATATATTATAAGTTACTTTATTCTATTTAGATTAAAATAATTGTATTATAAGTTGAGTGATTATTGACATGTTAATATTTCAACTTTTTCAGGGCAACTGGTTTGAACTCAGCCGTCCGCAAATACACGGTCATGCTATGTCGGGCATCACAACTCTGCCACAGTTTGACTTCGTCTCTTGTTCTGAGGAAAAAGTTATTCGTGTATTTTCAATGCCGAGAAATGTATTTCAAAACTTGACTCGTTTGGCTTCTTTTTCGGCAGGTTAGTCAGTCATTTGGATCAACAGATGTTTTGTTATATAATGGTAGCTTTATAGGTTTGATCGGCATTGTTAACAAAAGTTTTTGGAACTGACTCTGTTAACTTCCCCTTTAGATAGGTATCTCCTTTATAAAAATGTTTGTTTGCGAAACACTTCTCATGTTACTACAGATAACAACTAATAGTTGTCACTTTTAGTGTAATATTACTCTTCTAATACTTAAGATCACGAAATATTGGTAGTTGTACCTAATACAAATATTGGTAGTAAGAGAGTTGGTCATACAAAATTTCATGTTTATTGACAGCCCGGATTCAATATTGATTGATTCAATACTACCTAAAAACAATGAGTTCTTTAAGCACGACAAGATCTACATATCTGACATTATTAATTGTTAACGCAATCATGTATACTGAGTACACTAGGCAACCAATCATCTCACTATGAAAAACAATAAAATATATGGTTGATAGGCTTGTTTTTATTGTTTTAAGAATTATATTAAATTACATACATATATCATTTATTAAAATACAAATAACAGTTCGTTTTGACTTGATTATGATCAAAAATGTTTAAGTCAATGTAAACAAATCGAACAGGTTTATTTAAAATCTGAGATTTTTTCCATTATTTCTCTTGTCAGTTGTATTATAATACCAAAGTATCAGCGCTCTAGAGTTGGTAGTGTAAGAGAAAAAATGTCCAAATCACATTTTGGCTAAAAAAAAAAATGACTTTCTTATGAGGTAATATTGCCCAAAAACAATGGTGTGCATATCTACATTATAGAGCTCATTTTTCCTTAAAGTATCTATTTGAGCCATCAAATGGTGTGGCCTTTAGTTTGCTCTGTCAACTTTCATTTTCAGACCCCCTCCCTACAAAAACATGATCGATATAATGATAAATAATTTCGAGATTAATTTTTTTCATGATTTCTGTCATTTACTTACGTAAAGTAACAACTTTACAGTTTTAAACTTTATCGTTTCCATATACTGTTTTTTTTTGACTTTTTAAAGATGTTTAGAAGTTATTGTGGAACTTATTTTTAAGGGAACATAATATTCTTTTGCAATATTTTTCCGGTCTGTTTTTAATTAATGTTATTTCTTGTTGTTATATTCATATGTCACTTTAAAAAGATTTCACATAAACCACAATATGAAAATGGGAAAACAAGACTAAGATCTTTCAACCCAACAGTTGGGTTTTTGACTCTGACGAAGACCGCTTGTTACGGTTGAAATATCTTAGTCTTGTTTTCCCATTGTCATATTGTGGTTTGATCAATCGTATGTCACTTTATGTAATTATCTCATATATTACATTAAATGTTCTTGCATAGGTGTGCATCTTAAAAAGTTAATTTTTTTGTTAATTAATATACAGATAATGGTTCAAGCGAAATGATTGGGCCTCTGGGAGCTTGTGTTCCTTCTCTGGGACTGTCCAACAAAGCTGTATTTAACATCGAACAGACCAGTCATTCTTCGAAACATCCTAAAGATGAATTTTCTGATGGATATTTCACTCCCCAGTATTTAGAAGGTATTTGTTTTGATTTACTTTCTGGTTTAATAATTTAAGTGTTAAGGAAAACTTAAATATCCGTGTATTTATCAGTATTCAAGGTCTGCTTTAGCTTTGTTGTGCTTACTTTCTGAATTAGTATCTCATTAATATGTCTTGTTTCTCAAAAGTATCAAGTATCTTAGTTTTAGAATTGCGTAACTTCAGAACACGATATCAGTTTAGAGAGTATCTATGTTAGTTCTCTCTGTTTTTTACCTTATTATTTATTGACTTAATTAATTACTGTTTTTTTTATTTATGATATATGCATAAAAGAAATCACCATAAAACAGAGTAAAATGTAAAAAGTTCAAAGCCTTTCTTGTTCGTTGCCAAAGAACTATTGTTGAGTTTTAAAAAAATTTTGTTTCAGAGGTTTTTAGACTTCCTCGAAAAAAACTGCATAGACTTCATAAGAGATTGATTTTATAATAAACCTAAACTATAATTATATGCAAAATATGGTTTTTATTGTGTATACATTCAATTTGTTTATTAATCAGAATAATTTGCATTATTTGTTTTGAATTTATAGAAGCTCCAACTGAGGAGATTTTAGCCCAGAACACTTTGTGGCCGGAGAGAATGAAGCTGTACGGACACGGTTATGAGGTGTTCACTGTCGCTTCCTCTTGGAAGGGGGACCTCGTGGCTTCAGCCTGCAAGGCTTCCACAGCTCAGCACGCCAAGCTTTTTCTTTGGTAATTTTCAACGATGTCATTTCATTTTTTTTGTTTTTTTTTTTAAACAAAATGAAAACAATATGTTGTGTTTTCTTCTGTTATGTACTGGAAGTAAACTTTTCTTCTTCAAACTTTTCTTCTCTTGGATAATACTGGTCAACAGGTGCCTTAAGGTTCCTAAGCTGATTTAGATTAATTTAGGGGGTACTGATTCTGAAAATCATACTAATTTTTTCCCATCATATCAACTTATTGAGTTGTTTGCTATCTAATACCTTTTTTAACTTAAAATTAGACTTATTTCTATATACATTCTAGCGCCATAAGTACAATTGTAGATTGTTATGATTATAACATCACAAATCTTAAAGCTTTTACTTTCGTTGCAGATTTTTGGAATAAAAATCCCCTCCTAGGCTACTTTGCCTGAACAAACCAAATGGGCTTTACTGTATTTGCGGGGAATGTACTGTATTTGAAATTCTAATGTATTGCATACATATTACTAATATTTTGCTGTGATTAATGAATATATGCCTTAAAGTTAAATAAAAATATTGTTTCCTCGATTTGCTGTCTTTATTGTAACTATCGCCTTCCGAGAGAGAGAGAGTAAAGAGAGAGTGAGAGGGAGAAAGAGAAAGAGAGGGAAGGAGAGTAAGAGAGAGGTATACCATAGCAGAAAAACTAGATCTGATAGAGAAAAAGCGACTGTATTTCTGGAATCAGCACTCTTAAAATAGTTAAAAAAAATTAATACATCTTAGGCACCATAAAAAAAGTTTTTGTTGTTGGCCAGTGTAATTAGTTAATATTTGAAATATACATGCTCACAAAATATCAGTTCTTATTAACTAAGGAACGATTCATAACAAAATTAATTCTGATCTAATAAAGAAAAGCAGGAAAAATCTATTCTTGGGACCAGAAAAGATCAAAATCCATAAACAATTAAATATATTGTGTTACTTTAAATTTGCCAAGTTGTAGTAGTCAATGGGAAAATTGATTTCCATTTTTTTCCTGATACTAGGAGATTAAATGTCGCTTCACATTTACGGTTATCACGTGAATGTTATGATATACGGTTGGAGGAAAAAAAACAGTTGTTGACAGATTTTCATTTCTTAAGATTCTATTTTTCATTTTTTTTCTTATGATTTATGTCTCTCTATCTCCTTATGTATTTGTATAGGTGGATATGTATCCACATTTCTGTGAACCCATCGCAGGTTTAATATCATAATGAATTTGAAATATGTTACCTCCTTGGCTACAAAAGGACTGAATTATTTGGTATTTATATATGAGTATTATGTTTACGCTATTCATTGATTAAAGTGCTTTGACTTCACAAATGAACGTTTGTTAGTTTGTTTTGATTACTTAGACGTTTTCATGTTAAAGGGATACTGACTGTTGGGACAAACTGGATGAACTGGTGGGTCACACGCTGACTGTTACCCAAATTGAGTTCTCCCCTGATGACTCTGCTATACTATCAGTGTCACGAGACAGAACATGGTGTTTATTTAGGAAAAAGGGTAGGTCTTTCATAATTTAAAATTTATAGAGAGGAATCGATTTTCCACGTTCTTCATACTCAAACGTTTTCCTCACTTTTAAATTTTTAGTGATCCCTATAAATCACGAATTCGTTTTTTTTTTTGTTTCCCTGATTTGGGTAACCCCCAAATCAGGGAGCTTATTTACCATCTGTTCCTTTACATAGATTACGGGTATTCAATTGCTAAATATAATAATAAAAACCATTCTAATACAATATACATACATTGATTGTCAAATAATTAAAGTTAAAGAAATACAGTACAAAAGGTATAACGTTTGATATTTAATTGTTGCGTAAAAGCTAATTAAAATTAGCAAATTAATTAATTAAAATTAGTAAATCCACATACAAAAATTATCCTATTCTACTCCCAATCAGTTGTACCACAGACACTCACCCTTAGGTTCATACTCTCTTCCTTATTCTATTTTATTTTTATTTTGTTCTATATTTACATTGTACTATAGATAACTCTGATGACATTCTATTTTTTAGTTAATATCTGAAGAAGAACACCACGTATTTGAAACGCGTTGTTTATACGATTGAATTTTTGTATGTGGAGACTATTTCATAGCTTTTAACCCTACAAGGAGTAAATACCACATAATAACTGATTGCACTACTTTAGAATTTGATACTTAATATTACTATTATAAATTATGTTAATTAAATTAATGTTATTCTTATAATTACTATTTTAGGTTATTCTCATAATTACACATAAGGGTTATGTCACAATTTATCTATGTCTATGAAATTTATGAATTTTATAAATTTACCAGTAAAAGCGGATTATGAAACTACATTAACCAAGCTACTTGGAAAATATGTAAAGGACACATTTTTTTTTGTTCTCAGTTATTCTTTTTCCAAAAATTTTCTAATAATACTCAAATAACCCAAAATTTTGAAGTTAACAAATCATACAAATGTGATAGCAGTCAGTTTATTGATCATATTTTCCTAAAGTTGATATTTGTTTTCCACGTCACTTTTAAGACTTTGGGTCTTACGTGGTGTTCTAGGACAGGAGGTCTGACATATACGTTATTTGTCATCCATTATAGTTTTTATGCTATGGTTTCTGGTTTCTGATATGAAATTATCACTATAATAATTCTATGAATTTTGCTCATAAAAAGAGATAAATAAAATCAAAAAAGAGGATTTAGTGCCATTTAGATTTTTTATTTCAAATTACACCTTTAAAAGATTTTTACTATTTTAAACAAGGAGTCCTTATTTTATCTCTTTTATTGTTTAAACCGATTGCCTAGCCGGTGATAAGGTCAGCCGTTTACCGGCTTTTTGTTTTGATCGGTGATTCTACAGATTCTACATTCGGAGTCATAAATTTTACCTAACTCAAGTGCAGTTCGAGTAGGAACCTTTAACGCGTACCTGGCATCGTACTGGCTTGGGGCCAACGGTTTAACGTCTTCTCCGAGGTACGACGTACTAAGATTTATTCACCTCCTCGTGACATTTGGATAAGTAAACAGTAAAGAATGAAGTTTTTATAAAATTCCTTGTAGAACTCTGCAGAACTTATGACTGTTTTTAACTATGAAAGAAATAATTATATGAATTTTTTTTAAATATTAATAATTAATTAAGTAATCTCAACATATTTTGTTTATTAGTTATTATACATGTAATTATTGTACTCACCGACACGATTTTCGTCCATTTTAAATTATGATAATTGCTGAGAACCGATAAATTTACACGTGTTTAAAACTGACTCGTGATTGTTGTGTCCTGTAACAGCTGTTCTCTCTATGGGTATATTTCTCATGATGCAGAGCATCACTGTGATACCTTGGAACCTAGTTAACCGTGAAAATAGACATTCTGAAACCTTACTACTCGACTGATTACTTAAAATTACTTATATAACTTTGTTTTTGGGCTTTTGCCTCACTGTGCACGCCTCATCTGTATAGTTCACTCATTAGCTTCAATAAATCTACGTACTCGGATAATTGCTATCTCACTGAATTTGGTCCACTCCATTTTACAGAAACATGATTTTTATTTATTTAATTTTTTTTTTTCTAGACGATGGTGGATACAGCCTGACTTGCCGGAGTACCAAACAGTTTAATCCACACAGTCGAATCATCTGGTCTTGTTGTTGGACAGCTGATGGGAACTACTTTGCCACAAGCTCCAGAGATGGTCGTGTTTGTGTTTGGCCTGCCCAGTGCGACAACAGCCCCTCACACCACAGCCCAGTGTCTGACCCTTTAGTTTTAGAAGAATCAGTCACCGCTATTGCTCTCCCTAGGAAATCTTCTTTCGATAGGACGCTACTTATCGCAGTTGGTCTTGAATACGGTGAGATTCAACTTTGGAGCTACGATTTCAGTGAATTTAATCTCCTCTACGTCATACCAAAACAGTATCCTTTAAAAACAATTATTTTTTTGTTTTATTATTAATTGTTCCAGTAATATCCACTATAAATTTGTTATATAAGTTGAATAATACTTGCTCTTCTTATTTAATAACTTTCAATGGTTGACAAAGTTTTTTGGGATTTTGTTCTGGATAGAGATTATCTTGATAAATAAGTACTGTTAGTTCCTAATAACTTATATACCTATACACCTAATTCTTATAAGTCAAATTAGAATTGTTTAAGAACAGTTTGTCGAATATGTCGGTTTTGGACGTTACCTAACTTCAACGTAGGGCTGTTCATCCCAGTTGAATGTTATTCGGTTGTCCGGTACATTCGGTTCGGTACATTCACGTCTGGTTTCAGAAAACAAGTATTAATTATTATTTACAGAATTAATAATACTATTATTAATAACCAATTTTCGCTGATATGAGAGACAAATATTAAAATTATAAAAAATTTTTATTCTTGATGATGCGTGACGTATAAATGAGGTTGGGAGTCAAGGCTGACACGCGTGTCATAAGATTGCCTTCACTGCTATAGGCAATACACAAGAAACCGATAAACTCATTTTTACTAAACACTTTTACTAAAATTACAGTTATTAAACATATTTTATTAGAAACATCTTGGGAAATTAACTAAATACACCTGAAGATATAATATTCAAAATAGCTATGCACTTCTATAATTAACGAAAGTTTGATCATTTTTACTTTAAGAATTTCCAGAGGTTTCATCCCAACACCAATGACTCTTTGAGAGCTTATATAAAATAAAACTGAGAATAAAAATAATAATATTAGGTATATAAAGTAATTAAACAATAAAAAATATGTAATTAAATAATAAAAGAAGGAAGTTATTTAATAATAAAGGATAAAGAAGGGTATTTGATAAAGAAAAATATGTTCCATTTCTTTTTTCATTATCAAATACCCTTTTTTATCCTTTATTATTTAATTACTTCATTTTTATTGTTTTATTACTTTTGTATATCTAATATTATTATTTGTATTCTCAGTTTTATGTTATTTTATCATAGCTTAGTCCGTACTTTTGTTTATGTATCAATTTCTCTGTTCATCCCCCAATTCTTTCTTTTATTTATTTATTTAATTATAAATTTAATTTAATTTAAATTGATTCTTGTCTACCTTGCTCTCTGTGACCGGGTGCGCATGTGACAACATTGTTGGTCTCCAACCGTCTCTGAACCAGTGCGCTTAGTTTCCCAGTCTTATCTCTCCTGAAGACGGTTCAAACCGAAAATTAGAGACTGTAAGTGTGTGTTTTTAATTTATCTATGTTTTTTTCTGAACATTGAACTATTTATATTATAAGTATCATATTATCTTTAAAAATTATATAATTATGTTGAATAAATAATTTATTCCTTAAAAACAAAATCAGTAGTTTGATGATTCCAGTGTTTGATGAATGTCTTGGTTTTATTATGAGATGAGTATAAGTATTTATGGCTGAATGATTTCGTTTCTGATGTATATTTCCTAAAGTGCGTTAGTTTGGGACATCACCTGACCGTCAGGAGACTGGCGTTCAAGCCCGGTCTCGTAGGCAGGAATTCTTCTACGGATCATAATTGTTTGGTGTTAGCATCCTGTGGATCAGACCATTCTGTCAGAATCTTCACTTTAGATATTTCTTTTTAATAAATTAAAATGTATATTTTTTTTTACCCGACCAGTTTTTTAAACCCATTAATTATAGTTTCCTTTAGATTGGTTGTGATGGAATGCTTACTTATAACTTATATGCAGTCATATCAATGATTAAACCACAATAAGAATGGGAATTATTAAAAATAATAAATAAGCGGTCTTCGTCAGAGTCAAAAACCCAACATCAGTTGGGTTTTTCAACTTAGTCTTGTTTTCCCATTCTTATTGTGGTTTAATCATTGATTGTTGTTTCACGTGTTTATGTGAAATCTTTTTATGCAGTCATATATTATGCAATTGCGATCCAGCTTGATTACTCATAAAACAATTTCTCATAATCAGCTTTTGAAGCAAATACTCTTGGGTGAGGCATTAAAAACGTTGAATTTGGTGCTTAACTATCTCATACAAAAAGTGTTTACCATGAAAGTTTAAATGTGTTTTCAAATTTCATAATATTTTGACTGTTCTTAAATTTCTTGAAATTGTAGGAAAGCGAAGTATCTCCTCTTTCCCTTCAGTAAGCCATGTCATCCTACTCCTCAATGGTTTACCCATACTAATTCAGAAGAGGATGGTGAAGGGCATTTTGAAGTGGTAAAAAAAACATTAAATAATAAAAAGCTAACAAAAACTTGAAACTTTATACCGAAATGAGTTTTTGAGGTCCTAATTGTTTATATGTTTTATTTGGGTAATACTGCTCTTAAACAGATTTTCATCTGTAGTATTTGCAAATTAAAAATATATTTATTTTAAATTTTTCAAAACTACATTTTTAATGGGGTTGATAATTTAGTATATTTATTTATGCAGCCATTTAATTAAATTTATCAATTTTTTTTTATGATTTGAATTATACTTTTTTGTTTTGAAAAATCTTTGGGTTTTTATATGACTACTGTAAATGTATACGAGTACTGTAATAAGATGTAAGTCTGGGACCAATGACAACAGTCTAAAATTAGATTCTTATTGTAATTCCATTAAAATAAATATTTTAACTGGAGTTAAAAATATGTTGGAGTTTTGAATGTAAACGGATTATCAACGGCCAGCAGGGGAGGAGGGGGTGGTGCAAATCTTACGACCAAAATCTTACGGCAAAAATAGTTGCTACGTCACTGTTCTTAAGCTAGAAAAATTCAAAATATATTATACTAGCTGTACCCATTCAGGCGTTGCTGCGTTATGCATCTAATTAAAAATCTGAACGAAGAGGCAGTTTTGATACGTCAAACGTAATTTATTAATGATCAAATGTATACAATACATCAAAATGAAAATTAACGGTAGAACTATCCCTACATATATGTCATTTAAATATGAGATATTTACAAAACATAGGTGTACATAGTTCATGGTAGAATAAACATTCTTCTTCATTTGTGATATTAAACAATATTGCGTACGAATTTCAATTGAACAATAATTTTGTAATTATTAAATATCATGAAATGAAATCTGCAAAAGAAAATGAATAAGAACAGATATTAAATACAATAATGTATTTTCCCATATTGACCTCCAAATGTTAAACTTATTGTGTACCTTAAATGATACAAAGGTAAATGTTAAAAATTAATAATGATAATGTACCTTCACACTTGTAGCATTGGTCAATATTCAAACAAATTTGAGCAGAATATTAGTTATTTATAAGGATACAGTGATGAATTCTGCTAAATAAAATTCCATAATATAAATATATTAAATTGTTTTTTTAATGTGCATACGTTCTTACTTATTGGTTATTTTCAAACAAATATTGAAGAAGCAATATTTTTTTTAGGCATCAGTTTAAAATATAACGGTACCATATCACAATCTTATAATCCACTGTTAATTTGATAGCAAAAGTTTTTTGACAGCATATTTGTTTTTAGTGAGTTCACTTAATGAATTCTTTAAAAAAAAAATTCAACGTAATCAGGCGTTCGTATAAAGTGGAATATAGATGTACTATGTTGAACGTCAATCAAACATGTAATTTCTGATGCTTTCAATGCTGTGATGGATTTGTCACACAAAATGTTCTAATCAATCTTTATGTTGTACCCTTCAACACAACTTAAAGTTTTGATATAGTTCGTGTTGTGTTTACGAACTCCATTGTCGTGTATTTTATTGGAGTATAGGAAATGTACTCTTTTGTTCTTTATTATAGAACGGTTACTTTATTTTAAGCTGATTCATCAGTGATTCCTTCAACCTGAGATTGTTTCTTACATTTTTCTGTCAAAATAGAATCATTTTGAATCTTAAAGAAATTACTTTTGTTAGGAAAAGTATTAAGTCTCCAGACAAAAAAAATTATTACAAGAAACTAAACAACGCGTTTCGAACACTTGATGTTCTTCTTCAGGTTACATCTGCTCTGCTGGGGTGGTTGTTCGGGAGGGACTGGAGTCCTTTTTCTTGGTCTCACCTCCCGAACAACCACCCCAGCATAGCAGATGTAACCTGAAGAAGAACATCAAGTGTTCGAAACGCGTTGTTTAGTTTCTTGTAATAAACTTTTTTGTCTGGTGACTAAATATTTTTCCTAACATGAGTAAATACCACACTATAACAGACTGCACTGTTAATGAACTTACTTTCCTTAATTTTTGAATGTACAAAGAGATCAATATATTTGCAGTAATATTAAGAATAATTATTGTATTATATCTACTACAATCGTGAAAACTAAAAAATATTCTCAGGGAGGTCTGAAGATTTTTTCAGGTATTGCATTTGTCACTTCCATGATAATGCCAACACTTCAAGACTCTAGAATTAATAGTTTAGGAGAGAAAAAAAATGTTTTCTACAATGCACATTTTGGCAAAAAAAAGTAACTTTCCCATCATGCATAATTACTCCCGAAATAATAGGGTTCATCCACACTATAATGCCCATTTTGGTGTAAAATTTGAATTTGATCCAGCAAAGATTCTGGACTGCAGCATGTAGAGAAGATTTTGGATACGTACACACATAGACATCATCGAAAAATCGTCATAAAGCAACTTTGGGACCTCAGAATATTTAATTCTGTTATAATCTCGAGATCTCATTTTTTTAACTAATCATTATAATTTAGTTATGGTAAAGTTAAAATGATATATCCACATTAAAATAAAATTAGTTATGATTTTTGATAATACTTTTGCAGGCAGATTTTATGTCAACACGATATTCATATTAAAATAAAAGCAAAGTAAATATATTGTCAACGAGTTTGATTTTGTGTTTACTTTAATCAAAGTGAGTGTAGGCCACTCCAGATTCTAACTAATGTTTGTACATTAATATTTTTAAGAATGCTTGAAATGTTAATCAAGGTTTTAGACCTAATTTTATATTAAAATATTTGGCAGTTGTAGATTTATGCCTTCGTGGATCACGAATTGATATTTGCAGTGGGTGTGTTTTCCTGTTAAAATGACGTTCATCTGAATTTCTCTGTGGAAGCGCTATTTATTTTTAAAGATTGTGTGGAAGAAGAACAGCTGAAGGGAAGAGAAACAGTAACATTTGTCAAACGGTCTGTGTCAGTTTAAAAACAGTGTTTAAAAGTAGTGGAGAGTCCTAAGAGGGTCAAAGTCAACCAGCCGTGCTCGCCCCTAATCGATTGCCATACAGTGTGCCTACTCTTCTTGAATCATTGCTTCGCCGTCATCAATCTACTCCAGTGTTTCTCAAAGTGGCCTGCATCGGCCCCATTGGGGGCGGCAGGAAGTTCTGCCTTGTATGGAGGCGTCGAAAATATAGAAGGGGGCGTTGAACAAATTCTGTTTATTACATGTTCTATGACTAGAAGGACTCATATTGTAGTCATTGTGTGACTGCTGGTGTTTTCTATCAAGTTGGAAAACACGAACAGAATAATCGCCGAGTTTGCACCGTCAGTCTACAGGTAAGCTTCGTGGAGTAAAGAGGGCTATTTGCGGCTGGTATAAAATGGTATTATTTCTGAAGAATGAATGAAACATGGGGTCCTACATAGTCAAATATATCTCTAGATCAGAGTTTCTCAAACTTTTTTCGACGCGGAACCTTTTTGGTTCAGTAACTTTCCCGGGAACCCCAAATACTAATGATTTTCTACGTTCATAATGTAAATATTATCATATATCTTTATAAATGGTATGTAATTCTAAAAACAATTAAAAAGTAATAAAATTGAAATGTATTTTTCAGAACTAAATAAAAATTTAAAACTAAAAGATTTTAATTTCCATATTTCCCACAAGTACATAACACATAAAACAGAATTACGAACAATTTTAACACTGTATTTTACTTTGTAATCATGTACTAAAAATATCATATAATTACAATAATTTTTGTAGCGTTTATTGAGCAAAATGTTTTTGTTTAATATAATCAGACCATTCTTTAATGTTTGGCTTTATAGTTAGAGTTTGATTCTCAAGTCAGCAGCAGCTTTAGGTTGGTCTACTTTGGTATTTAGTTTATGGCAGTATAAAAGGAAAATCCTGTTTCACATAAGTAGGCAGTGAGAAGTACTTTTTTTGCAATAGCAGGAAAAATGAGTATCAGATAGCTCCAAAAACTGATTAGTGATTCATCCTAAATATGAGTCAAATTTTGACCACTTCTTCTTATGTATATAAGTTGATATACAAATGATTCGTTTTCATAATTCACAAGAAACACTGAATAAATCCATACCAACTAAAAAAAATTTAAAAAGGTTTTTTCTAAATCTTTTTCATGGAACCCCAGAGAGTCTGTTAAGGAACCTCCGGGTCCGCGGAACCCACTTTGGGAACCTCTGCTCTAGATATTACATGTTACCCACTATGTACCAATGAGAAACTGCCATAAAGGGCTGTCAACACGACAAACAATTGACACTGAACATTTCAGTTCATTTGAGAAACTTTTTTGTGAAAATTCAATTCTTGTCCAAAAAATGAATTTCTAGTCTTGATAGAGTCTTACCCAATGACATCAGTGTCATCCATCTCATTAAAAGTTGACTTTATCAAACATTGTTCTACATCATTAAAACTTATTTACATATACTTATTACTTTATACATTTTGTATATTACACAATTAAATTCTTCAGGGGAGGGTGGGGCAAATCAAATTGTGTCGGGGGGGTTTAAGAAACTGATCTATTCAGTGGCGTAGCTGCTATTTTTGCCTCCTGGGGCGGTTGTACATGTGCCCCCCACCCCACCACACTGTTCGTTGATAATACGTTAACCTTCAAACTTCCAGAAAGCCATCATTTATTCTCATGGAATTACAATCAAAATCTAATTTTAGACTGCTGTCTTTGGTCCCAGACTTCCATCTTATTACATTACTCGTACACATGTACAATCATCATTCAAGGATAGGAATAATTTTAGACTGATGTCTTTGGTCCCAGACTTCCATCTTATTACAGTACTCGTACACATATACAATCATCATTCAAGGATAGGAATAATTTTAGACTGCTGTCTTTGGTCCGAGACTTCCATCTTATTACATTACTCGTACACATATACAATCATCATTCAAGGATAGGAATAATTTTAGACTGCTGTCTTTGGTCCGAGACTTCCATCTTATTACAGTACTCGTACACATATACAATCATCATTCAAGGATAGGAATAATTTTAGACTGCTGTCTTTGGTCCCAGACTTCCATCTTATTACATTACTCGTACACATATACAATCATCATTCAAGGATAGGAATAATTTTAGACTGCTGTCTTTGGTCCGAGACTTCCATCTTATTACATTACTCGTACACATATACAATCATCATTCAAGGATAGGAATAATTTTAGACTGCTGTCTTTGGTCCCAGACTTCCATCTTATTACAGTACTCGTACACATATACAATCATCATTCAAGGATAGGAATAATTTTAGACTGCTGTCTTTGGTCCCAGACTTCCATCTTATTACATTACTCGTACACATATACAATCATCATTCAAGGATAGGAATAATTTTAGACTGCTGTCTTTGGTCCCAGACTTCCATCTTATTACAGTACTCGTACACATATACAATCATCATTCAAGGATAGGAAAATTTTAGACTGCTGTCTTTGGTCCCAGACTTCCATCTTATTACATACTCGTACACATATACAATCATCATTCAAGGATAGGAATAATTTTAGACTGCTGTCTTTGTCCCAGACTTCCATCTTATTACAGTACTCGTACACTATACAATCATCATTCAAGGATAGGAATAATTTTAGACTGCTGTCTTTAGTCCCAGACTTCCATCTTATTACTACTCGTACACATATACAATCATCATTCAAGGATAGGAATAATTTTAGACTGCTGTCTTTGGTCCCAGACTTCCATCTTATTACAGTACTCGTACACATATACAATCATCATTCAAGGATAGGAATAATTTTAGACTGCTGTCTTTGGTCCCAGACTTCCATCTTATTACAGTACTCGTACACATATACAATCATCATTCAAGGATAGGAATAATTTTAGACTGCTGTCTTTGGTCCCAGACTTCCATCTTATTACAGTACTCGTACACATATACAATCATCATTCAAGGATAGGAATAATTTTAGACTGCTGTCTTTGGTCCCAGACTTCCATCTTATTACAGTACTCGTACACATATACAATCATCATTCAAGGATAGGAATAATTTTAGACTGCTGTCTTTGGTCCCAGACTTCCATCTTATTACAGTACTCGTACACATATACAATCATCATTCAAGGATAGGAATAATTTTAGACTGCTGTCTTTGTCCCAGACTTCCATCTTATTACAGTACTCGTACACATATACAATCATCATTCAAGGATAGGAATAATTTTAGACTGCTGTCTTTGGTCCCAGACTTCCATCTTATTACAGTACTCGTACACATATACAATCATCATTCAAGGATAGGAATAATTTTAGACTGCTGTCTTTGGTCCCAGACTTCCATCTTATTACAGTACTCGTACACATGTACAATCATCATTCAAGGATAGGAATAATTTTAGACTGCTGTCTTTGGTCCCAGACTTCCATCTTATTACATTACTCGTACACATATACAATCATCATTCAAGGATAGGAATAATTTTAGACTGCTGTCTTTGGTCCGAGACTTCCATCTTATTACAGTACTCGTACACATATACAATCATCATTCAAGGATAGGAATAATTTTAGACTGCTGTCTTTGGTCCCAGACTTCCATCTTATTACATTACTCGTACACATATACAATCATCATTCAAGGATAGGAATAATTTTAGACTGCTGTCTTTGGTCCCAGACTTCCATCTTATTACAGTACTCGTACACATATACAATCATCATTCAAGGATAGGAATAATTTTAGACTGCTGTCTTTGGTCCCAGACTTCCATCTTATTACAGTACTCGTACACATATACAATCATCATTCAAGGATAGGAATAATTTTAGACTGCTGTCTTTGGTCCCAGACTTCCATCTTATTACAGTACTCGTACACATATACAATCATCATTCAAGGATAGGAATAATTTTAGACTGCTGTCTTTGGTCCCAGACTTCCATCTTATTACAGTACTCGTACACATATACAATCATCATTCAAGGATAGGAATAATTTTAGACTGCTGTCTTTGGTCCCAGACTTCCATCTTATTACAGTACTCGTACACATATACAATCATCATTCAAGGATAGGAATAATTTTAGACTGCTGTCTTTGGTCCCAGACTTCCATCTTATTACAGTACTCGTACACATATACAATCATTATTCAAGGATAGGAATAATTTTTTTGAAAAACAAAATAGTTGAAATATAATTCAATCTAAGAATGAATTCTTTCGTTTTTAGTTTATTTTTCATTATGAAATCCTGTTATACGACTTCATCTTAACAGAAAAATAAATATTCTTACCTAAGGAAACTTTTGAAGAAAAATAATTTGTTTTCCCAAAGCTGATAATAAAATAATTTGAAAAATGTTGCTCAGACTCTAGAAGAGAGTTCCAAATGATAAAATGTTGCTAGTAAACGTAACAAAATAAACTATATAAAAACGTTATACAAGTACGAGTTTTTGATTATTCTTAAGAAATAATTAATACATATACATTTCATGACCCAAACCTGTTTCGAATTTTGGAACTTTTTTTATACTGAAAGATGTAACTTTCATTGTAGTAAACAATGAAACCCGGCTGGTAGTCCAGGGTTCGATCCCCACCTGGCCCTCGATTTATTAACGCAGGAGGTGAATAAATCTGAGTACGTCGTCTATCGGAGAGGACATTAAGCCCTTATTCCCGAGCCTTTACGATGTCAGGTACTCGTTAAAGATCTCACTTGAGTTAAGCAAAATTTAGGATTCCCAATGTAGAATCACCGATCAAACAAAAAGCCGGTAAACAGCTGACGTTAACACCCGCTAGAGGATCAATTTAAACAATAAAAAAATCTGGAGTAGCCTGCACTTAACTTTACTATAAGTAAACTTAGTATCAATGTTCTTGGGTATATAATATATAATGTCTCATTTAAGCATAATGTAAACATTTAAATGGGAGATGCTTATTAGTCTTTCATTTCTGAGGTAGTACAGATAGTGATTGATCGACTTATAATATATAACAAGCATGTTTTAGAAATATTAAACTGTACTTTTTTAAAATTATCGTTGAGGAACAAACATGTTCTAGAAATATTAATTGTTCTACAAAACGTAATAAATTATGATAAGTTATTTGGAGGAAAACTATTAATCCCAGGAGGGGATTTCCGTCAAATACTGCAGTAGTGAGAGGAGGGTAGCGTCAAGATGTCGTCGATACCTGCAACAGGAAATCTCAACTTTGGCGGTGTGCCACGTTCTACGAGTATATCTGCTAGACAATACGAGAGTACAGAGCTGCAGCAATGATGGTGACTTTATCACTTTCACACGTCTTCAAGACGCTATGCTCAGTGGCTTCTTTGAATAGGTGAAGGAACAGTTGCTAATGACCTCATCCATATTTATAAGATTTAATTGAAATATCACCACATATGTGTGTAAATTATAAGAAAGAATTATTTAACTTTATTTACAACAATATCATGATTAATTTTACTGATGATAACTAATTCACGCAGGTTAATTCTGACCACAAGTATATATATATAATTACAGTTACAACTAGAGAACACAAAAAGAACTAACACTTGCATTGGATCTGTAATTTAAAATTATCGACGAGGAACAAGGATGTTTTAAAAATATTTCGATCATTTCGGATGTCTTGCCCGTCTTCAAAGGAGAAGGAAAGAAGGAGCGGAGTCGTGAATGCGTCCACTGACTGATGCAAAGTATATATGTTCACATTGTTAAAAATTAGACCAAATTTAGCTGAAACTTGCTTTTTTATAAGTTTCTAGAGTTTCCGGAATAACGATCTTGTTACTGTATCCACAGAATATAGCAAGTTACCAATCGACATGCTAAATGAACACATTTTTCTGCTGTCTTCAGCCATTATCAAGAAATCAATGAATTTTGAAGTTTGAAGCTTATATAAGAAAAGTGGAATGAATTGCTGGGGTTGGAGGGATTACATTCTCCAGCAACACATTCCACCTTTCTTATATAAAGCTTCAAACTTCAAAATGCATTCATTTCTTGATAATGGCTGAAGACAGCAGAAACATGAGTCCATTTAGCATGTCGATAGGTAACTTGCTATATTCTGTGGATACAGTAACAAGATCGTTACTCCGGAAACTCGAGGAACTTATAAAAAAGCAAGTTTCAGCTAAATTTGGTCCAATTTTTAACAATGTATGTGTACAGGAATGACTGCTACCAAAATTTACAGATATATATATATATATATATATATATATATATATATATATATATCAATTATCAAACCACAATATGAAATGGGAAAACAAGACTAAGATCTTTCAATCGTAACAAGCGGTCTTCCAGTTTGGATCGTGTTTCGTTTTATTAATCGCAATATATATAAATATATATATATATATATATATATCGGTAAAACTATCGACCGTGCACTAGAAACAAAATAAAATATTTTTCCACAAATATACTAACTAAATAATTACAATAAACTCGTGATGGAATCTAATAAAAGTGAAAGTTACAAGGAAAAATAAAAAACACAGAAATGGCTCTGAGGCCTTTCAAATTTAATCATAGTTGCTCTCTGTTGACATGAATTTGTGTGTTTCTTTACTCTGCGTATTACTCTTCTTCGATTTTAATCACCTGTTGTGTCCTGTTTGGATCGTCTTTTCGTTTATTAAGTGATTATTATATATAAACATAAACAAGTGATATAATAATCAACTTTCAAACCACAATAAGAAATGAGCAAAAAGACTAAGGTCTTTCATCCGTAACAAGCAGTTTTCGTTAGAGTTTAAATCCCCAATAGGTTAAGATTTGACTCTGACGAAGGCGGCTTGTTACGGTTGAAAGATCTTTTTCCTCATTTCGTATCGTAGTTTGAACTATATATATATATATATATATATATATATATATATATATATATATATATATATCAATCATCAAACCACAATAAGTTGGGTTTTTGACTCTGACGAAGACCGCTTGTTACGGTTGAAATATCTTAGTCTTGTTTTCCCATTTCTTATTGTAGTTTGATCATTGATTGTTATTTCACGTATTTATGTAAAATCTTTATATATATATATAGTTCAATGTACATAAAGAAACGTAGAGAAATTAAAAACACACACTTACAGTCTCTAATTTTCAGTTGAACCGTCTTCAGGAGAGATAAGAAAGGGAAACCAAGGGCACTGGTAACAGGGACGGTTGGAGACCAACAATGTTGCCACATACGCGCCCGGTCACAGAGAATAAGGTAGACAAGAATCAATTTAAGATTAAATTAAAATAGGAATATGAAAAATAATAAACACAAAAACAAATAAAATAATAAAAACTGAGGGATGAACAGAAGAAATGATACATAAATAAAAATTAATATTTATGGACTAAGCTTTACTCAGCTCTTCAAACTTGATACTTTCGTCACGAGGGCAATAGCCTCTTCAAAGAGGGTTGACAGCTAGCGGATAGTTTTTTATTTTTTCTTACTGTACTCCTTTGTTTCCCCAAACATCCCTTTCTGGACATTCGTCCTTTCCTGCACTTCCACCCTTTTAAAATACCACTCTTCCCTCCCACTCTTCTCACCAGATGTTTTCTGCATCTATTGTTTCAGTTGGGTTTTTGACTCTGACGAAGACCGCATGTTACGGTTGAAAGATCTAAGTCTTGTTTTCCAATTTCTTATTGTGGTTTGATCATATATATATATATATATATATATATATATATATAACCAATTAGATGAAACAATTCTTCAAACTGAATGAACTAAAATTTTCAAATGAGTCATTATCAGTCTTAGGAACGATTCACATCTATCTTCCTGATAGAGGCCATAACAATATAGCAGCGAGTCAGTGATTTCATTTCTTCGTGTTCTATTTAAAATTCTAGTTTATATATATATATTCGTATATTTGGGGAACAGTCCTTCAAATCAAATATCACATGTGAGATTAAATTTTCTGCCTATTCTCTTGCTTGTTGAGTTCGTGGTATAGAAGTTCTCTTGCTTGTTCAGAAACAATGGTCAAAGAACACCAAAACGCCGGTAATAATAAATACGATTAAAAATGGACAGAAAATCATATGGTGAGTTAATATACCTAGTTCCTGGAGAATTTAAAGGACTAATACGATATTCGGAAAAAAATCGTCACGACATAGTAGGCAGAAAATTTAATCTCACATATATATATATATATATATATATATATTATATATATATATATATATTTATAAAGATTTCACATAAACACGTGAAATAACAATCAATGATCAAACCACAATATGAAATGGGAAAACAAGACTAAGATCTTTCAACCGTAACAATCGGTCTTCGTCAGAGTTAAAAACTCAACTGATACACTAGATGCAGAAAACATCTGATGAGGGGTTGAGAAGAGTGGAAGGGAAGACTGGTATTTTAAAAGGTTGAAAGGTTGAAAAAAGGTTGGACTAATGTCCAGAAAGTGACGTTTGGGGAAACAAAGGAGTACACTAAGAGAGAGTAAAAACTATCCGTTATATGTCAACCCTCTTAGAAGAGTTGAAAGATCTTAGTCTTGTTTTCCCATTTCAGATTCTGGTTTGTCATTGATATATATATATATATATATATATATAGCAGCCGCGGCTGCTCGCAGGAGTACTTCTGCCTGATGATGTCACTAGTCGAAATATAGTAGTGAGTGTTTTTATCTTTGTTGTTCTCTTTTTGTATTCAGGTTTATATATATATATATATATATATATAGCTTCAGCTACTCAAAGGGACTACTTCTGTCCGATGACAAAGAATGTTAAAATATTGTTGTGGGTCTTTTTTGTGTGTGTTTTTATTTGTTTTTCTCTTTCCTTGGTGAACTATATATATATATATATAACAGATTCAATAATATATCGACCGTTTGATAGAATAGGTTCTTATATCCTCATAAAAACCCATATTTCTTCTTATATAAACCCAAATGTATATATAACAGATTCAATAATATATCGACCGTTTGATAGAATAGGACCTATATATATATATATATATATAATATATAATATAAGGAGTCGTTATCAGCCTTTGGAGCAATTCACATCTATTCCTGACGACGAGGACATCAAAATATAGTAGTAAGTTCAGTGATTTCTTTTCTATGTGTTCTTTTGAAAATTCTAGTATATATATATATACTTTTTTGATGATAATACGATCCGAAATGGACAAATATAGTTCAATGTAAAATTAGTTCAATAGTTAATAATTAGTTAAATAGTTCAATGTCTAAAATTAGAGACTGTAAGTGTGTGTTTTTAATTTCTCTACGTTTCTTTATGTACATTGAACTATATATATATATATATAAAGAGTAGTTATCAGCCTTTAGAGTGATTCACATCTATTCCTGACGACGAGGATATCGAAATATAGTAGTGAGTTCAGTGATTTCTTTTCTATGTGTTCTTTTAAAAATTCTAGTTTATATATATATATATATATATATATATATGTGTGTGTGTGTGTGTGTGTGTGTGTGTCGAAAAGTTATTATATCCGTCGGGAAGGAGTCGTGTGTTGGTCTACTAAATATTACAAGAATTAATAGAAAAATATAATCAATTATGTTTGAAATTTATTTTATTTTTATATTAATATATATATATATATATTATTTTTAATAATTAATTTTTATATTATTAATATTTTTATATTAATATTTATATTTTTTATATTAAGTATTGAGAATTGAAAATATTGTTTTAAATGTGGATCTAGGACCGATATCCCCCCCTCCTCTCAAACGAGTAGTTAACTAAATGCAGACTTTTCTCGCTTCAAGAATATCAAAACTTGAGTGATTTCCTCCAAGGCTCGTTGAGTTCAAAGCAACGGCTGGCTGAATACGCCTTGAGAAAGACATGCCTCCATCAAGACCGCTAGAATAATAATATATTAATTTATATCAACAACTGTCATTTCCATAGGACATGTTTTCACTGTAGCAATCAGTCCAGCAAAACTATTTTATTCTATGGAATTGTCATATGTTTCTAGGTGGAATAGATACATTCACTTTTTTTAATGTTCCACTAGCCTCAATATCAGAGCAGGTTTTTGAGTGGATTAGATTGGGGGCTTCCAATTGGGGCCTTCATCTTGGGGTTCCCATGCAAAAAAAAACTTATAATAACATGAATAATGTGTAAATGAATATAAGTGTTTCAATTAAAATTCAGGTAACTTCCACAAATGTTTTTTCAATATACTGTATATTCCTCAAAGTTTGTGTTTGTATATATACAAATAGTATATATATATATATATATATATATATTTCGATCCTACGAACTAACCTCCTGCTAACAGGGTTCAACTGGAAAAGGTGTTGGCCAAGTGACATGTTAAATTAAAATCGATGACTCATGCTTAGTCATTGCTATAAATAGATTAAAAGGATAATACAGGTTAATATAAAGAGAAGGTCAAAGGTCAATAATGAAAAGAAACAAGCGGTTAGAATAAAAGAGTTGAAAGTCCAAGAAATTCAAGAAAGGCTAAGTGACATGTTAAATTTAAATCGATGACTCATGCTTAGTCATTGTTATAAATAGATTAAAAGGATAGTATAGGTTAATATAAAGAGAAGGTCAAAGGTCAATAATGAAAAGAAACAAGCGGTTAGAATAAAAGAGTTGAAAGGTCAACGGTATAACTGGACTAATAGAGAATAAATAGATTAAGACTGTTTATTCTAACCGCTTGTTTCTTGTTCATTATTGACCTTTGACCTTCTCTTTATATTAACCTTTATTATTCTTTTAATCTATTTATAGCAATGACTAAGCATGAGTCATCGATTTTAATTTAACATGTCACTTGGCCAACTCCTTTTCTAGTTGAACCCTGTTAGCAGGAGGTTAGTTCGTAGGATCGAATCTCTCAGTCTTAAGATCGTGAATGCCGAGACTACGGTTAATTTTAATGATACCTGTTTAAAAGAGGGTCTGCTGCCTATTTATACCAATATATATATATATATATATATATATATATATATAGTAATATATATAAATAGAAAAAGTTGGGAGCATCTTCTTGAATGACATTCATGTAAAAACTTTGCATTACTCTACTTTTCAGGAGGTCATGAATTATATGTTCTTCTGAGTTTCGAGAAGCCCCATTTAAGTGGATAATCCTAATTTATATTAGTAAAAGTTGGGAGCAGTCCTTCTTGAATACATTCATTTAAAAACTTGCATTACTACCCTTTTCAGGAGGCTGACAATGCATCTGGTTTCAGAAGCCCCTAAAGAACACCTACAAAATACACACAAAACAAAAATATCAAGGGAAACCATGGTTAACAACACTAAAATAATAGCAACGGAAAAGGACGCAAAAAGACTGAGAATACTAGAGGTGATGTACATAATGGAAAAAGATTCAAGTATGAACGAGCAAAAAGATAACTTTAACAACCAGTTGCACTTGTTTGGAAACCTAAGGCAAGTGAAAAGATTGATGCCAACACTGACAACCCCAAACCTGGCCGTGTAACCCTCTGTTAATCTGTTTGTCGTGTTTATAGACTGTTCATTTGTTGTTTATTATTGTAATGTGATTTTAGGTATTTAGATTAATTTTGTTATGTGTAGTTTTCATTTCTTCTTTTTTTGCTGAAGATGGTGGAAGTAACACTGAAACATGTCCAATAAGAATTCAAACAAATATGGTGATTTAATTTTTAGGTTGAACCCAGAAATGAAGGAAAGATTTCAAAATTTAGAAAAATATTTGACGAAGTTAAATAAAGTGGAATCAGACATGAAGTTTTTAAATGCATATATATGTATATATAGTATATATAAGGTATATACAAACAGTAAATATAGGCAATGAGAGTTTGATTGGAAGTGGATAAAACTGACTGCATCCTGATTTATCCTTTTTATGTTACATTTACACACACACGGCACACACACACACACACATTCACACACACATCATATATATATATATATTATATATATAAAAAATTTCACATAAACACGTGAAACAACAATCAATGATCAAACCAAATAAGAAATGGAAAACAAGACTGATTATCTTTCAACCGTAACAGCGTCTTCGTCAGAGTCAAAAACCAACTCAACCGTTTGTTACGTGAAAGATCTTAGTCTTGTTCCCATTTCTTATTGTGGTTTGATCATTGATATATATATATATGTATAAGTAGGAGGCAAATCTTCTTTTAAACAAGTTGAATTGAAATATGCAGCAGCCTCTGCATTTACATCTTTTTTACTGACTGTCTCTAATTTTCTGATTATTTTTCTTTCATTTTGGAGTAAATCCCAAATTAATTTTGCCAGAGACATTTAAACTTTACTAGTTAGGTTAACATATCATGACAAGTTAAACGAATTAACAACCAATATATATTTACTTACACAAGCTTTAGAGTGTATAGTAGTCAATTTCAGGTATAATTTTGGTCAAAATTTTAAAGAAACAAATTTAAATTTATATAAGGAATTGTTGAAACAATTTTGAAACAAATTTTAGTTAAACTAATGATTATAAATAAAAGTCAGCAGATTTGACAAGATAGCAAACAAGGTTTGTCAACTTAGCGAAATAACGTCCTATCAAAGGGTGATAAACTCTGAATTATTGCCAAACCGACTTGATCCTGTCTCTAATTAATTTGTAGCTATTGTGTAAATTCTTGTTACTAGGGATAGCATTAAGGTCGGAACTGATATTTTGAGATTGATTACAGCACTTTCTGTAAACAACCATTCATCATCCTAAAAAACATCAACGTTATCTTTTATACTTTTAAGAATTTTATTTTTCTGATAACTCATGTCTTTAAAACACCTTGAATTTCTTTTATTTAACCTTTACACAACAATTTCGAAGTATATTTAAACAAACTCCAACAAAAGGTTATGCGTTATTCAAAGTTGAAATAAAGGTTATCCATTTTCTTTTTGTTAGTCCTGTATTGCCTTTTTGCGGTAATAAAATTTTATGAAATTTTCTTTATACCATACTAACTTTGGGTTAATTGTTGTAAAAAATTGTTCTCTAATATAGATACCTTATGGTTTAGTGTCGGAGAAAAAGTCTGGAGTGGCCTAAAGTCAATTTTATGTTAGACGTACATAAATCTACTGACAGCTCGCTATGGCTTATGGTGGATGAGTTTACATACAACAAAATCTTGCGGACAATCAAATAAAGAAACAAAGAGACATTTTTCTAAGGGTTGATTCGATTTCTATAATGTATAAAACTGAAGATAACTTGAAATAAATCAGCTGTAAGCAATTCACAGAAAAAGGCATTCCATTTATAGAGACTTGGGGTGGCATGTACTGCTCATTGATATATATATATATTATCAATGATCAAACCACAATAAGAAATAGGAAAACAAGACTAAGATCTTTCAACCGTAACAAGCGGTCTTCATCAGAGTCAAAAACCCAACTGATGTTGGGTTTTTGACTCTGACGAAGACCGCTTGTTACGGTTGAAAGATCTTAGTCTTGTTTTCCTATTTCTTATTGTGGTTTGATCATTGATTGTTATTTCACGTGTTTATGTGAAATCTTTTTATATATATTAATATATCAGAATAAGTGGGCAGCAGGTCTTCTTGTAAACAAATGGAATTATAATGTGCAGCAGCTTCTGCATTTACGACCTTTCTGCTGATAGCCTCGATTTTTCTTATTAACTTTCGATGTACTGTAGATAATTTCCATATAAAATGGGCCAGAGACATGTCAACGTGACAAACAAAACTATTAAGAAAGCATGTAGAAAAACGACTTTAATAAAATACTCACATGATCAAAAACAGACAAGCTTTTGACCATCATAGGTCATCTTCAGGTCTAACACTGATAACACTTCTGGACAAGATCGTGATAAGTAAATACAACAATTCTCAAAAGAAAAAGAAAAAACTGAACAAAAAATTTTCAACATAAATAAAACTGGAAACAATACAACAAGTGAATGAAAAACTAAAAGCTGGTTCTAGCAGGGTAGCGACAACGTTCAGGTTAGACCCTCAATTGTTGCAAACACTACTAGATTTTGGCTTTCTAACAAGTTTGAAACCATTATTGTAAGTGGTGCTACTTGGAATAACATTAAGGTCATAATTTTGGATATCGAGGATTAGTATCTTTGATATAGAGGGCAACCAGGATAGGTAATCTATACTTGTCATTATTGTATTGCAGTGTGGAAGTTCCTTCTACTAACATTTCTCTGGTGAGTTTAATCCCATGAGTTTCTTCTGTATGTTTTTTAGGGGCTCTTGTCGAGAAATGCATAGTCAGACGTCTTGAGAGCTTTGTTGCAGTCATCCCAATATATATACTCTATATATATATATCATATATGGTCGAAATATCGATGTGAGTTATGTCTGTGTCTTTCCTTCGTTTTGAATTTATTTTATATTTATATGAACTGTGGTGAAGAGATGGGAACTAGGTTTTTGATGGAGGTGCGTGAAGAAGTCGGTAGTCAGAGAAAGTGTCTGGTTGCTTTGTAAAAGATGGAATAACAATAGTTGTTTGGAGAAGGTGCGTCACGGCTTTGGTGAAATCCTCCCGGTAACACCAAGCCCCTTACCCATACCAGTGGACAGTTAAACTTGTTAACTCTCAAGTCTCAAGTGAAATGCACTTCTAGCTAATATATTCTCTTCTGACAACAGTTTGTGCCTAAAGGCGTAGCAAGGGGGAGGGGAGGTCCGCCATGGGGGGCACGTACCGGGTGGGGGGGGGGGGGATTTTGACGGGTTAAAAATAGAAAATAGAAAAAAATTATAAAAAACTAACAAAAAATCTGAAAATTTATACCAAACTGAGTTTTTAAGGTAGTAATTATTTTATATTTCATGTGTATAATACTGTTTAAATGGATTTTTGAACTGTAATATTTGCAAATTACAAATAAATATATTCTATTTTTTTTAAAACTATTTTTTCTTAAGTGGTTGCAAAACTATTATACCTCATTGCATAGCTACCTAATTTAACATTTTTTTATGATTGGGATTATATCTTTTTGTTTTGAAAAATCTTTGGTTTCTTTTGATGATCACTGTAGATATATATATATATATATAATATATATATAAAGAGTTGGCTTAAACTACTCAAAGGGACTGCTTCTGCCATATGTCGAAATATCGTTGTGAGTCTTTTTGTGTGTGTTTTTATTTGTTTTTCTCTTTTCTTTGTAAACTAGTAGCCCTGTTAGACCGTTTAATATATATATATATATATATATATATATATATATATATATATATATATATATGGTCAAACTACAATATGAAATGGGAAAACAAGACTAAGATCTTTCAACCGTAATAAGCGGTCTTCGTCAGAGTCAAATCCCATTGCTTCTCATTTCAATTTGTGGTTTGATCATTGATTGTTATTTAACATGTTTATGTGAAATCTTTATATATATATATATACTTCAATGTAGAAAAAGAAACATAGAGAAGTCAAAAGCACAACTTCCAGTTTCTAATTTTCTGTTTGAACCGTCTTCAGGAGAGATAAGAGAGCGAAATCAAGCGCACTGGTTCAGAGACGGTTGGAGACTCTCTTATCTCTCCTGAAGACGGTTCAAACCGAAAATTAGAGACTGTAAGTGTGTACTTTTGATTTCTCTATGTTTTTTTTTCTACATTGAACTACATTTGTCCATTTCGGATCGTATTTCCAACGAAAAAGTATATATTATATATATATATATACACTTTTTATATTGGTGTATATACACCATATATTGGTGTATGATGGCAGCAATATAAATGATGGCTTATTTACTTACACTGGTGTATGATGGCTTACGGTTGAAAGATCTTAGTCTTGTTTTCCCATTTCTTATTGTGGTTTGATCATATATATATATATTTAGGTGTGTTCTCTAATCGGGGTTCGGTCAATTTTCCAGGATAAAAAATTAAACTCTCGTTGACACGTGTGGGTTTTTTTTTAAAACCTTTTTCATAGGCAGAAGTAAGAATTTTTTAACTAAGAAAATGAAATTTACATTGTTGTTCCTTTAAATAATGTAAATTTCATTTTCTTAGTTAAGAAATTCTTACTTCTGCCTATGAAAAAGGTTTTAAACAAAAACCGAAACATTGGCAACGAGAGTTTAATTTTTTATCCTGGAAAATTGACCGAACCCCGATTAGAGAACACACCTATTATATCAAACGGTCGATATATTATTGAATCTGTTATATATATATAATATGAATGATTAAACCATGAGTAAACCATGATATATATATATATGAGTATTCTGTTAGGACATGAAAGTCTGGGACTAATAACAGCAGCCTAAAATTAGATTCTTGATTGTGATTCCATGGAAATAGCTATTTTGAGGACATTATGGAAATTTGAAGGTTAACCGATTATCAATGGCCGTTGGGAGGGGGGGGGGGGGGGCAAATCTTACGACCACCCCGGGCTGATTGCCTGGGACTGATTGTGGCTTATCCTGTGGTCCAAGAATACTCCGTGAGCAGTAATCCTGTAATTATTACAACTGGATGTTTCACCAAGATTCAAAAACAGCAAAAACTAGCATTATCATACCCAATACACATCAATTTGATTTATTTAAATGTACTATTTAAACTTTACGGGTATCAATTAAATATCTGCATTTCTTTTAACGTGACTACATCTATATGCCAACTATAATGAACGTCCTCCAACTTCTTCCAGAATGTCCTCAAAATATCTATATTCACGAAATTACAAACAGGAATCTAATTTTACACTGCTCTTATTAGTCCCAGACTTTCATCTTATTACAGTACTCGTATACATGTACAGTCATCATCAAAAACAAACAAACAAAGATTTTTCTTTCAAAAAAACTAAAACGAATAATCCAAATAATAAAAAGAAATCTGGAGTGGCCTACACTCAACTTTACTATAAGTAACCATAATATCATTCTTCTTGGGTATATGATATATGAGCCGTTTATTTTGAAAGTGGCCTAATTCCATTTTCCAAAAAAATTTAGCTAGCTATTTAAATAATTACATTTTTACGTTATCTTTACCTTTTGGAGCAAATTGTACAAAATTTATTTAAAATTACTAAGTTTTTTTATAACAAAAATTAGTTGATAAATAAAATGACAATATTTTTAAATTTTGTAAAACGCAAACCCTTAAATATCTCGATTTTAACTAAATGGAATTAGGCCACTTTCAAAATAAGCGGCTCATATAATGTTCTATTTATGTATCATATAAATGTCTAAATGGGAGATGTAGTATAATTACATTTATTTTTCTTCAAAGAATGTTTTTGAATTATTTTTTACATTTTTTGTGCTTTATAGAATTATTATACTGGGAATTTTATGGCTTCCTAGTATTTAGTAAAATTACTTTTCTTTCCATTTGTCAAAAATCATATATACTAATTTATTCTTAGCAAGTGTTATCTTTTTCATTCGTGCTGTAGTCTGTTATAAGGTTGCTGTAAATGGATATTGAGAAAAAATATATTGGTAATCAACCAGTTTTATATACTCAAATCAAGCTGAAAGCCGGCTATTCAGTATAATTTGAAACTTTTATAGCTAGGAGCATCTAATTTTTGAAAATAATAGATGTGAAATATTAGACAAGAATAGTGAAAAAAATGGATATTTGTCAAATAACATAACTCCTCTTTCTTGAGGAAAGAATCTATTCTTCGCACTTCAATATTATTCAAAGATACTATGATTCATGAACAAAAAAATTTCATCTGATATTAAGTTTTCTTCAAGGGTGCAGTACATAGATTGATTAGAGGATTTGGTGAGACAAATCTATCACACCGTGCAAAGCAACAGACATTTGTGTTTATTCACAGTGATTTATTACATGTAAATATATTATTCCTCCTATATCTCAAATAAGTCCTTAAATTATTGACTTTGTCTTAAAATCTCAATGTAGAAAGAGGTCAGGTAAACTATGTAAGAGAACAAAAGCTTTGCCCTCCTGTAAGAAACTATTTCGCTACACGAAATTTGCCCTTTCGGTTTTCAAAAATGTGTTTACTGCTGTAGTTATAGTAATGATATTTCTATGCATTTGTCGTGTGATATACGAAAATAAGCATATATATTGATAAGTGGATCACTATCTGTACTACCTACAAATGAAAGACTACGTAGGAATGAAAGTCTAATATTCCTCTCCCATTTAGACATTTCTGTTATGCCTAAATGAGACATTACATATTATATACCCAAGAAGTATGATATTGTGTTTACTTACCACAATGAGTGGCCTACACTCAACTTTACTGTAAGTCTTACAGTAAAGTTGAGTGTAGGCCACTCCAGACTTTATTATAAGAAGTTATGCTTTATGGTGCTGTGTTTGAGCTTATATTGCATGTTCTTCAGTAACGTAACAAAGGGGGGGGGGGGGGAGTGATCCCCCAGGGCGCCACGAAACATGCATTTTCTGATTCATTCCATAGTGCGATAGATAGATATCGAACAAGTCATTGACTAATCAAACAAAACAACATTTGGTTGTTATCGAGTTTGATGTTAAGTTTACTTATTAATGAAGTTGCGTTTAGGCCACTCCAGATTTTTTATTTTAGGTTTTATTCCTGTTCGAACTGAATATTTATAGGTAAGGCAGACAGTGTCTATCGGGTTAGCTATTATATTAATAACTAAATACCAAATTAAGCTTAGCCAAAGATAACACGACATTCTCTGACAGTTGGCGAAGTTCAAATTGTATTGAAATACTCGCTTTCTTTAAATTTCATTTGAGTATGCAAAACTGGCTAATTACATATATATTTTTTTTCGTATACATTTACGGTAACCTTATAACAGAGTACAATACGCAGGAAAAAGATAACACTAGATCAGAGTAAATTGGATTTTTATGATTTTTGACAAAGGGAAAGAAAAGTGATATAAATGTTGGAAGGTTTTGCACAACCCGATAGTTCAAGTCCGTAAGTCCAGATCGGTCGCAGTAATTCATAAAATCTCTAAATAAAATGTTATTTAATTCGATTTTCCTAAAAAAATGTCCTAGTCAATGTAAACACATCCGACAAGTACAGTACATGGTCATTATTTCAAGACTAATTTTCAGTTCTTAAAGTTATATGTAAATTTCATCTGAATTACGAATATTAGTTTTAATTTTTTGACAAAACATCCTTGTTGTACGAGTATAATTAGCTGTTTAGAATTAAAAAAAAAAATATTTTCTGAAATAATTAAAATTACCACAAGGCCTCTTCTTGTGCCTTGTTCTACATTTTTGTGGTACATCAACTTAAAATGAAAATCATGAGATGGAAAACCTATGTGGTGGATACTTGGATGGAAAGAAAAGGTAACCTTTGTCACCATCAAAAGTGCGATGAGGTAACTGTAATAGTGTAAAAGATTATACGGATCAGTCAAATTAGATGACTTCACACAAAAGATGTATGCGATGTAGCAAAATAGAACTCAATTCGCTGACTCATAAAGCAGTAGGAAATAGCCACATTCTTCAAAAATGACTTCTGAAGAGAGCTCCAGGTGTTTTCAATCTTGGGTAAATAAAAGGATATGAACTGGAATTCTGCAAAAGTTGTTTACAATCTTTGCTCACTATTTATGGTTAGAATTCTAATTCAGCCTATCGCTGTTTTTTATAAATTTCCCTGCAACGTGTTAAGAGCGTGACTCCCTTCATGACGGAATACTCTGCATAATAAGATAGCTTGTTCAATAGTAGGTTAATTCCGCCCTTTCCTGCTGAATTACACTGTCTACATGTAGCAGGGTTGTTGTATACCTGCTGCAGGCCAAGGGCCTGGGACTCCCTTCACTAAGGAGTTGGGTTGCGTGAGACAGCAGGTTCTCCTCGGTTGTAGGTTAAGGCCACAAAGTCCGGCCCACTAACCCAACCCCCCCACTATAGGAGCCCATGCAGGTCTCAGCCAGTCAGTGCAGCGCTATTACCTCTCTAGTTGGTTCTTTACTGTCGCGCGTGCCGCTACACACTTTCATGACCATCTCTCTCTATCGACATAAACCAGGTTCGAACCTCAATCAATCTATCTCTTTAACCCATTTTTTTTTTAATTTGGACTTGGTGCCTCGCTATGTTGTTACATAACAAATGATCTTTCTTATTTTATATACGTTATATATTTATTACTATTATTATTTATGATTATAAAAATTTGGTTTAATTCTACTCCTCACACACCATTATCCTCTCGCCAGTCCTAAATCTTAACTTTCATTAGTTCAAATATAATATATTTAAGTTTTTGTCGAGATGTCCCCTTTAAGTTTTTTGGTTATCCCCATACTCTTGTATATCGTAAAGCTCATTACTTAAAGCAATGATTCTAAAAATTTTTTCTTCAAGGTACTCCTTTAATAATTTAAAAACTTGGCGGCACACTAACAATTAGATAAATTTAAAAAAAACATAGTTAATTAACTATTATACCTATAATACGATATAGGTTGTAAAAATAGCAGACGAAAATAATTTTCAATGGAATATAAAATAAAATAGCATTACAAAGAAAATAAAAGATTTATTTAAAGATAAATTAAAAAAATACATTTAATGCGAAATTTGAGGTTGGTGTTTTTTGGCAACTTCATTTATATTTGGGCGTTAAAACGATAACGCTACACCCATTTCATGATTTAGATTTAAAAGTTTGGATATTTTTTTCGTTTTATGTTGGTCAAAGGCGCCAGGTTAGCTTAGTGGTTAATGTGCTCTCCTCTGGGTTGGTAGTCCAGGGTTCGATTCCCGTCTGAACCTCGATTTATGCACGCAGGAGGTAAATAAATCTGAGTACGTTGTCCCACGGAGAGGACGTTAAGCCGCCCGTCCCTTAGCCTGTATGATGTCAGGTACTCGTTAAAGATCCTTACTTAAAATGCACTTGAGTTAGGCAAACTTCAGGACCGTCAGTGTAGAATCTGTAGAACACACCGATCAAACAAAAAGCCGGTAAACTAGGGGCTTTTATCACCAGCTAGGGGATGGGTTTGAACGAAAACAAAAAAAAATGTCAAAGTAGAAAATTGTAATAACACACTTAAAGCTTTTTTTGATATTGTCGGATAATCGAATCTAAGATTAATCCAGAAAGAATTAATTGATTCTTCTGAATGTTTTGAAATTAAATCTCGATTATTGGACACTAAAAGTAGTTCTTCGCAGCAAAATGCATTCTCCAAAAGTCTCCTCCGCTATTTTACAGTAAAATTTGGCGGCACACTTCAAAAATGACGGGCACAGTGGTTAAGTATCACTGACTTAGAGTATCAGTCAGATACAAAGACTTCCTTGTGGACAGTCTTTAGTGATCCCAATTTAAATTACGGTAGATTCTATAGTAACACAAATTATTCTTCTATAAAATTACAGTTATCTATTCTAGAGTTTGTAGATTGATTTATCTAACCATTAGTATTGATTATTCGATTCAAAAGAATCTATCATGAGCTCTTCTACATCCAACAAGAAAGCAGTGATGGCTTTAAGACATCAAGATCTTCCTATTTTAAGAGGCTTTTTGAGGACGAATTGTGGTGATTTGCGAATGTTTTATTGCCCTTTATGAATATTTTTATTTGCTGATAATTCTCATATTCTTCTAAGTAGAGCATTTGTCATTTTTAATGTAATATTACTCGTTATATATTTTAGAATTGTGAAACAATCATAGTAAGATAATATCTAATACTTTTTACGTTTGCACAATCATGAGAGTATTAACTAAAAAAATACATCATTGAGTTATCAACTTAGTAGTATAGTATATGGTAAAATAAAATGAGAAAAAAGAGAAGTAAATCCCTTCAAAAGGGAGCTGGTTGATTCACCTGAACAGCCTGAAGGATTGACTGAACAGCTTATTGAACTTCGTTCAAAAACTTAAACAAAAAAGTAATTTGATAGCAAGGGTGATCTATCAGGTTTTTGGTTGTCAAAAACTGCAAAGGCTTATTAAACTGCACATATGGAAGCAACTAAACGGCAGCTACCTCTGGCAATAACCTACCTTTGTGAATAAGTTTCTTCTACCCTTGTTAATATAAAAACAAAACACATATACTGGTTGAATCCTGAGGACGGCATCCTGGTAGCAGTAATATTAAAAATCCCTGATATCGAATTTGTTGTATCCAAGATGAAATAGTGAGAATTTGAAATGAGTTAATGTCTATAACATTTTATAATAACCTATAATTTATTATGCTTTTCATGGAAGGGTGGATATGACTAAAAAAATGCTCTTAATCAATCTGTATGTTACACCCTTGAACAAAACTTAACATGAGTTGTAGATTTTCTTGTGTTTATGAATGATATTACCTTTGGATAATATTGAAGCATCAGTAATGTACTCTTTTGTTCTATATTATATAAAGGGTACTAATTTTAAGCTGATTCTTCGGTGATTCGATAACAGTAAAATTTTTTCTTATATGTTTCTGAAATTATCAGAGAAAATGGAGATATTTTGAAGTCTTAAAGGGAAAAATTGGTATTAAATCTTTAATGTGTTAGGAAATCGGATAAAACACATCAAATGTAACTGATTTAGTGTTATGTAAGAGATTTACTAGCTATAGCAACAAAAGTTTGATTAAAATTCAGTAAACTGGCTAAACTCAATATACATTCATAGCAACCTTATAACAGAGTACAGCAGATAGGGAAAAGATAACACTTCCTCAGAAAAAATGTGTATACATGATTTTAACAAAGGGGAGGGAAAATGATTTTATTAAATACTAAGGAGCCATAAAATTCCCAGTATAATAATTCTATAAAAGTCCAAAAATAAAAAACATAATTCAGAATTGAATTCTTTCGTTGAAGATTAATAAATGTAATTAACGTATATCCTTAATTATAAATTATCTTAAAATTGACGTTTTTTCTTCGGTGTTTATGATGTTCTCCAGAGAAAATAAGAGTATTTTCCTGTTTTAAATTTAAAAATTTGGCTTAAATATTCAATATAGAAGGAGGTGAAGTAAACGATGTAAGAAATCCACTGGCTACTTGAACAAAAGCCATGTTCTCTTGCAGGAGATTATTTCGTGTCAAGAAATTTTTTACTATGGCTTTTCAAAAATGTTATTTCTGCTGTCGTTATACTAATGAGATTATTTGCATCAGTAGTGTGATATACAAAAATAAGCTTATATATTGATAAGTCGATCAATCACTACTATCTGACTACCTCAGGAATGAAAGACTAATAAACATCTCCCATTTTGATCTTTACATTATGGTTAAATTAAACATTATATGTTATATACCCAAGAACCTAAACCGCGTTTAGGATGCGTTTTTTCTTTTACCTCTCTGCTCTAAATATTTTATCATTAAAATGAACCGCAGTCTCAGCATTCACGATCTCCAAACCGAGAGATTCGATTCTACGACCTCACTTCCTGGTAACAGAATTTAACTGGAAAAGGAGCTAGTCATGTTACATAAAATTCATGAGATAGTAAAAAAAGATGGACTTTATATATATATATATATATATATATATAATATATATAAATTAATAAAGAACAATGAAAGTAAATTAATTTAGAAAGAAAATAAAAAATATTCAAATCAGTTAAAGTAAAATACAAGTTGGAAGAAAGTAAGAATTAGTAGGGAAGGTATAGTTAGAAATAAAGAAGGTAAATTTTAAAGTCTCTAAGTATATTAAATATAATTGTCATCAGTGTTTAAAGTTCGCAGTCCATACTAAGGGTTGTGTCGTTTGAAGTACTCTGACGTGGCTTGCCGGCACTCTAACGGCAGCGCCCTACCATTACGGACTGTTGTCTCTCCTACCGCCCACTTTCTAAACTGATTTCCCATACGAACGCTTTGGAATCCGCCTCTTTGCACTGTACGTGTTCCTTCTCTTCTATTACCCTTCAGCTTCTATCATCCAGACAGTAACAACACTTTCACACGACTTCTGACAACGTCTGCTCAACTCTTAAAATGCCATCAGGTACTCTAACAACATTTCTTAGGTCAAATATAATTTATTGACTTAATAATGAGTATAGTGTATCATTGAAGATTATGATACATGTAATGCCTTCTGTGAGGCAGTACTCTAATAATAATAATAAAAAACAAACGTTTCTTACAGTGGAATAAAGTAGCCATGTGCTGTGGGGGTCACTTCTAAATGTTTAAACCCTCCGATGAAAAAAAAGAATGAAAATTCCTAGCACCAGTTATTTTGAAACTAAATAATTATTCTAACTCGGTCTACACTCAACTTTACTATAACTAACCTATTATCCAAGTAAGTGCTCACTAATTAATATTATTAATGAAGTCATTAATCTTAATGATTAATTAAGCATGAAGTCATTAATTCATGAGTAATTAGTTAATTAATTCCTATGTGTTGATTATCATTTTTAGAGTTTATGAAAACATAAGAAATAACATTAACAAAAAAGTAACTGTTTCTCCAAATATTCTTTTATTTTAATAATTAATTTATTATTTAGTTTCAAATCTTAGTATTTTTGTTCTAAATTATGTTAAATGTTTTATAGTATTCCTATTTAAATACTTTCAAATATAAATTAATATAATTGATCAGAGATTATAATTAATGGAAATTTAATTGTAACATTAATAATATAAAAAATTTAGATTCATTAAGTGACTTATTTAGAAGGCTGGAGATTTAATAAAACTAAATTTGTTAAAATATCAGGCAGTGGTAGAAATGGAACTGAATAGCAGTCCTTTTTAGGGATATATTTGCTTTTACGACTGAAATTAGTGAAATTATTATTATCATTAATCATATTATGTGAATAAAAAATAAAAAAAAAAATAAATCTCTGGAATCAGCAGAAGAGTAGGGAAAAATAGAAGGGTTTCTTTCAACATTAAGTATCTTACTGATTCATTACTTATGCAATCTGTTATAGTGGGGGTATTTCAAAAATTACGTCAGTATACAACGAAAAAGTTTAATAAGAAACTAAGAATGCGTTTCGATCACTATTACTATTCTTAAAGAACACTAAATGTTTGAAATGAGTTGTTTGTTTGTATTAAACTTTTTTTTTCGTGTGGAGACAAATCTTGAAATCCTCCAATACTAGAAATCCTTGCTAATGCTAGAATTTCGCCAAATATAATAGATTTCTTTTCAGGCAAATACTATGCATGTTAAGTGTATATATTTAATTTTGATAAACATAAATGATGTGAAAGTGAGCTTAATTTAATATTTATCAACCCGACAAAGAATAATAATAAGCTGTTTTTGTTTCCATTAAATTAGAAAATACTTTCTGAGACTCTAACTATTAATCTATTCGACTCTAAATTGTTATTAAAATGTTTATATTGATTGAGCTGGTTATCAATTATTTATATCCCCCCCCCCCTCCCCTCACATCACAGTACCCTGTATCAGGACCCTATACTTACAATGTGTCCCTTATAGATTACACATTGATCACTAACCTTCTATAATATAATATATCGTATTAATTAATGGAGAATATATCTTATTTTGACTTTAAATATAACGTCAAGTAAGGTTTGTACACGCTTAAACTAAGAGTAATACACATTTTTTTTTTACAATAAAATAAACACAAATTAAACTAGTTATGAAAGTTAGTTGATTTTATGCTTCTACCATTAGTGCAGGTTAATAATTGAGTAAGTTTATAACTTGTACATGTCTAGCTTCATGTTATTCACTAATTTTTGAAAAGGTTCATAATGTCTTTTCACAAGTTCACTGTGTTTCTCAGGCAATGTACCACTAGAGGTTGGCACCTCTCTGACAAAGTCCAGTCTTCTTCTTTCCAATAGTTGGCACGCAAACAACTGGTATCTTGTTTGATAAGCCCAATCACAAAGGCAAGCAGAGCTTATTGTGATTTTAAAATAGTTTAGATACTCATTGCAGTTCCCATGCCCGCTGAGCATCTTATCCTGTATGACATCACATCAGATTTCAGGAATAGATGTAGAATGGGAAATAAATTTTTTTGTTTGGGCCTCATTTGGCGAATATGGTACTTTCATTTGTGATCCTACTGTTTAAGACTCTCCCCTGAAGTACTTCCACTGATATAACTTAATGGGACCGTCCAGTACTCTATCTTCAAAGTGTCGTCCATAGCTGCTTCTTTGGCAACTTGGTCTGCCACTTCATTTCCCTCGATTCCTGAGTGAGCATGGGTTAAAACCCATGATATATCGACACTCCAACCCTGTGTTCTTAATTTGCTTATTTGATCTCTAATGATTTGAGAATTAGTTATTTTGAAATACAAACATATAAAAATTCCAAATAAATAAAGAAAATATACTATGGATTCTCTAATTTTTTGAGAGTTAGTTATTTTGAAATACAAACATATAAAAATTCCAAATAAATAAAGAAAATATACTATGGATTCTCTAATGTTTCGAGAGTTAGTTATTTTGAAATACGAAGATATAAAAATTCCAAATATATAAAGAAATTATGCTATGGATTTTTTTCTCTAAAGTTTTGAGAGTTAGTTATTTTGAAATAAAAACATATAAAAATTCCAAATATATAAAGAAAATATGCTACGGATTTTTAATTTTCACGCATAACTCTTGCTATTTTTAGAGACGGTCATTCTTCTTTCTTTATCACCATATTTTAGTTAAATAATAGTAATAAAATAATTATAAATTAGTGTGATAAGAGAGATGTAAATTTGCAATTTAAACATTTTATAATGTATTCGCTATATATGTACAAGCTTAAGGACCAATACAAGTAAAGAAATTTTCTTCTTACACACACAAGATAATTCTTACTTTACCAAAATAAATCGAATATTTTGTCACATTTACATGTCTTGAGGTCTTAAGAGTTTATTTTCGAAGTTTTTTGATGACGTCTATGTGTATGTATGTGGATGGGTATGTATGCAATAGTTTGTGGACCATCTCAGGTCACACCGATTGATGGATCAAAGTCATTTTATCTAAAAATGACCACTGAAATGTGGTTTATTACTTTTTGGGCAATATTGTGTCATGGAAAGGTCATTTTATTTTGTTCATTATATGGTTTACAAGACTTTTTTTCTCTCCTAAAGTGCTAAATCGACAGTGTATTAATTTTGAGATTTAGATGAACCTAATAGTTGTTTGAAATAAAAAAAATTGACTTTTTCAATAACTGGATTGGCCTATTTTGCGTTAATATGAATAAATTGTGAATTAAGCTGGATTCTGAAAGCTTGTAGACATAATAGTTTTCATGTCGTTTGACGGATTGTTGTCATTTATACACAAAAATAATTTCTTATTATCGAGTAAGCTGCATTCTTGTTTGTTGAAATTATTTTAACGAAAAGGAGCGTTATGATACATTTAATGAATTCATAAAAATATTTAAATAAAATAAATAGTTTTTTCCCTTACTTCTAACTAGAATTAGTAAACTGGAAAAACATCCAGAAATTTTTTATACTCTAAAACTTAATATAGCTTTAAAAACTCCATACCCGACTTGGAAAAATACTACCTACTATACTTATTACAAATGAACTTCCAATTTTTTATCAAAATCGAGTCAAACATAATTGCTATTCAAATGTTAATAAATAAAATTTGAAGATATTTTAATCTTTTAATTCTTAAATCTGTAAAATGAAATTTAAGTCAATCATGCATTATACTATGTTTTCCAGCATGAATTGGAAAGTGGATTAACCAAAGTGTTGTTAAAGTTTATATGTCTCATTCTTTAACAAATCTTAGTGTTAGATATGGAGTGCCTGAAACCTATTTCTTTTGGGTAATATTGAATCATGGAGAAGATATTTTTTTAAAAAAAAAACTTTTTTAAAAGCAACTACTAATTTTAAGATACTTCTCATTTTGCTTCAAGTATCAATATTTCGTATTAGGTATTATCTTACCATGGATTTTTCATGAAAGTACAATATTGAATGAGTAATATTAAGTCCTCTGCAGTAACTAGTCAGATTGTTAGGGGGTAATGTTAACTTCTTTGTACATAATTCTAAATTGATATGGCCACAGTTGAACAAATGAAGTCATTAAATTGGTTACCTATAAGTTTAGTAACAATTTATCACAGAGCTCGTTAATACGTTTGCAATATTGTCATATTAAATTAAATATAAAGTTTTTATTGCTTTCTCGTTTAAAACTTTACTTAAAGTTAAGCTGAGTGCAGGACACTCAAGGTTTTTTTCTTGTTTTTTTCTGGTGCACATTGTAATTGATTCATAGAAAAACTATAATACGAATATTAGCAAAAACGTTTCCCTGAGACGTAGAAATCTAGCCCACATGTGTTGGTCTAGAGTCTAGGGGAAGCCAACCTTTTACGTAAATGCGCCCAATTTATAAATCTCTTGTAACCCAACGTCTACTTTTCTTATATATATGACATTGTTTTATATATGGTTGTTATATGATCATAATATTAAATTAAAGAAAATAAAACCAATATTCAATAAAACTGATCAACCTTACGCACTTAATGGGGTTGTTTTAATTTTAATAAGTTTCTTGACTGAACATGCTTGCACACATTTATATAGCGTTCCAAAATGACACATTAATCTCTGGGAAAATTGTCTTAACTCAGGGAAATTCTCACAGTGTAATGATCGTTTTCACAAAATGGAAATACATAAAATACAATTTCCTCTGATTAATCAAGCATATCTAACCTGAAAGCAGGTTAAAGAGAAGCAAATAACGTTCCCTAAAAAATATTCGCAAAGTATGGAAACAACTAAAAAGTAAGCAGTACTTTATGCGTAATTCATCTTTATCTCAAGGAAGCAATGCTCCACATCAAACTTATGGTGCGCCACGTTTGGTGCAAGCGCCATAAGTTGACCTTTCTTCCTCCTAGTTGGTTTTGTAATAGTAGCCTTCTAAAAATACATTTCTTTTCTAGTCATTTAGGTTAACATTATTTGACAACCATTAATAAGATTTCTGTAATTATAGTTGGTTGGTTTAATAATATGTTGTAGTTAGTGTGTATATTTGTTTGATGTTCCAGGAGAAGGTGCGAGTTAAGATGAAAGCGAGGTGGCTGAAGGTGTTTCTGTTGTTTTCACTCTGTGGATCAAGTTTGGCAGACAGAGGTAACGACAAAGTGACTCTTCCTCCAGGAGCCGGTCCGGGTTCAACAGAGCTTGATGTCACTGAAGTCACCGAGTCATCGACAACAGGAAGTGATTGTTTAGAACAGGCTTGTCAAACAGAAACACCACGCAATATATCGACCGACTGTAAAACAGTTTTGGAGGGAGATCCCACTAATGTACCTACTCTGGTTTATGAGTCTTGTTCATTACCTGATCAGTATCAAGTGGCTCCTGGTGTAGAGCTGGTGCGCTCTCGAGCTTTGAGCACCTCCAAGGGTGTTCTCGACCTCCTACGAGAGTACTCCCTCAAGGTCAGCTTACCTGCGATCTTTGGAGACGCCAGACAGCATGCAGCTACAGGTACATTTTTATTCTTCATGCCTCATCCTGACAAATGTTTCTTAAATCTATACCAATACCTTTTTTTATTATTAGTTTGAAACTTTTTAATTAGAAAATCCAACTGAAATACCATTTGCGTGAAATTTAAAAAAAGTATCTTGAAAAGAATGTTGGAAATTTCTGATGACATGTGGACTTCTCCAAAGACAAGACTAGACACCACTCTGGCGACCTCATTCAACGTTTCACTACTTTTGATGCTCACAAAACTTTGGTGTTCACGTGAATTCTATGTTTTCCATGTGAAGTTACCAGTTAGTAACTATGTTTTCCATGTTAGTTAGCACAGGACCAGGTTATCTCAGTTGTTAACGTACTCGCCTCTGAGCTGGTAGTCCGGGGTTTGATCCTCACCTGGCTCTGAATAAATCTGAGTACGTCGTCCCTCGGAGAGAGGCCGTCGATCTCGAGCCTATACGATTTAATAGTTAAAGATCCCTATTCTAAATGCACTTGAGTTAGGCAAAATTTAGGACTCCCAATATAGAATCTGTAGAATCACCGATCAAACAAAGAGACGGTAAACGGCTGACGTTATCACCTGCTAGGGAATCAGTTTAAACAAAAAAAATATCATTAGTGCGTAATCGTAAATATTTTGTATGATTTCGTCATCTATTAGGGTGTCTTTTTTAGTGTTTTAATTGTAGTAGTAAGTCTGTTAATCTCATGAAACTCAGATTGTGAACTGCCTGAATATGCCAATGGCTTATTCTACTGCTGTCCACTCGTTAGTGTAAAACTAGAACTTTGTGCCAACATCCCAGTAAAACATGAGTATTTTGCAAATCCAGCACCACTTTCTATTTTTAAACAGTCCGTTTATATCTCTGTCGGCTTTTTTCATTACTTTTTTGCTTTTTTGTTTAAAATATTTTACCTCGAGAACAGACGAAAAGTAACCTTTTTCAGGTAATAATGCCTGAAGTTTATTCCCCGTACTTAAAAAAGGGGTAATAATGAAAAAAGGCGGGGGAATAAGAAAAACAGGGATATGATCCAGGTTGTCCAACCTAATTTTTTTGTTGATATCGATTTTTAGATATGAAGTGAAACGAGATGTCTGATTTTTAAATTTCAGACATTAAATTTCTTTTATTTACCTTTCTTAAACCTTTATTTTGGCTTTAAGAGTTATTATTAATTATATTAATCAACATTTAATAAATTATTATTATTATTATTATTATTTATTATTATTATCTTACGACCACCACGGGCAGTAAAAATAGTTGCTACGATTCAGTCTTTCTGTTATAATAGACGAAAACGTATCTTTTTTATTCTTCGGTATTAACAAAAAACAATGAAGTTCCAAAACATAACAAGAAAAGTTATTAACTTTAATTAAAGTTATATTTTACAAGTTATATGTCATCAAATAATGTTAAAGTAATTAACATGTAGATGAACGCAGCACATTACTTAGCCAACTATCCACCACACACTCAAAAACATAATGATATATATAATTCATTTACTTTTCCTTTTATAGCTTGAAGAATTTAATTTGTTTACATAATACATTAACTCATAAAAATATCTTCAAATTTAATTTATTTACATTCATCTAAAACTTTATTTGACTGAATATTTTAAGTCAATACTACAGGTTTCTGTTATTCAAATTTGAGTTTTCAGATTTATAGCTATATTGCACTTTGCAGCAATCAGTTTTTTGTAATTTTAAATTTTGAAATTTTGAAAATCTACACATCTAAACAAAATATGTAAACCCATTAAAATCTCCAGCACGAGTTTTTGTTGATACCAATATTTACTTATAGTAACGCTATATTGATTTATAACTAACAAAAATATAGACATACTGTTTGAGCCTCTTTCGATGAAAAGCTAGTTTAATAGAACGAAATATTAATTCTCAAACAATATGTTGTCAGATATAATTTTCTTAATAGAATATTTCACTAGGGTCATCGAAATTATGTCATTTGTATTAGATGCCTTTCAATTTCAAAAAAAAAAAGGGAGGGGAGCTCTAGTCTGAGACTGAGAGGTCACATTATTAAAACAGTAAATAATGTGTTGACTCTTATGTGGATAAATACATGCATATTGTTAATATCACTGAGGTTAGTATGATTTATATTAGAAATAGGTAAAACCATCATACCTCGTAAGATGATCATGGAGTCGTTGGAGCGCTTTCGGACGTTGTCCATCTTCGGTCGCAACCTGCTCCAGTAAGTTTGTTGCGATCGAAGATGGACAACGTCCGAAAGCGCTCCAACGACTCCATGATCATCTTACGAGATATCACGGTCTTCCCTATTTCTAATATAGTAGGTTTGTTGCGATCGAAGATGAACAATGTCCGAAAGCGCTCCAACGACTCCATGATCATCTTACGAGGAATGACGGTTTTACCTATTTCTAATATAGTAGGTTTGTTGCGTTACTGTTTCATGAAAATGATACTGTTTCAAAATCATACTGTATGAAAAATGATACTGTTTCAAAATCATACTGTATGAAAAATGATACTGTTTCAAAATCATACTGTATAAAAAATGATACTGTTTCAAAATCATACTGTATGAAAAATGATACTGTTTCAAAATCATACTGTATGAAAAATGATACTGTTTCAAAATCATACTGTATGAAAAATGATACTGTTTCAAAATCATACTGTATGAAAAATGATACTGTTTCAAAATCATACTGTATGAAAAATGATACTGTTTCAAAATCATACTGTATGAAAAATGATACTGTTTCAAAATCATACTGTATAAAAAATGATACTGTTTCAAAATCATACAGTATGAAAAATGATACTGTTTCAAAATCATACAGTATGAAAAATGATACTGTTTCAAAATCATACTGTATGAAAAATGATACTGTTTCAAAATCATAATGTATGAAAAATGATACTGTTTCAAAATCATACTGTATAAAAAATGATACTGTTTCAAAATCATACTGTATAAAAAATGATACTGTTTCAAAATCATACAGTATGAAAAATGATACTGTTTCAAAATCATACTGTATAAAAAATGATACTGTTTCAAAATCATACAGTATGAAAAATGATACTGTATCATTCTGGATACAACAAACTCGATATCAGGGATTTTTAATGTTTCTGCTACTAGCATGCTGTCTTCAGGATTCAACCGGTTTCTGTATTTTATTTTTAGATTTATAAGGGTAGAAAAACCTTGTGTATATAATTTAAAACATGAAACAGTCCGTTAGAATAACATAGCAAATAATTAGTGTGAAAATAACAGAAACAAGAAATAACTTACTTCAAAATATCGACCTTTCCGTCATCAGGAGAAGAAGAAAAAGGTGAATTCTGCTCGGCTGATAAACAGGAACTCAATAAAACTGAAAAGAAAAACAAGAAATTAAAATGAATTGGTTTCAAATAACAATAAATTAAATAACAGAGGATTAATAAATAGAAAATAACCTATAAAAATTCTTTAAGTATTTGAAGATTTTTCGTGGTTGCGTGTTTTATATATCTATTTGGCGACTGTTAAAAACTACAACAGTAATTATAGTTGTTATTTTTTTCTCATCAAATCCATATCTCAGACATATCACCCGCATACGAAAATCTATTATAATATATGAACTCTGTCCGGAATACATATTCTTTAAATTTACTGTAAATATCAAAAACACAAGTTATATGGTTATAAGTTTTTTTTAAAGATATATTTGTAGTAATAAATACATCATAATTAAAATATATTACTATTATAATTTATTTCAAACATTTGTCTAATAATCCTCGACAAACACAGTAAATTACACAGGATTCTTGACACACTCAGCAGGCGACGTAACTACTGGAAACATGTTTTTATACAGAAATGCCTCTGTTCAGGACTAAGCACAGCAGGTGTGCTTCACTTTTACCTCTTTTAGGCATATAAGTAAGAATATTTTTTTCATGTTTAGTCTGAAAGATTGATGGAAAGACATTTGCATAGATTTTAGTGTAACGTGGTCCCAATTCCTGAAGGTTGATTGAGTAGATTAATTGTCTGGATGAGTGTTTGGGGAAGGATTTCCGGCAAAGAAGGAAAGAGCTGTCATGGAATGTTCTGGTCATCAAGTACGATCTCTTCTCGACCCGGAGCTCCACCAGTCATTCCGGTCTTTCTCCGCCTTCGCCTGCTTCCTGCTTAACCCTATTAAAGACGGAAATATGATATCACTTATTAAAATGGGAAAAACAAACATTTAGGACAGATGATGAAGAAGCAGGCTTTAAGACAAGCTGTCTGAATCTGCAGGCTCACTGAATACATAAATACCCAACTAGACACACCTATTCTCAATTCTACGACAAGTTTTATAAAGACCTCTATCAAAATATCAATATGCATTCCTATATTCTTTCCTCTTAAAACAAGTCATTGGAACTACGAAATAGACATCCAGTTATATGTCATTTTTAAAATAAAACTTACTCAGTTGGTAGAAGATTATTAGACAAATGTTTGTGTTAAATTATAATCGCTATATATTTTAATAATGATATTTATTACTAACAAATAAACCTAAACAATCTTATAACTTGTATGTTTTAAAATTTTTTAGTGGATTTATTCCATACAGAATGTCTGTATGGAATTTTTTTTTTTTTTCAATTTCATATAGTTACTCTACAATTTCATGTATTTAGAAGTGATTTTGTTTCTGGGTTTGTCCTTTTAACTGCTTGATTTTGTAGTGGAAATCGGGTGGACACTCTTTGGTGGCACTTCATAACTATATTTAATATTTATGACGACAGACGGCCACGTGGACGTTACCGTTTCTAGTCGTCTTTGGGTGGGGGGGGGGGGGGGGGGTCAGTGGATTACTAGTAAAGAAAGATTTTGAGCAATTGGGTTTGGATGAGTTGAGAGTTTACTGTGGAATCTTTTGTAGCGGTCTTTTGCATAGTCGTGAACGAAGGGGACTTTAAGATCTCGGCGAATGATTGTGTTTGGAACGTAAAATGGGAGATGTCATTCCACTAACAGTATTAGAAGACTGAGGAGAAAGAGTGTTGGTTAGAAATAAAAGATTTAGAAGCGAAAGTAGAAAGAGTAGGAAAAAACATCTTAATAACAGTACCAATGTAATAGAGGCCATGGAAAAAGGTGGTTAAGAAAAAGGAAGATTCAGTTTTATCTATTTTAGATCTAAGTCAGTGAGAGATGCCGGCAGGTGAAACAAGACTTTCCATGAATGAGGAAGAATAACCTCGTTTTCTGTTACTTTCGATATAATTTTTATCTAAAGTCTTATGGAATGTCCAGTTTGATTTACATTAAACATAACTTTACAACATAAGTTATATTAAATATAACTTTTCTAACAACTCAATAAACTAAATTCACAAAAAAAACATAACAAATAAATATTTTGACTGCCTCGTAATCAGGTTACTCGTTATGAAGACAAGTCAGGACTGGCTTGTCTTCGAAGCGATTCATCATGACATGACAGACGAAATAGTAGTGTATTTTTATGATCTCTTTTATCTGTGAATTTAGTTTATATTTTTATTTAGTTCGTCGGACCGTCACATATAACCACACACACACACACACACACACACACACACACACACACACACACACACACACACACATATATATATATATATATATATATATCAATGATCAAACCACAATAAGAAATGGGAAAACAAGACTAAGATCTAAGATGACGAAGACCGCTTCTTACGGTTGAAAGATCTTAGTCTTGTTTTCCCATTTCTTATTGTGGTTTGATCATTGATTGTTATTTCACGTGTTTATGTGAAATCTTTTATATATATATATATATATATATATATATATAAATTTCACATAAACATGTGAAATAACAATCAATGATCAAACCACAATATGAAATGGAAAACAAGACTAAAGAAGACTCTTTCTTACTGTACTTCTTTGTTTCCCCAAACAACCCTTTCTGGATATTTGTCCTTTCCTGCACTTTCACCCTTTTAAAATACCACTCTTCCCTCCCACTCTTTTTAACCCCTCACTAGATGTTTTCTGCATCTATGTTTCAGTTGGGTTTTTGACCCTGACGAAGACCGCTTAGTCTTGTTTTCCCATTTCTTATTGTGATTTGATCATTGATATATATATATATCCAATATCATAGTGTTATCAATATATGAGTAGGCTAGATAGGGATACAGTGGCCATCCTAGCAGAGGGCACATTTGGTCATTTGTGTTTGTTTGTTTGTGATTTTCCAACGCCCACACTAATGAGGCTTTCACCTTTTAGTGTCGTTCTAGGGGCGGAAATTGTGGCTCATTTATTATTTGGTATCCGTTTTAGTAATGGTCGAGTCACATTTACCAATGTGGATTCTACATTGGGAGTCCTAAATTTTGCCTGACCCAAGTTGATTTGGAGTAGGGATGTTTAACGAGTACCTGACATCGTACAGTCTCGGGACCGATGGTTTAACATCCTCTCTGAGAGACGACGTGCTGAGATTTATTCACGATTCACGTGAATAAAACGAAGGCCAGGTGGGTATCGAACCTCGGACCTACCAGTTCAGTGGCGAGTACGCTAACCACGGAACTAACCTGGCCCCTAAATTTAATGTTCCCCTCAATTTAAACTCGCTGAAGGTAAAGTGTATTATCATCAGAGAGAACGTTAAGACACTGGTGCCGAGACTGCACGATGTAGAATCTACTCCTTAAAACCCTACCTGACCTACAGTTGAGTTAGGCAAAATTTAGGACTCCCAATGTAGAATGATGTAAAACATGTCACGAGTGATGGGTACATTGAGATGATGAATGGTTTTGTTTTTCCTTGGTGAAAAGTTCCATTTTTGGGCAAACTTTTATAATTTAAATAAATCAATAAAATTTTTATAAAAACCAATAAAATAAAAATATACTCAGGTTTTTAAAACTTTAGGATATATTTTTTTTTTCAATAAAATGTAAAAATTTTGTCTAAGACATTTTTGATTTACGGGATTGCATGAGTGGTAAATTATATAGTTTGAAAAGTCAAAAGTCCTATGCTGTATATTCAGGATGGCTTGAGTAATGTGTTACATTTGTACAGTGTGTCAGGTAATGAGGGTCTTATATTGTGACTGTCACATCAAAAGTTTGTATCTCCTCTTAGTCTCCGATTGCTTCAGTTTTTATAAAGGTCCCTTGTCATATGCGAGTCAAAGTGCTGAGTTCTCACAAGTCGTTTTATGATGTTTTTCCGATGATGTCTGTTCCTGTGTGGATGAGTGGGTGGATTAGTATGTATCCAAAGTTTTTTACCAAGCTACGGCTCTGAATCTTTGATGGATCAAACTGATATTTTACACAAAAATGAGCCTCATTGTGTAGATGAGCCCTATTCTTTGGGAGCAAATATAGATGGCGGGAAAGTAACCTTTTTTGCCAAAAACCTGTTTTTAGACTACATTTTTTTCTCCTAAACTACTAATTGTAGAGTTTTGAAATTTTGGCATTATCTTTAAAGCTACAAAACCAATAAAATAAAAATATACACAGGTTTTTAAAACTTTAGGATATATTTGTTTTTTCAATAAAATGTAAAAATTTTGACTAATAATTCAATCTGAAAGCTTGTGAGAGCGATACAACCCATACCATTAAACGGATCGAAATGAAACTATATCTAAAAATAGAAAATTCTGGAAAATATGTTGAAATAATTTTTGTCAAAATTACATTCTCCAAAGGGCAGAGAATAATTTATGTTTTTAGTAAATGTTTCTTTGACGATAAACGGATCATTAAAAAATTATAAAAGTTTGCCCAAAAATGGAACAAAAAATTTGAAATTTATAAACAAAATTTACGAAATTTCAACTACAGCAAAGAGCAATAAAGCTATAAAAACTTATTATTTATCCTAGACTGATCACTGCTATACTTGTCGAATTTATTGATATTTATTTACATTGGCTTAGAACATTTTTGATTGAAAACACTGAATTAAAATTGATGTTTCTAATAGAAAAATTTAAATAATTTATTCACTTAAATAAGAGATAAGAGGAATAATATTTTGACGTGTAAAAAATCACCGCCGTCATTTTGATCCGTTAAACGGTATGGTCTGTATCCCTCTCATAAGCTTTAAGATTGAATTATAAGTCAAAATTTTTGCATTTTATTGAAAAAGAAATATTTCGTGTTGTTTTAAAAATCTTAGCAGATTTTGCATTTACTGCTTTTATAGACTCAAAGATGTCAAAAATCTCAAAAAAAGATCTCAAAAATGTCAACTCTCTAGAATTAGTAGTTTAGGAGAAAAAAAATGTTGTCTAAAAACAGGTTTTTTGGCAAAAAAGTGATTTTCCCATCAGGCATAATTCTTCCCAAACAATAGGGCTCATTTACGCTATGAGGTCCATTTTTGTGTAACATATCAACTTGATCTATCAAAGATTCAGAACCGTAGTATGGCCAGCAACTTTGGATACATGCTGACGTGCCCACACACACGCACAAACACACACACACACACACACACACACACACACACACACACACACACACACACACACACACACACACACACACACACACATACACACACAAATCATCAAAAAAACTTCATAAAACGACTTTTGTGGCCTCAAAACATATAATTCTGTCAAAAGTTCAAGATCTAATTTTTTCACGATAACTCTACTTTACTTATAGTGAAGTAAAAAAAAATATTGAAGACACCGGAAAAGTCAATGAATGTGAGGTGGAAGTAGAATGAAAGTTATTAACGTTGGTTTGCAGAGTGCAGAGAATTAGGATCCATCATTAACAGTGAAAGGTGTCATTATATCTACTTTCTGCGCACTATATATAGAACGTGTAACGGCCTTATTAAATCTTTTAATAATCTTAAGTTTGAGGAAGGTAATTTTGCTTCATTGATTTATCATTTTGTATGTTGTAAATATTAAATAGATGCTTAAAAAAAAACCAAAAACAAACAAAAAGTAATATATGTTGGTGAAACATTTTAAGTAAGTAATTTAAAATCTCTTGCGTAGTAAAAAAAAATATGAACATGTTCTAGGTTACATAAAAGTATTTAACTTTCTCATTATGCATAATTGCTCCAAAACTATATAGCAAATCTACACTAGGAGGCTCATTTTGTGTAGACCCGTCAATGATTCTGGACCCTAGTGCGGTCATATTCTACTAATGGCCGAAATTAATATGGACATATTCTATATTATTATGAACTATTAATTTCATTAACCAATTGATAACTTCAGGTTGAAATCAAATTTGTATCCCACTAAAAGAACCTTTTTCATAGTCATTCTGCCTATATATTCTTCATAAATTGCTAATAAAACCCATAACTGCATGAATGTTTATGCATGTATAATATATTAGTTTATGCAACTTATGGTTGTTCCCTGAGGTATTGCCTGATTAATTATTTAGTGTGAATGAACTGTTCTTAACAACAGTAACCTTAGGACACGGGTCGCCTAAGTAGTAGAGAGATTTTAATCTCTTTGTAAATAAAAATACTGGCACAATGTGGTTTCGTCTCAAGTTATAGTTGTTTTTGTTGTATTTTGGTGTGTGTTGACAGTATTGAATCAACTATAGCTGGGTCATATGCACTATAGAGTATGGCCTTGGTCATATTACTTACGATCTTTTATTTTATGTCATGGTCTGCAATACTCCTGTAGTGGTGGTAAATTGTGTCTTCCTTATACATTGATTTCCTTCGCATTTGAAATATGATGAGATGTCCTTATGGTAAATGAAAAACATCCAGTGCGAGTTCCATACAACTAACATTTATATATATATATATATATATATATATATATATATATATATATATATAATAGATTCAATAATATATCGACCGTTTTAGATAGAATAGGTGTGTTCTCTAATCGGGGTTCAGTCAATTTTCCAGGATAAAAAATCAAACTCTCGTCATTTTGGACACTTCTTATTGGTTGTGAGTGTTTTTTCGTTAGACACCGTTCTCCTTCTTGGCCGCCTCAGCCTTCACTCCAGGGGAGGGCTCGCAGTCCCTACTTAATTTTCCAATATAGTTGGATGAAGGTCTCAAGAAAATTAAGTAGGGACTGTGAGCCCTCCCCTGGAGTGAAGGCTGAGGCGGCCAAGCAGACGGAGTGTGCGAAGGAGAAAGGTGTCTAACGAAAAAACACCCACAACCAATAAGAAGTGTCCAAAATGATATGCAACAGGGATTGGCTCGTCTTTTTCAATATTTAATCTGGCATTATAGCATATATATATATATATATATATATATCACTTTTTGGTCTTTTATAAAATTATTATACCAGGAATGCTTATTATTTATGGCATGCTAGTGTTTTACTATATAATATGCTATGGTAAAAATATATGCTATATAAATTTGCTATATAATTTATTATATAACTATATAATGTAAAAATTTTGACTTCTAATTCAATCTAAAAGCCTGTGAGAACGTCACAAGCTACACAGTTTGACGGATCAAAATGAAACTATATCTAAAAATAGAGTATCCTGTGAAGAATGAGATGAGATAAGTTTTTTTACAATTTTATTAACCAAAAGACTGTTTCAGAAAATGTTTTTTTGGTACTAAACGGCTTATTAAAAAAAAAATGTAATTTTGCAAAAAAAATGAATAGAAAATTAAAAATTGAAAAAAAAAATCATGTAATTTCAATTACAGCAAAGACCAATTAAGTTATAAAAACTGAATATTGGTCCTGGACTAATGGTCTACTTGCTATAGTTGTCGTAGTCGTTTCATTTATTTACTTTGTTTATATTGACTTGGGAATTTTTTCCAGTATCCACTGAAATAAATTGATGTTAAGACGTTTAATAAAAAGTTTTTAAATAAATTAATATGAAATGTAAAAAGAATAACATTCTTATATGTAATATGAGATAATAACATTATAAGATAATAATATGTTAATATAATAACATTCCATGATATGAGGGATTTGTTTTGATAAATACTCTATGTTTTACTATTGAACAAAACATAATATCAGATGTAATTTTTTTTGTGTTTATGAATCATTACTTTGGGTAATAGTGAAGTATGCTGAATGGATTCTTTCCATAAGAAGGAGCTATTAAGTTTATGACAAATATCCAGTTTTTTCACTATTCTAGTTAATAGTTTATATCTATTATTTAAAAAAAACAAACTTTTACCTATAAAATTTTAAATTATACTGAAAATTTGTCTTTGAATTTGATTTCAGCATAAATTTACAGCAACCATATAACAGAGTAGAGCACGCAGGAAAAAATAACACTCTCGCAGAGTAACTTAATTTTTTATGATTTTTGACAAAGGGAAAGAGAAGAGATTTTTTAAAAAACTAGCATGCCATAAATTTTCCAGTATAATAATTTATTTAATAGACCAAAATTGTGGAACATAATTCAAAATTGGAAACATTCTTTGAAAAATAATAAATAAAATTATCCTACAACTTTAAATAAAAATTATCTTAAAACAAAATTTTTTCTTTCATGTTTTTTGCATTTTTTAAACAAAATAAGAATATTTTTAGTTTTAAATGTGAAATTTTACCTTAAATCAAAATTTTAATATTGTCCTGGCCTAATGGTTTACTTACTATAGTTGTATTCGTTTCATTTATTTACATTGTTTAAATTGACTTGGAAATTTTTTCCAGTATCCAATGAAATAAAATTGATGTTCAGAGGTTTAATGAGAAATCTTTAAATGATGTAATGTTTTATACGATACTCGTATATAAGAAGATGTAATATGATATCTCACATGTAAAAAAATCACCGCTATTGAACATACATTTCTGTTGCTTTATATCAGGCATGGGCAACCTTTTGTGAATTGAGGGCCGCATTATGTAATTTCCAAGTGACCGCGGACCGCATGGTAATATCTGTGATATTTTGATATATACAGCTTATATGTATAATGATTTTTATAAAGATATAGAAATACATACAGTGCTCTGTATTAATGTGTCAATAATTATTTAACTTTTTATTGTTACTATAATGAAAATTATTATTCATATCTCATTGTCTCCTTAGAGACAATGATAACAATGATCACAAACAATCTCCAAAAGATTAGTGCGTCATACGAGTATATGAAAAAACTAAAACATTTGTTGCTATAGAGCTCTCTCTCTCACTCTCATGTTGTAATTTCCTTCCAAAAGTCACGGTGAGCTTTTTTTAATAACCAAAAAGCAAAGGTACTTTTAATATTAAGATAGAATTCCCGATAATCTCCGAGGGCCGCACAAATACACGTGCTGGGCCGCATGTGGCCCGCGGGCCGCAGGTTGCCCATGCCTGCTTTATATGGTGTAATGGATTTGTCTTACAAAATCCTCTAATCAATCTATATGCCACACCCATGGACAAAAGTTAATATCAGGTGTTTATTTTTTTGTGTATGTGAATCATAGTATCTTTGGGTAATATTGAAGTGTGAAGATTGGATTCGGCAAATATCCACTTTTATCACTATTCTAGTCTAATAGTTTATATCTATTACTTTTAAAAATTTCAACCTTCTAAAAGTTTTAAATTATATTGCAAAGTCAGGTTTTAATTTAGTATCCAAAACTGGCTTGTTAGTAATATATTTTTTCTCAATATATAGTTACAGTAACCTTATAACAGAGTTATAAGGTTACTTATATGATGTGGTACATCACACAGGAAAATGATAACACTCGCTCAGAGTAACTTAATTTTTTATGATTTTTGACAAAGGAAAAGAAAAGTTTTTTTTTTTAAGAAACACTAATATTATAATTTTAAAAAAGATCAAAATCTAAACCATAATTCAAACTTGAAAACATTCTTTGGATAATAATAAACAAAATTATCCTATATCTTAGATATTAAGATATTAAGATGGCATTTATTCTTACTTGTTTCTGACATTTTTCAGGCAAATAAGAATATTTTCATGTTTTAAATATATTTTAAATCAACAGTGTTAACCTTTCGAATATGAATTACTCCCATCCGCTAAATATCAAAAAAACGTAAAAAAAACTTTCAGGGGAATATAAAGTGTATAAATACGTCGAAATATTATAACAAAATGTATATTGTCTACTATATTTCATTTATATTAATCTTCACATTTTATATTTTTAACCTATTATCAAACGATGATATATATAATTTATTGGAATTAATTACTAATAACACTAATAATAATAATAATAATAATTTAATTACTATAATATAAAATAAAATTATAAATATTATTTGTAATTTTTTATTGTAGAAAAAAAATATGTTCAACTAATATTTTAAAACAAAATAAATACTAATGAAAATCTCTCATTTAGACATTTATATTATGTCTAAATGGGACATTATATATCATATACCCAAGGAGTTTGATATTATGTTGAGTCATAGTAAAGCTGAGTGTAGGCCACCACAGATTTTTACCTGTCATCAGATAAACATTGATACATGTTTGTGATATTTGCAATTTATAAACTGATAATTATTAGAACTGATAATTACATTCAATCAATATTATTTGATCAAGGTCAAAGGTGTGTTTCGTGTCGACTTTCTCCCAGTTTTTAGTTATAACCGATATAATTTCATTCCCCATAATGCTCTATTTTTAGCCTAAATTTTATTTTCATCCGTCAGATGGTATAGCATGTATCGACCTCACGGTGTTTGCTTTTGCAGTTACAAAGATAGTGCCCAAATTTTAAGACTCTAGAAGTTCCTCTTAGTAGTTTAGGAGAAACAAAATGTTGTATAAAAGGACATTTTGATCAAAAAACTGACTTTCCCATCATGCAAAATTCCTTCTAAACTATACAGAACATTTACATATAAGTACGTTTTTGTGAAAAATATTAATTTGGTTCCTCAAAGATTGTGCACTGCAGCTATACAAACTTTAGAATATACATTCTACCACCTACCGTACCCCCGCACAAACACACACACACTCACCTTAAAAACTCATTTGGTATGACATTTCAGATTTTTTGTTAGCTTTTTATGGTTTTTTTTATTTTCAAGTTTACCACCTTAAAATACCCCCCCCCCCCCTTCTTGCTACGCTAGTTGTTATGGTATTCTTCTATTTTCTATTTTAACTTCTTAAAATACCCCCCCCCCCCCTGTGCTACGCTAGTTGTTATGCTTTTTTTTCTATTTTCAATTTTACCGTCTTAAAATGCTGCAGCCCCTCTCGCTGCACTAGTAGTTATAGTTTTTTCTATTTTCAATGTTACCGCCTTAAAATACCCCCATCCTTGCTACGCTACTTGTTATAGTTTTTTTTTATTTTCAATTTTACCGCTTTAAAATACCGACCCTCCCCCCTTCCTTGCTACGCTAGTTGTTATAGTTTTCTTCTATTTTCAATTTTACCGCCTTAAAATACAGTCCCCCCCACCTCTCGCTACACTAGTTGTTATGGTTTTCTTCTATTTTCTATTTTACCTTCTTAAATGCCCCCCCCCCCCCCCCCATTGCTACGCTAGTTGTTATGGGTTTTTTCTATTTTCAATAATTTTACCGCCTTAAAATATAGTCCCCCCCCCCCACCTCTCTCTAGACTAGTTGTTATGGTTTTCTTCTATTTTCTATTTTACCTTCTTAAAATTCCCCCCCCCCCCCTTGTTACGCTAATTGTTATGGTTTTTTTTCTATTTTCAATTTTTCCGTCTTAAAATGCTGCAGCCCCTCTCGCTGCACTAGTAGTTATAGTTTTTTCTATTTTCAATTTTACCACCTTAAAATACCCCCTCCTTGCTATAGTTTTTTTCTATTTTCAATTTTACCGCCTCAAAATACCGCCCCCTCCCCCACTCCTTGCTACGCTAGTTGTTATGGTTTTCTTCCATTTTCAATTTGACCGCCTTACAATACCGCTCCTCCGGCCCCCCTTGCCATACCACTCTTTTTATCTTTTTTCTTGACTAGAACAGACGATGAAGCTTTGTTTGCTTTCCCTGAAAGCTTGATCAATAGAAGACCCTCTGTGGTTTCTTCAACAGTGTCTACTGCGAGTGTTGGCGTAGGAATGTGGGACAGCAATGCGCACGTCAGCTTCAGCCTTGCATGATCTCAAGAAAGCAGACCAATTACCACATTTATCATTTAATTAACATGAGGCCATATTTGCTATCTAAACTCCTTTCACTTTATTTTTTGTAAAAAAAAATTATATTTCTATTATAATAACGAAAGTAAATAGGTCTTAAAATATATGCATAAAAGATATATATTCTTTCATTAATATTTGCTGAGTATAATTAAAAAATAAAATTAATATTAATTTTATTAAGTAGTACATTTTTATTATTAATAAATAAAAATATTTATTTAATTAAAAAACCGATGTGTTTGTTTTTAAATAAATCTGCGTGTCATGTGGAGTGGCGTATATATTTGTTTTCTAACGCTCACACTGATGAGACTTTCACCTTTAGTAGTTTTTTACGGGCGGAAGTTATGGCTCATTTACTATTTGGGACCCATTTTAGTAATGAGCTAGCCACATTACCTGTTGATTCTTTGTCGGCAGTCGTAAATTTTGCCTGACTCAAGTGTATTTAGAATAAGGATCTTTTAGGAGTACCTGGCATTGGACAGGCTCAAGACTGACGGCTTAATATGCTTTCCGAGTGACGATGTGGTCAGATTTGTTTACCTCTTGCGTGAATAAAACAGTGCCAGGTGGGGGATATAACCATGGATCTACCAGTTCAGAGGCGAGTACGTTAACCACTCAGCTAACCTAATCCCAAGTAGCATTATAAGATTATGTCCTCTTATTAAGTATTATATATATATATACATATTTCATTAAAGTACACAGCAGCCTCTGCATTAACGACTTTTAAGCTGGTCTGCTCCAATTTACGAACAGCTTTGCGGTGGGCTGGTGTTAAAAGCCATATCAATTGCCCAAGAGACATCTTAATTTGGCATGAGCAGATGTAAAAAGAAAATCACAACTTCCAGACGAAAGGCAAAACTTTTTAATACGACACAAAATACAATTCAAAATACGACAAAATGTCGTATTAAAAAGTTTTGCCTTTCGTCTGGAAGTTGTGATTTTCTTTTTACATCTGCTCATGCCAAATTAAGATGTCTCTTGGGCAATTGATATGGCTTTTAACACCAGCCCACCGCAAGGCTGTTCGTAAATTGGAGCAGACTAGCTTAAAAGTCGTTAACGCAGAGGCTGCTGTGTACTTTAATGAAACATGTTTACGTGAGGATTTGCTGCCATCATATACAAATATATACATATATGAATGATCAAACCACAATAAGAAATAAGAACTCAGTTGGGTTTTTGACTCTGACGAAGACCACTTGTTACGGTTGAAAGATCTTAGTCTTGTTTTCCCATTTCTTATTGTGGTTTGATCATTGATTGTTATTTCACGTGTTTATGTGAAATCTTTTTATATATATATTATATATATATATATATATATTAGTATAAGTGGGCAGCAGGTCTTCTTGGAGACAGATGGAATTAAAATATGCAGCAGCTTCTGCATTTACGACCTTTCTGCTGATAGCCTCGATTTTCCTCACTATCGTTCGTTGTTCTAGAGGTAATTTCCTTATATAATGGACCAGTGACATGTGAACACACAAGCAAAACTACTGAGAAAACTAACAACTATATTAAAATAACAACAGACTAAAAAGAAACAAGCTTTCGACCATATATTGGCCATCTTCAGGTTAAAACTATGTATAATATCTATACCAAGTTAATATATGAATCTGTAAAACTAAACAAAACAAGTATAACAAAAAATAAAACGGGAGATAATAGGGTACGTGAAAGCAAAACAAAAGATAATAGGTTATAGCAGGGTTGTAAAAATATTCAGGTTAAACCCTCAATTGTTGCCAACCCTACTAGATTCAAGTTCTCTAACAAATTTATAACTATTATGAAATATATTATATCCATATATCCGTGTATGTACCGAAGAATTATAAAGTTCTCCAATTTTATTTCATTCACAACAGAATACTAATCATTACCTCCAATGTTAGCCTATATAATAGCCATTAACATGATGAGGCTGGCTCTCCTGAGAGGAAGCCGTTAGTCACGTCAATGTAAGAGTATTTTTGGGTATCTTAGTTCCCATTATCAAACGTATATTCGTCCACTCCCAAATTGGTCCGATCTTTTGCCTGTTCTTTGTATTTGATGTCTCACGTTCATACTGACATCAAGAAAGTTGTTTTTGTTGTCTATTGTATTGTTAAATTCAGGCATGATTCTTCCTCAAATACATTCCTTGAATTCGTCCATTTGGTTTATGTCTTGATATAACAAAACAGTTGTCTACATATCAACAGTTTATGATAAGTTTGATGTCTTCGTTAGTTCATTATGTTATTTTCTAGGTAACACGTTTATGTGACGAGCTTACAGCGGCTCTATTCATTTGGACATACATTGATACATCTGAGAGTATTGTCCGCTGTGCATGCTTGTAGAACTTTATTCAGCTTGTCTTTTTTTATGGCTGATAGTGGTATATTGCTGTTAGAAAACTTTTTAACCGCAAGCATTTACAGTAATTTCTGCACTACATAGGTACATGTAAGAGAGCGCATGACTTGTAGAATAAATGTTGTAATGTTAATATCATTTTTTTCTCCTTCTTGTCATTTATATGTCTTAATTTCTGTTCTTTTTTTCTTTCTTTTCGTTTTTTGTTTGTTTGACTTTATTCGTGATGTGGTGTCGTGGGACCAGCCTCCGCGAGGTCCACCTTGGGCGTATCCGTGGCTCGTCGCAGCCCTTCTAATATAGGAGGGTCGTAGTGGGCTTGCTGATGCGGCTAAAGGGTCTCACGTTAAAAAGCATCCATCTGTTGTGCTTTACTCATGGAATGGCTGAAAGGTTGATAGACATGATTACAAATCTAAACAGATATATTGCTGTTAGAACAGACAAAATCACATACGATTTCTATATCTTTAAATGGAACATTAGTGAATAATGGTTGTATATCTGAAGATCTTATTATTTTTCCTGGTTTGATTTCCCTGATTATACCTATGAATTCATTGGCACCATGAAGCATAGATTTTGCTAGTATATAGAGTAATATTATTCTATTAAGTTCTTTAGCTTTACAGGATGTAGAGATGACGGGCGTGAAGAGTTTCCAGGTTTGTGATTTTCGACTCTCCGAATCAAGTTCATAGGACTAAACTCACCTATGCGCTGAAGGAGTTTTCTGACTTTTCGATATTAAGACATATGATTTAGTTGACCTGAGTTTTCAGTTTGCTAATAAGGTTGCAGGAGATCTTCTTGAATTTCCTATCATCTGCTAGTTGTATGTCTAGTTTCTTCTTGTATTTTAATCTGCCTAAAATTACTAGGGTGTTTGATTTATTTACCCTAAATAATATTACCCTATATATGACCAAAAATGTAAAACATAATTAAAAATTTAAAAATTTTTTTGAAGAATAATAAATGTAATTATCCTACATCTTAAATTAAAAATTAACTTAAAACGATATTTTTTCTGAAATTTTTCAAATAAAATAGGAATATTTTCAAGTTTTAAATTGAAAACTTGTCTTAAATCTTTCATATAAAAAGAGGTCAGATAAACTATTTAAGAAAACAAAGCCATGTTCTCCAGTAAGAGATTATTTCGTAACACGAAATCTACACTTTCGCTTTTTAAAAATGTTATTACTGCTGTAGTTATACTAATAATATTTGCATCAGTGTTGTGATATACAAAAATAAGAATATATATTGATAAATGGATCAATCACTATCTGTACCACCTCCAGGGATTAAAGACTAATAAATATCTCCCATTTAGTCATTTATATTATACCTAAATGAGACATTGTATATCCAAGAAGTTTGATATTTAGTTTGCTTATAGTAAAGTTGAGTGTACGTCACTACAGATTTGTTGTTAGCCTTTAATTGTTTTCTATTTGTACCCCCTCCATGTGCCGCCCCCTGGCACGTGCCATCCAGGTCGGACCGCCCCCCACCCACGCCTCTCACCCACATAGACATATGCACACAACTCTTGGCGACACCTGTTTCAAGGGACAGGGGATTTCAGATCACGTATTTCCGTTCAAACATAATACGGAATTATGATCAGATAGCAATACTTCATTACTTTCCCATCTTTTTCGCGAGTGTATATACTCGTAAAACTAAGAACCATAAATCTCTAGTATTATAAAAAAGAAGCCCTTCAGTCCGTCCCTCACAAATGTAAACAAATTGACAACTATAACAAGTGAACCATTATTCCAAGATAGATTTTCAGTTTTTATAGCTATATTGCCCTTTGTTATAATCGAAATTTTATGCAATTTTTTTTTATTAACTGCTAGTTTTAAGTTTAATTTTTTGACAAAATTTTCATGTTTGCAAAATTTCTCTAATACGTGGTGTAGCGCTAAAAAAAAATATTTTTTGTAAACATAAAATGTACCATAATATTCTTTTTGTTAATGCAATTTTTAAAAAAAAATACCTCATCTCCTCCCCCATATAATGCTCTATTTCGAGGTATAATGTCATTCTGATCTGTGAAACAGTATGTCCTATATCCACCTCACAAGCTTTCAGATTCCATCATAAGCATTTTATGTGAAAACATTTTCATTTTACACAGAAATGTTATTTGTACAGAAATGATTCATTAATTAGGCTTATATATTTTCTGTATATATGTAAACAAACAAGATATATATATATATATATATATAATAAAAAGATTTCACATAAACACGTGAAATAACAATTAATGATCAAACCACAATAAGAAATGGGAAAACAAGACTAAGATCTTTCAACCATATCAAGCGGTCTCCGTCAGAGTCAAAAACCCAACTGAGTCTTAGTCTTGTTTTCCCATTTCTTATTGTGGTTTGATCATTGATATATATAATAATATATATATATATATAAAGATATGTATAATTTTACGTTTTGATATATTAGCATGATTCAAATAATAAATACGTCTTTTGCGACAAAACCTAAATGAGCTATTCGCAAGTAGTACAAATATGATTCATTAGAATGATGTCATAGGAAATACTCGTATATTTGTCGTGTTTTCTAAAGGATTTCGGAAGTAAATTCTAAAATGAATCATTTTCAAGGCGAGGCAAATTGTTTAGGTTGTTCAATTTCATTTTGTAAATAAGATTTATTAAATTCGTTTCAAAATGAGCAATTTTTTTATATAATTTGCCATTTTGTTTGTAGTTTTGGGGTAATATATATATATATATATATGTGTGTGTGTGTGTGTGTGCGTGTGTTTGTCAAAAAGTTGTTATATCAGTCGGTGAAGCGATGCGTGTTGAACTAGTAATAATAATACTAAAACATGCTAGAGGAAATCAACTGAATCACTGATATGGGAATGTCAAATCGGAAAAACAGCAAAAGCTAGTTTTTCAAAAATTTTTTTTAAAGGAGAGTTACAGAGAAGAAAACTTTAATAGACTGCGTTTTCCGATTTTACCTGAAGTCATTTTCTTCAATTTAATTTCAATATTTCGTTTTTAATTTGTTAAAACATTTTTTTAAAAAAATTTTAAACGTTTAAAAACGAAATATTGAAATTAAATTGAAGAAAATGACTTCAGGTAAAACCGGGAAACGCAGTCTATTAAAGTTTTCTTCTCTGTAACTCTCCTTTAAAAAAAAATTTTGAAAAACTAGCTTTTGCTGTTTTTCCGATTTGACATTCCCATATCAGTGATTCAGTTGATTTCCTCTAGCATGTTTTATTATTATTATTACTAGTTCAACACCCAATATTTCGTTTTTAATTAGTTAATAATTTTTTTTTAAATCTTTAAACGTTTGGATATAAACACGACCTAGAAAGTTATATATTATACATACATAGAACTCTTGAAAATGTAATTACCGATATCATATTGAGGAAAGTATTATGTTTTCTTATAAAAAAATCAACAACGCGTTTCGAATATTTGATGTCCTTCTTCAGGTTACATCTGCTCTGCTGGGGTGGTTACACCCCAGAACCTCAGAACATCAAGTGTTCGAAACGTGTAGATAGCTTTTTTCATAAATTACTTTTTTATATAGAGACATAACACTTTCTCCAATATGAATAAATATCACACTATAACAGGTTGCACAATTAATGAATTACCGATACCTCTTGGGTTTATTTGTAGTGTTCACAGAGGGTGTTAAAGTCAAAAAAAGAACTGTCTCTTAAAATCGATATATTTAGATGTACATGAAATAGTTAATCAAGGAAACAAAAAAACAATGAGACTGTTATTTAAATCTAATGCAAGTTTGTAGTTTGTGTATCGGATATCGGATACACGGATTGATAAAGAGATGAGCAGGCTTTAGATCAGTGTTTCCCAAAGTGGGCGGTACCGCCCCCCTGGGGGCGGTGCTTTGATATCGGGGGGCGGTAATGTAAAAAGGAGTGGGGATTCTATTTATATCAATTGAAAATGTTCATCCAATAAAATTTCTAAATTTATGTGAAAACACGACATGTTTCTTAAAATTATTTTTTTTTGATAATTCATTTTTATATTAAAAGTATATTCTCATCTAAGTTTCTTTTGTTGTGTATTAATTCTTTTGCATAAATATGCTATGAAACAATACATCTATTGGATTCTAAATAAATATTCGATTAGTAATTATTTTAATTTAATTATTAAAATGTTACTCAATTGGTTATTTAGTCTAGGAATCTGATTGTTATTCAAGAATGTTGAGTTATAGGTTTATGGATCCAAGGGGGCGGTCACTTGAAAAAGTTTGGGAAACACTGCTTTAGATCTATCAAAAGAAATGTTTATTTATATCTTATGTTCATTGTGCTACTACTCTTAGTGCTCAGAACGATTCATAAAAATCATCGAAAAATTGAAAGGATCAAAAAGGATGATACTTTTGAAAATGAAAGCTTTTGGGAAAGGAGATAAGTGGTTAATTACTGGAGGAGGCGACGAGGGCCGGAGACATGGTCGTCTCTGCTATCAGTCGTAGAAAGCTGTTGACCTCAATCCCCTCAGATATCAGCGCCCCACAAATCCCCCCTGTCCAGCGCTTCACTTCCGCTGCATTCCTTTCCTACTTAGACCACTGAATCCACCCTAGATCCTGCCTAAAACTGTTTGATTTATCAACATTTCCTCTCAACTAGGTCGTAACCTTCTTACACACTTCTATTTTCATTCATTTATTAATTTCTTTCTATTTTATATTCATAACTAATGTTTTAAAACCTAGTTCTAGATTTTCAAATTTTAATCAAGATACTCACCCTCCTTTTCCCCCTGAATAAATATTTTGAGAACTGAACTACAACATGGTCAAAGGTTGATGAAAAACATACATGCTTAATTCATTAACTGTGCAATCTGTTATAGTGTGATATTTACTCATGTTAGGAGAAATATTAAGTCTCCACACAAAAAGTTTATTACAAGAAACTAAACAACGCGTTTCGAAAACTTGATGTTCATCTTCAGGTTACATCTGCTCTGCTGGGGTGGCTGTTCGGGAGGTGAAGCGAAGCAGGGACTACAAGGATTTCAAGGTGAGTCCTTGCTTGGTTTCACCAGCAGAGCAGATGTAACCTGAAGATGAACATCAAGTGTTCGAAACACGTTGTAGTTTCTTGTAACAAACTTTTTTGTGTGGAGACTTCATACTTTTCCTAACGTACACGCTTACTAGTATATCACAAAAAATACGCTTTTGTACCTCAAATAATTTTAAATTTGAAAAAAAAAAAGGAATTCGTTTTATGATTATTGGTTCGTTGATAGGTTCTTTATAAAGGCCTATAGGTTAGGCAGTCCCACAATGGAACACACATAGGCTGAGCATTGGCCTTTGAAGATTCCAAAGAATGAAGATTGATTCTTCAGTGGGAGTCCTAAATTTTGCGTAACTCAAGTGTATTTAGAGTTGGGATCTTTAACGAGTATCTGACATAGTACAGGCTCGACGGTTTAACTTCCTTCTCCGAGGGACGACGTGCTCAGATTTATTCCCCTCCTACTTGAATAAATCGATGGCCAAGTGGGGATCGAAAATAACCTGAGCACATAATAACGGACCTTTTAACTACAAGTAGCGTTTGTTTAATTAAGAGTAAAAAACTTAGTGTGAATATATAAATCTAGGATATTGTTTTTATTATATTTTAATCTTGTTAAAATCACCACCCTATTAAATCTATTTGAGTTATAGTCGATTATATTAATTTAACTTCTTCTATCGATTAAAAAGGGAGTTCTAAACATTGTGAAGATGTTAGAATTATTTGTAATAATATATGTCATACCTCGTAAAGTTTCTGTAGAGCTCAACCGGTTTCTAGTCCATCTGGTTCCCATCTTCAAGAGCAACTATGAAAATTCTTGAGTTGCTCTTGAAGATGGGAACTAGACGGACCAGAAACCGGTCGAGCTCAACAGAAACTTTACAAGGTATGACAGATATTATTACTAATAATTCTAATATTACTAACCTCCGTGAAACTAACCCAATAACGATATTGTGAAGATGGTTAAAGTACAGTTGAAACGTGACAAATGCTTTGTTTAATTTCTGTATATATCCAAAGTTATGATTAGTTGAAGGAATCTAATCTGTTGAAATAGAAAGAGCTTTATGGTGAAATCGTGTGAAGATAACGATATTAGCCATTTATAGTGTTGATGCTCTTCACAAGATATTTAGCACACGATTACTTATAGACAAAATGAACGATGATACAGTTACCAAACAGTGGCGTAGCAACCATTTTTCCGCCCGGAGCAGTCGTAATATTTACCATCCCCCACCCCTCCCCGTTGACCATTGATAATACGTTAACCTTCAAAAATCCAGCAAAAAAATCCCTCAAAATATTTATTCTCATGGAATTACAATCAAGGATCTAATTTTAGACTGCTCTTATTAGTTCCAGATTTTCATCTTATTAGAAAATTCAAAAAGTTTTCAAAACAAAAACATATAATTCAAATCATAAAAAAATTGTTAAATTAAATTAACTGGCTACGCAAATAAATATAATAAACTTTCAACCACTTTAAAAACTTAGTTTTGAAAAATTTAAAAATTTTTATTATTAATTTACAAATATTACAGTTGAATAATCCTTTTAAAAACAGTTTTATTACACACATAAACTCATTTTGGTATAAAATTTCAGATTTTTAGTTAGCTTTTTATGATTTTACAAAATTATATTTGACATTCTCAAAATGCCGCCCCCTGGCATGTGCCGCCTGGAGGGGACAGCTACGCCACTGTTACCAGTTGCAATCAAACGAGAGCACATGACTCAGGCTTGGCTTATTGGCCAGAGTGGGCGCCGGAGCTAAAAGAATGTTAGGGATTTCAAGAATTACGTCACCATACAAAAAAGGTTAATATAAAACTAACAACATGTTTCGAACACTTAATATTCTTCTTCAGGTTAACATCTGCAATGTTTAGAATCAAGTCATTCTTAAGTCATTCTGGTAGATCGACTCTCAACAGTGCAGATGTTAACCTGAAGAAGAACACTGAGTGTTTGAAACGCGTTATTGCTTTCATATTAAACTTTTTTTATGTGGAGACATAATTCTTGAAATCCCCAATATGAGTAAATACCATACTATAACAGATTGCGCAAATAATGAACTAAAAGAATGTTGTTGTAAGTGGTATACAATTTATTTTCTTTGCCATTTGTGTATCTGATTAGTCTAGGGGGCCAGGTTAGCTCAGTGTTTAATGTACTCTCCTCGGGCTGGTAGTCCGGGGTTCGATCCCCACCTGGCTCTCGATTTATTCACGCAGGAAGTGAATAAATCTGAGTATATCGTCCCTCGGAGAGGACGTTAAACCGTCGGTCCCAAGCCTGTACGATGTCAGGTACTCCTTAAAGATTCCTAATCGAAATGCACTTGAGTGAGGCAAAATTTAGAACTCCCAATGTAGAATCTGTAGAATCACCGATCAAACAAAAAGTCGGTAAACAGTTGATCAGTTTAGGGGATCAATAGCAGTGTATAACTGCTACAAGATGTGGTTCATGTTTCTGTGAACTGTATATTACGTTCAACTATTGAGTTTTGTTTGAAGTAATATGAAAGTTTGACAAACTTTATTGACTTTCTGAATAAAGATCGAAGCAAATGAATTTGCAGGTCAAGATGGCCTGTCAAATACTCAGACGAGAAAACTCACAGGAATGTGGCCATATTAACATAACAGAAAAGTTTCTTCCTGTGCTCCAATATTAGCTATATTTTAACACTTTAGAATGAGGAATTTAAGAGAAAAACAGTTTTCTAACAATATATTTTGAACAAAAAGCGACTTTCCGATGATGAAATATTGACTCAAAACAATAGTGTACAACTGCACTACAGATTCCTTTATTTGGAAAATATACATTTAATCCATCAAACGTTGTAGAGTGTAGCGTGCTCAGATAAATAGGACTGTTTCCTCTACAATAGTGTTTTCTGGACGGTTTCATAGCACATGACTGTTTGTAAGCATAGCCGACTCCTTTGTCACCTTATCTTCTAACTATCCCTCCCCACTCTATCTCACATGACCTAATTACTTCAGCGGTAGTTAGACTGTTCGGTCATCCACTCCTTCCATTGGGTATGCCATTCCTTTTTCATATTTTCATTTTATTGTATTCAAATTCCAATTATGTTTGTAACTTTTAGTTTGTACTTTGTATTGTAGAAGATTACCGTTCGTGTTCATAATGCATAAAATAAAAAGGCTTCTTTTTTATTTGTGGATACTTTGTATTATCTATTTACCCCAGTATGAGTGAATACCACGTGATTACGGATTGCACAACTAATGATATTCTTAATTATCTAAAGATGCTCCATCGCTTAATATAATAAAAGTTATAAAAACCGCCGAGAATATAATCAACAGAGTCGCATCTCAACTGGTCAGCGTGTCACAGAATAGCCTGACAGCCAAGAGTTAGCGATTAACTGTGCAATCTATTATAGTGTGGTATCTACTCATGTTAGCAATATTATTAAGTCTCCACACAAAAAAGTTTATTACAAGAAACTAAACAACGCGTTTCGAACACTTGATATTCTTCTTCAGAACACTTGAAATTTTTACATCTAGAAAAAAATATATATGCATTTAAGAGCTTTGTGATCATAGGAGGAATTAATTAAAATAAATACATAATTTAATGGATGAATAATAAATTAAAATTAATATTATTCCCGTTATCACTCAATAGTGACAGATGAATTAATTTTAATTAATTCGCCCCTATGTTCCCAAAGTTCTTAAGTGCATTTATATATTTTTCTAGATGTAACCTGAAGAAAAACTTGAAGTGTTCGAAATGCGTTGTTTAGTTGTTTGTAATAAACTTTTTTGTGTCGAAACTTAATACTTTTCCTAATATAATCTGAACCTTATCTTGGTAATTAATGTTATTTGGTACAATAATTAGCTCGGTTAGCCGGCTTTGTGGCGGAGAACAATAAATCTATTTATAGATAGATGTGGCTGGCTTTGAAAAGAGTCAGCTGGTAAACCTGTCGAGAATACCAGTCGATACGCTTATTACCAGAGAGTAAACGACCAGCCGGCAATGTATGCGCATACATATGGCAGCCCAGAGCTCGCCAATCACTGCAAGCGATGCGAGATCTTTGATTGCCGTCTCAAGCACTCATACATTTTCTCTTTCTTCTCAAGGCAGGTCTACATAACCTCCAGCCCATAAAAATAATTCAACACTTTTCCATTGCTGCAATCATCCTTTCGGTTTTTTTTTTACATTTCACTTTCTAACAATTATATTCAATTTATTTGCAATTATACAAAATGTTTTGAAATCTTCCTTCAATGTTGTATATTTTTACTTTACTTTATTACACACCCACACACTCATACATACATAGACACAGAGAGAGGGAGAGAGAGAGAGAGAGAGAGAGAAAGAGGGAAATCACAGAACTGTGGAGACTTCACTTTAGTAAAATAAAAATGACTATATGGAAAATCCTAGAACGTGAACGTTCCAGAATTCTATGCTCAATAACCTTTAATGTGAATAATTTTTTTCTATGAAGTAAGTCAAGGTCTTAAAAATTGAGATGTTATTGTTTACTGCTTACTTTCTGATTACGGTGTGTTCTTACCCTGTCAGTGGTATAGGTATATAATCTCAAAAATTTTGATGGATTTTATTATTTTCAAGGTCCTCAAAGTCTTTTGAACCTACACTTCAATATACCCAAGATAAAATTTTCATAAAAAAACGGGTAACTACGAGTATATCTAACATGAAGTTCTGTTGGAGAGTGCAACCATTAGTTGGGTGGGACACTTTGTTAGACAACCTTCCATCGTACCATAAAAAGCATCAATAAATAATGTTTCTTTGGTGTTGATTTTTCACATTTTAGATTTTTTTCTTTACTAATTAAAACAATCCATTATTTTCTTTATTAAACTTCAAATAACAGCTTGTTTTACTCCATTTACTTTAAATTTTTCGGTGTAAAAGTAAACAGTGAACAAAAATTTAAACAAATCCGACAAGTACAGCATATCCGACAAGTACATTTTTCCAAGATGACATGGCAGTTCTTATAACTTCGGTAATCGCATTTTAATACATTTTTGTTAAAAATAACTAATTCTATGTTAATATTTTGACAAAATTTAATAGGTTCTTTAATTAATAGTTTAGTGTTAAAAATCTATTCATAAGAAAACTAAAAGTTGAAAAACTAATATTATTTCCAATATGTACCACAATGCCCATTTTAGTGAATGTAATTTTGAAAAAAAAATCCCAATTCATCCTCTATGAAATGCTATGTTTAGGTATATTGTATTTTGTCAAACGGTATGACTTTTATCCAAATAACAAACTTTTAGATTTGAAATTATCAAATCATAATCATAATTTTTACATTTTATTGAGGAAAAATATGTTTAGTTGCTTTAAAAATTTGACAATATTTTCAGTTATTCTTTTTGTCAAACATACGATAATCTGAAAATCTCAAGAATCTAGATTTAGTACTTAAGAGGAAACAAAAAATTAGTTTAAAAACATATTTTGGATACAGAAAGTGACTTTCCTGTCATGTAATATTGTCTCCAAATCATAATAATGCATTTCAACACCACATGACCGATTTTTGTGTAAAGAATTACTTCGATGCATCAAACGGTCAAGAGTGCAGCGTGCACACGAACTTTTGGTTACACACCAACACACAGACGCACCAGGGTTGCCAGATTGGCCTTTTGGAGGCCAAATATCTCAAATTTGGCTCTATTCGAAGCAGTTTGGCCTTTAAAAAATTTAATTTGGCCTTAAATTTGGCTCTCTACATTTTACGCATGGAATGGACATTGATTCTTATTGTTTAGAACAGAAACTGAAATATTAAATTACTTTTAAACTTATAATTCACAATACCGTCAATTTGTTCATTATTTTATTAAATTTGATGGTAATAGAGCTATAATTGAGCTTTTCTTCTATTGTTTTAAACATTCGTATGTTTCTCGTTCAGTTTGTGTTTTGTTTCGTTTCATTTTCCGTTACTTACTTTTGAGTAACCACTAACGGTTACGTTTTCAATTGTCATTGTAATAGTTCACGGATGGTTTAGGTGAGTGTGGAGCAGTATAACGAAGTGTATTTTAGTTTACTTGAAATAAGTATATAATTTAACTTAAAGATATTTTTTTTACTTATTGCTGATCACCCTTCATAATGTCCAAGAGGAAAACTAATTATAGATAAATAAAATAGACTAGATTTATGTCTTTTTTTTCAAAATTCTTATTATTGAACTAATAATGGAAATTTTATATAAATTAGATGTTAAAAATTAAATCTAGACTAGGATTGTGTCAATTTTTTCGTAACTTTAAGAATTCTTTATTTTTGAACTAATAATGTAATTTTTTGATGTTAATATTATGTTTCGTGTATGTTGGAATTTAAAACTACCCTAGGATTGCTAGTCAGTTTTTTTTACATCAAGTGGCATTCCTATGGATACTTTGAAATTCTAATACTTTGCTAGTATAGATGCTTTAGTTAGGATTCGCACGTACCTCATAGATAATAAAATTTGCTGCAAAGACTTCATATGTACGTCACGAATGATAGAACTGCACAACAGTCATAATTTGTATGAAAAAAAAGATGCCAAATCTGATGACGAAATCAACTACATGAATGTTCTTTGTGGTGATGATGAATAAAATGTAAGTACTTATTTTACAATTTCTTTAAATTTTATTAAAATAAGAGGTGATATTAGTTGTTATGCATTTGGCTCTTTTTTGGCTTTATTAATTTCAAAATTTGGCTTTAAATGTTTCTCATAGTCTGGCAACCCTGACACGCACACACACACTCACACACACACGTACACACAAACACACACACGCACAACACACAACACACACACACACACACACACACACACACACACACACACACACACAACACAAAGAGAGAGTGAGAGAAAGAGGGAAATCACAGAACTGTGGATACTTCACTTTAGTAAAGTAAAAATGACTAGAGAAAATCCTAGAACGTGGACTATCAAGAATTCTATGCTCAATAAATTTAATGTGAATAATTTTTTTCTATGACGTACTCGTAAGTCAAGGTCTTAAAAATTGAGATGCTATTGTTTACTGCTTATTTTCTGTTTACGTTGTATTCTTACCCTGTCAGTGGTGTAGGTATATAAAACGGAGCAAGATTTGTAATGTTTTTTTTATTACTTTAAGATCTGACAATGTTGGTAATAAAATGAGAGACGTTTTATTTATTCCAAACTTATTGCTACCCGAAAAAAAGAAGAATTTTTTTGTTTTTGCTTATCAGCTAATTGATTTCGATCAAATTTAATTTTATTATTATACATTTAACTAATATCTAACCATATTATCTTAATATAATATGAGTTGTGGGACCAGGTTAGCTCAGTGGTTAACGTACTCGCCTTTGGGGAGGTGAATAAATCTGAGTGCGTCCCTCTGAGAAGGATGTAAAACCCGTTTTGATTCATTACCATGCACCTTTCAGCCTTCCGGCCATAACATGGAACAAAGCAAAACAGATCGATGTGAGAGGACGTTAAACCGTCTGTCCCTAGCCAATACGATGTCAGGTACTTATTAATGATTCCTATTGGAAATGAACTTGAGTTAGGCAAAATTTAAGACTCCCAATATAGAATCAGTAGAATCAGTTATCAAGCAAAAAACCGGTAAACGGCTGACGTTATCATCCGCTAGACGATCGGTTTAAACAATAAAATAAAAAAAAGATAAAGTACTGGAATATGAGTATGAACAGCGTTAGTTATGAATTGATTCCAATGAAGCTCAAAGAATAATTTGTTTGAATAGAAAACATGAACTGGTTGTGCACACCCAGAATCGATGAACAACAAACTCACACATTTGTATACTCACAGATGCATCGGTTATTCAAATGTTTTTCTTTTGAGATGTTGAGGTGATGGAACTATGTCAATGATAGGCGGAATTGAAGTAAGACAATCAGACCTGGCGCCAAATGGAGTGATTGCCTAGAAAGACTCTTAGAATGGGAGAAAGTGCCCGTGCTCCCGATTACTTCCCCGCCCTAACCCATAAATGTAAATCGCCACTTTCCGTTCATCAATCAACTTTTGACACTGATGCTTCGCCCTCAGAGAGGGTTATATACTATTCTATTCAATTCTCCATTGGTTTGAACTATATTGTTCCTAGTTGGTCTGGTGAATTTTTCAAAATAATTTGTATCTAAAACTTCAAAATGACTCTCTTAAAAATTAATAATCTACAATATCACTTTTACATATAGTAAAAATAAATTAACAAATAATGCGAAACACGAGAATTTTTCTTCCTTATTACATGTATGCGTTACGTAATGACATGATTACCAAAATTTTTTTTGTAATCTTTTGCGTTTCTTAAGAAAAGTTTTCAAGTTTCTTATATATATATATATTTAAAATAAACTGTGACACATAGAAAGAAACATAACAAAGACTCACTTTTCAATATTTTGACCGGTATGGCGGTCGTCCACAGGAGAAGAAGTGAATTGACGGAGGGATGACAGTCAACTAAAGAACTCACTGGGTGAGGGCTAAAGCAGTGCTACCGCAAACGAGAAAAATAAACAGATTTTATATATATATGCCATGATTTCGTTCATCATGGTATACATACCATGGTATATATATGGTTGGTTGGTATATATATTATATATATATATATATATATATATATAAAACTTGAAATGGTCCAACAGGACTACTAGTTAACACATGAAAGAGAAAAAACAAATAAAGACACACACAAAAGACTCACAACGATATTTCGACAGTCGTCGTCATCGGGTAGAAGTAGTCCCTTTGAGTAGCTGAAGCTAACTGAGTGGTAGGCCGAATGCAAACGAACACGCACGCACTCTGCCGGCTGCCCTAGGTAAGCTACTAACTACAGAGAGAAAAATAACTAAAAAGGACAAATAAAAGCAAATAAAAATAACAGAAGGAGAAGAATAGTAAATGAAGCAATAAACAAATTAAAAAAAAAAATAATAATAAAATAAAAAAATAAATTAAAAAAAAAAAAAATTAAATTAACGGTACAAGTTGAGGCCAGGAGAAGAGCGAGCTTTGAGAAGACAGATAATTGCCTCCTCTGAAGCTCTTAAAGTAACCCGAGAAGACTGAACAGGGATATGATTAAGGACTTGGACCCGGAAGCAGTGATTAAAATCCAGTCCATGGGAATTAGAGTGAATAGCAATAGGGAGGTTTTTGCGTTGACCAACGGAAGCCCTGTGACCATTCATACGTAAGTTGAGCTGCGTAGAGGCTATACCAACATAAATGCATCACACTGGTGCAGTCCAAACGTTTAACGCAATTAACCGAGGTGCATGAAGTGTGGGGAGGACAAGGGTAGTTAATGTTGCTATGGGGGGAAGTAAAAAAGGATTAGGGTTTATGATAACACAGGTTTGGCATCTGCTCCGTCCGCACTCCACCATTCCCCCCCAAGTGCAGGGTTCAAGGGAAGTGATGGAGAAAATGCCTCTGAGGTTCGGGGTTTGCGATATGATAAGGGGGGGCTTCAGGAAAAATAGACGAAGTAGAAGAGAAGAGGAGAGCAATGGGAAAAACTCCTTAATAACCGAGCCAATCTTATGAGCACCAGGGAAAAAAGTGGATATCAGGAAAACACTATCAGTGTGGTCTTTTCTCGGTACGTGCCGGTGAACTATTTCAGCCGGCACGACACGACTATCAATGACATTGGAAGAGTAGCCACGATCAACTAATTTTTCCTTTAAACAGTTAATATGGGAACTACGGTTTTTCAAGTTATTACAAATCCTGTGGATGCGGATGGAAAGGGATCTGGGATCTATTTTTATTTGCTTTTATTTGTCCTTTTTAGTTATTTTTCTCTCTATAGTTAGTAGCTTACCTAGGGCAGCCGGCAGAGTGCGTGCGTGTTCGTTTGCATTCGGCCTACCACTCAGTTAGCTTCAGCTACTCAAAGGGACTACTTCTACCCGATGACGACGACTGTCGAAATATCGTTGTGAGTCTTTTGTGTGTGTCTTTATTTGTTTTTTCTCTTTCATGTGTTAACTATATATACATATATATATATATTATATATATTAGGAGGATGGTCGAAAAATTGAAAAGTTAGTCTTTGTTATGTTTTTATCTGTGTGTCACAGTTTATTTTAAGTGTATATACATATATGCATGCAGAAAAATCACAATAAACAAACACGTGATGCAATTAATGAAATTAAACCACAAGGCAAAAAAAGAATACAATAGAAAAAATGCTCTGAGGCCTTTCAATTTATGTCATCAGAGAGCAAAGTAAGGACTAAGAAGATAACATAAAAGATAGGTACAAGAAAGCTAACAAAACAGCTGAGAAATTATTAGCTATATCCTGGGGAAGGTTTATGTAATTTTTTTTTAAAATCAGAGTTGGGATTCTCAGTGCTCCCGAACAAATTATAAAAACGGAAATTTTATTTTGGAATAATGAATTATCTGTCCTATTGGTCGGATTTATTTATATTTATTTACATGGACTTGGACAGTTTTTAAGGTGAACTAAAATTGTTATTTAGAGATTTATTGAAAAAAAATTGAAATGTTTTAATGAGTTAAAATGATATGTTAGAGCAATAAAATTGTTAAAAGTAATAAAATTACCCCAATTAAACATATATTTTCTGATGCATTCCATGGTGTGATTGATATTTGTCGAATAAGTGTTTGACTAATCAAACAAATATAAGTTGGCTGTTAACGAGTTTGATATTATGTTTACTTATAGTGAAGTTAAGTTTTTTATCTTAGTTTTTATTCCTTTTCGAATTGAATATTTTAGGCGTCTGTCTTGAACAGCGTCTGTCGGGTTAGCTATTATGTTATTAATTACTAAGCTAAGCTATTAATTAAGCTAAGTAATTAAGCTAAGCTATTAATTACTAAATTAAGCTTAGCTAAAGGTAACACGACATTAACTGACAGTTGGTGGTACGAAGTTCGCAGGGTCAGCTAGTAACTAATAAAATTCAAGTTTATATATATATATATTTAAAATAAACTGTGACACATAGAAAGAAACATAACAAAGGCTCACTTTTCAATATTTTGACCGGTATGGCGGTCGTCCACAGGAGAAAAAGTTAATTGACCGAGGGACAACAGTCAACCAAAGAACTCACAGGGTGAGGGCTAAAGCAGTGCTGCCGCAAACGAGAAAAATAAAAAAAATTATCGAAATATTTTTTCGATAAATCAAACGGTCCATTAGGACAAAATATCAAACGATTACAATAAAAGAACACTTAGAAACAACATACAACTTACTTCAATATTTTGAACTCGTCGTCATCAAAGAAGGAGCAACTCTGTTGCTGTTGGTCAAGCGAGCAGAATTCATCATCTTCTTTTTCTCCTGATGATAACAAGATCGAAATATTGAAGTGAGTTCTGAGCTGTTTCTACGTGTTTTTTTTTTACAGTGCATATATAGACACAATACGTACAGTACATTAATATAGACAAGTTAACGAGTTTGGTATAATTCTAAGCAATATTAATATTGAGTGTGAACCACTCATGATTTTTTAGCATGGTTTTTTCTTGCAAATTTTTTTTTTTTTATTCGACCGTCTTTTAGCTATCTGCATCAATCAGGCCAATGAAAGTACTAGTGATTAGAACTTACCAAAAAGTATGAGAACAATCTCACGATTTAAAATTACTTTTCCTTTCACAGGAAAGTCGTGTGAAAGCAAACATCGTTCTGCTCGGTGTATTATTTTTTTGTTGGATTCCATTTCTCATGGTGTTTTTCTTTGTGTGTGCATTATGTCAGATTCGTTTACTTTAATCGTATCAGAAAATGAAATCTTTCACTCTTCAAATCACTGCTATTCAGTTTCTTAGTTAATGGATTCTTCATCACAATCATTGCTATTTGATTTGAATGAGTATATTTGAAAGTCTTGATGTGTTTTTAAGGATCTATATTGAAATGTAATTAATTGAAAAAACCAGTAAATCCAATGGAATAAGTACACATCAAATTCAACATATACGTCTATTTATGTTAGTTCTTTTGACACATATTACCTCCTTCTTCACTTTTTTATATTAATTTGCTTAAATACATTTAAAAAACTATACAAATTTAATTTTAAAAAACCCTGGCCCTATCCTGGGTACATTAACTTCAATAATGGAACACTCAACACAGACGAGGAGGAGTTGCTTCACCTAGGTTTGAATTGTTATTTTATTTTGAAACCGCTACCATATAAAATATAAAAAAAAACTTGAGTTCCCGCTTGATATTATAATGAAACTTGGATAAGAAGGAAAAGTGGTAGTCCACGAAGGGATTAAAGAAGACTTAAGAATATCGTGGATCACAGCTTTAAATTCTGAATAATTACAAGGAACTCCACGGAGGATATTAGGAATTGAGCCAATAAATGGAAGGTTCTCAGTACACCTGAATGCTTCAGCGTCTGGTGAGAGTTGGCCCTTCAGACCGTCCGAAGGCATCGCAGAGTTTCTAGTCTACCTGCGACGGGTCAGAGCCCCCTTACAGCCCTGACTGTAAATATGAAAATTATTTTATTTCGAAACCGCTACCATATAAAATATAAAAAAAACTTGAGTTCCCGCTTGATATTATAATGAAACTTGGATAAGAAGGAAAAGTGGTAGTCCACGAAGGGATCCACGAAATAAATATGAAAATATGAAAATATATATTCATATTTTCCGGACGAGCCCATAACGTACTTACCAGACTATCCCAGCGACGAAAAGACAACAGAGAACAAGATAATAACATGTTTCCACTTAGAACAGGTGAAATTCTACGTAACATGGGTTACAAAATGTCGAAATATCGAAGTGAGTTCTGTAGTGTCTTTCTGTGTTCTTTTCTCCGTGTTAAAGTGTTTATTGTCCACACGGACCTTTCATTTTATTCAAAGTTATATATATATATAACAGATTCAATAATATATCGACCGTTTGATAGAATAGGTGTGTTCTCTAATCGGGGTTCGGTCAATTTTCCAGGATAAAAAATTAAACTCTCGTTGCCAACGTTTCGGTTTTATTTAAAACCTTTTTTATAGGCAGAAGTAAGAATTTTTTAACTAAGAAAATGAAATTTACATTATTTAAAGGAACAACAATGTTAACCGGACAAAACCTTCGACTAGACTTTTATGAGGATTTAAGAAGAGTGTATGGAGAAGATATATATAATATATATAATATATATATATATATATATAATCCAACCGAGAATGTACTAACAACTAAAAGGCTCACAGCCTCCACTTTAGAAACTACCCATTCAATGATGCCTGAATATTACGAGAGTCACCTGGTGTACCAGTGCACTTGGAAAACAGGAACATGTATAGCCATGCCAACACACCACATCGGGTTGACGACCACTAAATCACCTTACTTCTTACCGAGGGACTCCTAAGAACCATGCAAAGCAGCTACACAAAACTACTCCTACAAGAGAAATGCTAATTAATGGGACAGTTTTCCTTAAATCTTTCTCAAGAAAAAAAAAGTAAAAGTCAGAAAACTTTTTATGCCAAGTATTTTATTAAGCCAGGGCTGTCAAATAAATGGAACTACTCTTAGAGGTTTTTAGATAAAAAAATATTGGAAAGCCAAGTAACAGATTGTTTGGCTAAGAGCAAAAAAAGTAATGATTTGCTGAATAATACTTTGTGAGAAAATTAATGTGAGATATATAATTCTTGTTTTTTTTTTTAATAAGCTATTGTTATTAGACAATACTGAAGCTAAACTTTTCGTTCTTTGCGCAAGAGAGCTTCTAATTTTTACGGTGATTAAATAAACTTATAATTTTGTATTAAATATTGTATTGCTAAAATATTTCCTTAACCTACAATGCAATAAGATTAATATTACATTAAAAACAAGAAGTATTAATTTTTATTTTAGTAGTAATGTGACAAGGTTTTCAATACACATCCAAAAGGATAAGCTACCTTTCAGAAGGGAAATTTAACGGAAACAGCTGCACAAATTTTAACTAAAGAAGTTGAAAGACCATTAAGACTTGAAAAACCATTCTTGGATACAGAAGGACCTTTTGGTTTGACGCTTTCGAATCATAGAATTAGGATTAAAATGCAGATCTATCTATTCAGGAACTACAAAAAGGATTATAGGGATTTAATGCAAGAATAATTAGTGTAAGAATTGGATCTACCTCAGCTGACACTGTGGCCACTAAAGACTGTCATCAGTTCAAGAGTACTATGTACAGCCTTGTGGTGATTAGTTCTGGATGACCTACTAGACACTAAATAATAAACTTTACTATGAACTAGGACAGGAGAGAAAATCGCTATTATAAAAAGTGGCTTGTTATGTGGTAATACCTTTATGTTTATGCAGTATGTTCTGAAATGTTTAAATGAGGTTAAAGCAGAAACAAATTTGTATATAAGTCCAGCAAAAAACATTGTCCCTTTTTATTTTGTTAAGAAAAAATAAAATTTGTTTTATTTACAATGCTCACACTTATAAGGCTTTCACCTTTTACTGTTGTGCTAGGGGCGAAAATTGTGGCTCATTTATTATTTGGTACCCATTTTTACTAATGGGCGAGTCACATTACCTCTTAATTCTATATTGGGAGTCCTAACTCAAGTGTATTTACAGTAGGGATTTTGAACGAGTACCTGGTATCGTATAGGCTCGGGACCGACGGTTTAACGTCCTCTCCGAGGTACGACTTACTCAGATTTATTCACCTCTCCCGTGAATAAGTCGAGGGCCAGGTGGGTATCGAACCACGGACCTACTAGTTCAGAGGCGAGTACGTTAACCACTAAGCAAACTGGCTCCTAAGAAAAAATAAATTAGGCCTTAAATATACCATGTACATAAATATATACATAATAAAACCACAAAAATCCGGAGTAGTCTAAACTCAACTTTACTATAAGCAAACTTAATTTCAAACTTCTTGGGTATATAATATATAATTTCTCATTTAGGAATAATATAAATCTCTAATTGGCGAGATTTATTATTCTGTCATTCCTGGATGTAGTACAGATTGATCCACTTATCAATACAATGGTATATATGCTTATTTTTGTATTTCAAACCACTGATGCATGCAATATTGTTATATAACAGTATATTGTTATATAACAGTAATTAATTGTTATATTTAATTGTTATATAGCAGTAATAACATTTCTGAAAATCGAAAGTGTATATTTCGTGTTTCGAAATAATCTCTTACAGGAGAACATTACTTTTGTTCCAATAACCAGTAAATCTCTTACATAGTTTATCTGACCTTCTTCTAACTTGAAGATTTGAGACAATTTTTCCAATTTAAAACATGGAAATATTCCTATTTTGCCTAAAAAATATCAGAAATCTCTAAGAAAAAATGTCGTTTTTAATTTAAGATGTAAGATAATTTTATTTATTATTTTTCAAAGAATGTTTACAATTTTGACTTATTATATACATTTTTTGGTTTTTATAACATGATTACACTGGACATTTTATGAATTTCTAGTATTTAACAAAAATCACGTTTCTTTCCCTTTGCCAAAAATCGTACATACCAATTCTTTCTCAGCGAGTGTTATATTTTTCTGCCTGCTGTACTCTGTTATTAGGTTGCTGTGAATGTATATTGAGAAAAATTATATTAGTAATTAGCCAGTTTTACATACTCAAATCAAATTCAAAGCCAGCTATACAGTATAATTTAAATTTTTTATAGCTGGAAGTTTGAATTTTTTAAAAATAATAGTTATGAACTATGGTATTAGACTAGAATAGTGAAAAAAACTGGATATTTGTCAACAAACATAACTACTCTTTTTTGAGGAAAGAGTCTATTCTTCACACTTCAATATTATCTAAAGATGCTGTGATTCATAAAAACAAAGAAATGTTTACCTAAAATTAAGTTTTGTTCAAGGAGTGCAATATATAGATTGATTAGAGCATTTTGTGAGACAAATCCATCATACCATGGAAAGAGTAGGAATTTATGTTCACTGGCGATGATTTTTTACAAGTAAAAATATTATTTCTCTTATATCTCATATAAGCCAATTAGTTATTTAAATTTTTCTATTATAACAAACTATACTGAACGACAATTTTAATTCAGTGGATTAAGTCAAAAAATTTCTGAATCAATGTAATTAATGTAAAGAATATCACCCACAGACATGATCGAAGAAACTTTATAAAATGACTTGTGGGACCTCAAAACATGTAATTGCGTCAAAATCTCGAGATCAAATTTTTTCACGAACACCATTGCTTTACTTATAGGAAAGTGATAAATCAATGTCATTGATTTTTATATATGTTTACTTATAGTAAAGTTGAGTGCAAAGCACTTCAAATTTTTTAAATCTGATATTTTTGTTTACATACTGTTTTTATTTTTTAATTACCGTCATAAGCAATTATAAATTCAGATATAGGAAATCTGGTCTAAAGAGCCATTCATGATTATGGAATTCGATACAACGTTTGTTCACAACCAATGCAATGCATCAAAGACGATTTATAAAATTATTTTATTGTTAATATTTAGTGCAGCTTACTTTTTATATTATTCAAAAAATTATAATTTTTAAAAAATATAAGTATATTGTAGAAGACTTTTAATAATACGGGTATGAGAATAACTGTTACCAAAATAACAAGATGTTTATTACAAATGCTATAATTACGTAAAATATATTGAAAACCAGAAGTATGTGTGGTGAAGTTTTCATAGTATCTTAAAAATATTGTATACTGTAAGCATGTCTCCTAGTTCTATCGACATCTATACCATGTTCGATCAAAGAAATTAGTTCACACAAACACACGCAAGTGGATGTAATTATTAAAGGTTAAATAGCTTTCTCTTTTGTATTGAAAGGGATAAACTAATTTGAATATAAAATTATAATCATCTGGTGGCTGCCAAGTACGGCAGTCTGAGAACGTGTTACTTGAGTAGTGATTACAGCTATTTGGCAGCTAGTTTTAATCCTGTCAAATCTTGCTTTGAAGAGGGAAGGTGGGAAGGAAGTGAGGGAAAGCAGGCTGGGCTGGTCGGAGACTTCCTGGTGAGGATGTGGGCTAGCCGGTGGGAGTTTGACCTACATCTCATCCTGGTCACCTGTTGCTCAAGGTCACTCTCTTTGTCCTTTATGACCCACCCAATCCCTTACAATATAACTTTCAATAACAATAACTAGTTCGTCCATAAACTTACCACACGACTACAATTAAATATGTTCTTTATGATTATTGCTAGTATTAGGTTAGGTTGCAGTGGCAGTCCCACAAGGGAACACACGTAGGCCAAGCATTAGCCCTCTGTGATACCACACAATGAGGATTGATTCTACAGTGGGAGTCCTAAATTTTGCCTAACTGAAGAGTATTTAGAGTAGGGATCTTTAACGAGTACCTAACATCGTACAGGCTCGGGACCGACAGTTTAACGTCCTTCTCCGAGGGACGACGTGCTCAGATTTATTCACCTCCCGCGTGAATAAATCGAGGGTCAGGTGGGGATCAAACCCCGGTCCTATCAGTTCAGAGGCGAGCACGTAACCACTGAGCTAGCCTGACCCCTTTATTGCTAGTATTACTACTATTGTTATTATTATTTATTTCATCTAAATTTTCACCTTTTATATTTTGTTTTTTTTTTTGCTTAGGTTTTTTATTTTCATTTTTCTGTTGTTTTACTTTTCTTTCAGTGGCGTAGCAAACAACCCCCCCCCCCCCCCCACATGCCACTCATAATCCATTAACCTTCAAAATATTTATTTTCATGGAATTACAATCTAAGATCTAATTTGAGGCTGCTGTTATTGGTCCCAGACCTTTACTCGTATACATATACAGCCGTTATCAAAGAAACCCAAAGATTTTTCAAAAACAAAAATATATAATTCAAATCATACAAACTTGTTAAAATAACATTTAAAAAAAATTGTTAAAATAAAATTGTTATAAAATTTTATTATACAAATTGTTAAAATAAAATTGTTAAATTAACATGCTACGCAAACAAATATAATAAATTTTCTATAATAAATTCTATAATAAATAACGCCTTTAAAAAAATAGTTTTGAAAAATTTATAATATATTTATTTTTATTAATTTGCAAATATTTCAGTTGAAAATCCGTTTAAAAATAGTATTACATAAATAAAACATAAAAATAATTACGACTTTGAAAACTCACTTTGGTATAAAATTTCAAATTTTTAGCTTTTTATGATTTTAATTTTTTATTTTCTGATTTTACCCCCTCAAATGCCACCCCCTGGCACGTGCCGCCCGAGGTGGACCCCCCCCCCCCCCCCTGCTATTCCAATGTTTTCCATACATGTTTGCTTTCCTTTCTTCGATGCTAGCTTTATGATTTCAATTTTTTATTTTCTGATTTTACCCCCTCAAATGCCACCCTCTGGCACGTGCCGCCCGGAGGAGGACCCCCCCCCCCCCCTGCTCCAATGTTTTCCATACATGTTGCTCTCCTTTCTTCGATGCTAGCTTTATGATTTTAATTTTTTATTTTCTGATTTTACCCCCTCAAATGCCACCCCCTGGCACGTGCCGCTTGAGGTGGCCCCCCCTCCCCCTTTCTTGCCATTGCTTGAGTGGTTTGTAAATCGATTTTCTCCTAACTTTTTTGTTGTCATCAGCGATACAACATTGATTAATAAAACATCGAATCATAATTGTGTATAGGTATCTAACCTGGTACGTTGAAAGATATCGTATTTGGTTACACGACAGGTTTTGAGTACTGGCCAACTCAAGAACCAATTTTGATCTTTAAGATGTTATACTTTAACATATATTTAAAAAAAAATGTATAAATTCGTGAAACATTGCTGTTGATAGTGGAGAAAGAAAGCCGTTTGGCTGGTAAAAGGCGGGCATCAGGAGGTCATGGTTAGCAGAACAAGCCCACTCACTGGCCATTACCTACACGGCCGAGTCAGATGGTCACTCATCCCAATCAAGTAACCTTCACTTTAATTCTGTTTTCACCAGAAAGTGCGCCAAACTAACGAAATAGTTCCAACAGTATTTACTTTGTAGTACTAATACTCCAAGTTCAAATAACTCGTTATATATTTAACATTTAATTTAAAATCTAGTTTTATTCTACAACTACTATCACCAACGCTATTTCTTTTTCACTTTACTATAAGTAAAGTCTATAGTGATCGTGAAAAAATTCGACCTCGATATTTTGACAGAATTACACGTTTTGAGGTCCCAGAAGTTGTATTATGAAGTTTTTTTTTCGATGATGTCTGTGTGTGAGTGGGTGAGTGAATATGTATCCAAAGTTTTTGACCAAACTACGGTCCAAAATCTTTGATAGATCAAATTGATATTTTACACAAAAATTGGCATCACAACGTATATGAGCCCTATTGTTTTGGAGCAATTATGCATGATGGGAAAGTCACTTTTTGTACCGAAAAATTTTCTTCCAATACATTTTTTTTCTTCTAAACTACTGTTTCTAGAGTTTTGAAATTTTTAGAATTATCTTTGAATCTACAAAAGCATTTAACGGAAAATAACCTCAGTTTTTTAATACAACAGGAAATAATTCTTTTTTAGTAAAATATAAACATTTGGACTTATAATTCAATATGAATGCTTGTGAGAGCGATACAAGCCATACTGTTTAACGGATCAAAATGAAACTAAACCTAAAAATAGAACTTTATGTGGAAAATGAGTTCAGATAATTTTTTTTACCAAAGGAACATTACAGTATTTTTTCAGTTTTCAAAAATATTTTTTAGACGCTAAACAGCTCATTAAAAAATCATTAAATTTTCCCAAAAAATTGAAAATAAAAATAACAATTTATAAAAAACAGTCATGAAATTTCAATTATGGCAAACAGCAATAAAGCTATAAAAACTGAATATTGATCCTGGACTAATTTGGTAGTTGGTAACACTGAATGGTTATTGCTAACTACATATTAGTATTTGGTAACACTGAATAGTAGTTGGTAACTACTTATTGGTAGACGTTGTAGTGACTTTCAATTACAAATTTTAGTTATTGATATTTGTAATTGAATTTAGTGAATTTCAATTACGGCAAAGAGCAATAATTCTATAAAAACTGAATATTGATCCGGTACTAATGGTTTACTTAGTATACGTGTCGTATTTGTTTACATTGACTTCGAAATTTTTTGAGTGATTTCACAGAAATAAAATTAATGTTTAGAGGTTTAATGAAAAATGCTTAAATAATTTAATATATATGTAAAACATTTTCACAAATTTTATTACTGCTGTAGTTAGATTATATAATGATATTATATGCATCAGTGGTTTGATATACAAAAATCAGCATATATATTACCTCCAGGAATGAAAGAATAATAAACCTCTCCCATTAGATATTTATATTATTCCTATATGAGGTATTATATACCCAAGAAGTTTGATATTAAGTCTGTTTATAGTAAAGTTGAGTTTAGGCCACTCCAGATTTTTTTATTAGTTCTACAAGCTATTGAATATTGATAATAATTCTGCGATAAAAAAAGGCAGTTAATTAACACTAATGTTAACAACAAAGTTAGATATACCCATATCCCGACAGTATAGAGCAGGCGTAATAGAGCTGCGGCCTTAAGGCAGCAAGTAGTCTTTTGAACCATGAAATGTGGCCTGCTGCAGTTTGTTGAGCTATAAAAGTATGTAAACAAAATAGAGAATAATTAGCAATAAAGCAGGGATTTAAAAATCAGGCTTGCCACCCTAACTCTTCCGATCTCATTTCATTCCATATCTAAAAATCGATATCAACAAAATAATTATGTTGGACAACCTGTTATTTCATTATTCTCCCCCCCCTCGTTTTTTCATTATTACTCTGTTTTCAAGTACGCGGATTAAATATTTTACATTATTACACGAAAACTAGACGCAGAAAGTTATTTTTCGTCCCTTTTGGGAATACATAATTTTATAGTACAAATTGAAAATTTATAATACAAGAAAACTATAGTAATTCATTTAATCAGACAGTGTTTGGCACTGAATTGTGAAAATTTTTATGTTCTCATTGTTACGATAAATTTGATTTCTTATGAATCCAGTGTTGCCAACACAGAGATAGGTTGAAAATATAAACAAACCCGACTAGCATAGCAAGTGATAGATACATTATTCCAAGATGATTATTCAGTTTTTATAACTACTCGTATATTGCCCGTTGTTATAATCAGAATTTTATGAGGTTTTTTCTGTTAATTGCAAATTATAGGTTTATTTTTTCGACAAAATCTCATTGTTCTATAATATGTGATTCTATAGTACTAGTGCAGAGGTTTCCAAAGTGAGTTCTGCGTAAACCAGGGGTTTACTTATAGTAAAGTAAAAAAATTTTTCTACATTTTTACTTTACTATAAGTAAAGTATAGTGATCGTGAAAAAATTCGATCTCGAGATTTTGACGGAATTACATGTTTTGAGGTCCCAGAAGTCGTTTTATCACGTTTTTACGATGATGTCTGTGTGTGTGGTGGGTGGGTGGGGTGGGTGAGTGTGTTAGCATTGCTTGTTACCACGCTACGGTCCAGAATCTTTGATGGATCAAGTTGATATTTTACACAAAAATGGGCCTCATAAAGACCAAGATCCCTATTGTTTGGGAAGAATTATGCATGATGGGAAAGTCACTTTTTTTGCCAAAAACCGTTTTTTTTAAAACATTTATTTCTCCTAAACTGATAACCCTAGAGTTTTGAAATTTTGACATTATCTTTGAGGTTTCAAATGCAACAAACGAAAAATATATTCAGAATTTTAAAACAACAAAAAATATTTTTTTTCAATAAAATGTAAAAATTTTGACTTATAATTCAATCTCAAACCTTGTGAGAGCGATACAATTCATACTGTTTGACGGATCAAAATGAATCTATGCCTACAAATAGAACATTATGTGGAGAATGAAATGAAATATTTTTTTTCAAAATTACATTCGCTAAAGGGGCGTTACAGTACGATTTGTGTTTTCAGAAAATGTTTTTTTGACGCTAAACGGCTCGTTAAAAAATAATGAAAATTTGACCAAAAATGGAACAAAAAATTAGCAATTCATAAAAAAAAAATCATGAAGTTTCAATTACGGAAAAGAGCAATAACGATATAAAAACTCTTTGTTTATCCTAGACTAAGAGATCACCTGCTATACTTGTCGAATTTTTTGTATTTTTTACATTGTTTACATTGACTTAGAAATTTTTTGAGCGAATCCACTGAGATAAAATTGATGTTTCTAATGGAAAAATGAAAATATATTATTGACTTATAAGAGATGTAAGAGGAATAATATTGTGCAAGAAAATGATAACACACACTCAGAAAAAATTCGTATATATGTTATTTGATAAAGGGGAAGGAAAATGATCTTATTAAATACTAAGAAGCCATAAAATTCCCAGTATAATAATTCTGTTAAAAACCAAAAATGTAAAAGATAATTCAAAATATAAATCTTTCGTTTAGAGATTAATCACTGTAATTATCGTACATCTTTAATTAACAAATCACCTTAAAACAACATTTTCTTCGCTGTTTAAGATGTTTTTCAGAGAAAAAAAGGGTATTTACTGTTTCAAATTTGAAAATTTTACATTAATATTCAATGTAGAAGGATGTCAAGTAAACGATGTAAGAAATCTACTGGCTATTTGAACAATAGCCATGTTCTCTTGTAGGACAATATTTCGTTTCAAGAAATGTTCACATTGGTTTTTCAAAAATGTTATTACTGCTGTAGTTATACTAATGAAATTATTTGCAAATAATAAATTATTTGTGATGTACAAAAATAAGCTTATAAATTGATATGTGCTTCAATCACTATCTGTACTACCTCACGAATGCAATGCTAATAATTATATCCCATTTAGATATTTATGTTATGCTTAAATGATACGTTATGTTTTATATACTCAAGAAATTTGACATTGAGTTACTTATAGTAAAGTAGAGTGTAGGCCACTCCAGATTTTTTTCAGTAGGTATGGATTTATTTAGTGTTTCTTGTGAATCATGAAACCGAATAATGTTATATCTACTTATACACATAAGAGAAGTGGTCAAAATTTTACTCATATTTAGGATGAATCACTAGTCATTTTTTGGGACTATCTAATTCCCAAATTTCCTTCTATTGCAAAAACAGCACTTCACACATTGCAGCCATTTCCTACTACCTACTTATGAAAAACCGGATTTTCCGTTTAAACTGCCATAGAAACCAAATACCGAAGCAGACTTAATGCTGGAAGTATAGTTTGAGAGAATCAAACTCTCAACTATAAAACCAAAAATGATTACAAAATAAACTCTGTGTTAAAATTTATAGTAATTCTGTGTTATGTGTTATGTACTTCTGGAAAATATGAAAATTAAATTCTTTTAGTTGAATTTTTATTCGAAAAACACACATTGCAATAGAATTACGTTTTAATTGTTTTTAAAACATACTATTTAAAAAGGCATATGAAAATATTTATATAATGACTGTATAAAATAATTAGAATCTGAGTTTGTCGGGAAAAGTTACTGATGCTAAAAGAGTTCTACAAAGAAAAAAGTTTGAGAAACTCTGAACTAGTTTGAAGACATACGGTGACCTTTGATCATGGACCAGTCGGATAAACAAACCCGGCAAGTACAGCAAGTCATCCATAGTCAATGTTCAGTTTTCAGTTATTTATTCAATGAGATTTTTTTTTTAAATCAGAGATTCCATATGTTTGATGGTATGTTTCAGCGAGACTGGGACTCGGCAAAAACAGCTTCCTGACTGGTTTTGGACTTGGTTTCCTAGCGTTTGGGCTTAAGAAGCTACTTCTGCCGGTGATCCTAGGAGTGCAGATAGTCAAGTCAGTGCTGATTGCCATGTTCCTGCCAACGATCCTGAGTCACGTTGGCAAGATAGTCGGCAAGGGTGTGAGCAACGTTGTTTCCGGGAGCAGTTCTTCCCACAACGACCAAACGATTGCCGACTTTGACTTCAAGGACGAGCCGGTGGTGGCGGCCTCTGACCAGGAGGGAGCCGCCACGGAGTTCGGCACTCGCTGGGCCACAATGCCTTCGCAGAGTCACGCAACGCTGGCTGCCCTCAATGCTCCCTACGTCAACCAAGTCCAGGACTACTCCGACAGGTACTGCCTTCATACTGCTTATAACGAAATACCTTAACTTCTCTTTTTTGGTATCATGTGATATGGACCACTTATTAGTAATGACTCGACTATCTACCGTCCTTCTGGTCTACCAACCTTCCCCTCTAGTCTCTTCCTGACGACGAACGTCTCGTTATTTTTTTGTGTTACTTTTTTACAGTACTATTTTGTCCATTTTGGACAGTTTCTGTATAATATATATAACAAGATTTCACGATAAACACCTAAAACAACAATCAATGTTCTTTCAACAATCTAAGATCTTTCAACCGTACGTAGCGGTCTTCGTCAGAGTCAAAAACCCAATAACTATGAAATTTCAAGCAATACATATTATTTTTTTCAAAACTAGTAAACTCTAATGATTTTGTGAACCTTGCTTTAACTTAAACACAGTCAGATTTTTTCTAATAATCGAAAAGGTCAGTTTATGTTCCAAAACTTAAAATTTGTTATAGAACAATGAATTTAATTATGTTATAACTGATAAAATGAATATGTCTATATTAATACAAATGACATCTTAAATTGACTATATATGAGTTTTATAATATTTTATTACATACTTTGATAGTGCGCTATCAAAGTATGTAATAGCTTGAAAGTGTACTATTGATAGTATACGATAGCCTTAGTATTACATGACTTTCTTATGCTTTTAATTCTACTTCTAAAACAAACTCTTCACTAATCAAAAATAAGTAAGTGTGTCTCTTTCTCTGTGGGTTGCTTTTCTTCATTTTTGAACTGATATATATATATATATATAGTTCATACAGGAAAGAGAAAAACAAATAAAGACGCACACAAAAGACTCAAAACGATATTTCAACAGTCGTCTTCATCGGGCAGAAGATATATATATCAATGATCAAACCACAATAAGAAAATGGGAAAGCAAGACTAAGATCTTTCAACCGTAACAAGCGGTCTTCGTCAGAGTCAAAAACCCAACTGAGTTTTTGGGTTTTTGACTGTGACGAAGACCGCTTGTTACAGTTGAAAGATCTTAGTCTTGCTTTCCCATTTTCTTATTGTGGTTTGATCATTGATTGTTATTTCACGTGTTTATGTGAAATCTTTTTATATATATATAAGACAACCATAAATATATAAGGATAACAAACAATAAGAAATGTGTCATTGCACTTCAATAATGATTATCAGAGCTATTCTTAGAAAATTAGTCATGCCGCGTAACTTTCTTAATAAGAATTAAGAAATAGATGGAGCGGAAAATTCTTGCTTAAGTGATTTCTGGGGTTAACTGATCTGAACCTTTTTTATGGGATTCATTTTTTTATGATTTCATTCAGAATACAAAAAATACAGATGTATCTTACTACATTAAAATTTTTTTAAGAACGTCATTATTTGATGAATAATTTTAAGAATAGAATTTTTGTAGAATGTTTGTATATAATTAATAAATTTCTAGTTGGTAAAAAGATATTGTACCATGATGTTGAAATAACTCATCCATCTTTATATGCATAACAAAAATATTTTTACTTTGTTATAAGTAAAGTGATGGTGAAAAAATTCGATGTTGAGTTTTTGATCGAATTATATGTTTTGAGTTCGCCAAAGCAGTTTTATGATGGTTTTCGATTATGTCGGTGTATGTGCGTGGGTGGGTGAGTGTTTATCTAAAGGTTTGTGTAGATGCTACGGTCCAGAATCTTCGATGAAATTAATATTTTACACAAAAAAAAGTCCTCACAGTATAGACGTGCAGAATAGTTTTGGTGCAATTATGCCTAATGGGAAAGACATGCTTTTGGCTAAACTTTGTTTTTGAACATTTTTTTTTTCTTCTAAACTACTAATTCCAGAGTCTTGAAATTTTAGTTTTATTTACTTTATTGATCTAATTTAGATTTCATTTGAATTCAACATTTGATTGAAGAATTTCTGTTCAAGACCAGCCTAATGTAAAAGAAGTAGTTATGTGTAAGGGAACTGTACCAGAGTAGCAAGTTTATTTAGAGCTGAACTGAGACAACTAAAGGAAGTTAGGCTTCTCTTGAAGAGAAGGAATAAAGACTTGTCATACAAGATAAATATTTCAGGAAATAGTTCTGAAACTAGAAGGCGCAAGAAAGGATAATTTTGAGGCAGGTGCTAATTCGAGTGAAATTCATTTGGCTAGTAGTAGTAGGCAGCACTGTAGGTTGCAGTGGCTGTCCCACAAGGAACACACACAGGCAGAACATTGGGCCCTTTGTGATACCACACAATCAAGATTGATTCTGCATTGGGAGTACTAATTTTTTGCCTAACTCAAGTGTATTCAAAGTGTAGGGATCTTTAACGAGTATCTGACATCGCATAGGCTCGAAACCGACGGTGTAACGTTCTCTCCGAGGGACGACACGCTCCGATTTATTCACCTCTCATGTGAATAAGTCGAGTGCCAGGTGGGTTTTGAACCCAGGACCTACCACCTCAGAGTCGAGTGCGTTAACCACTAACCCACTCATTTTGCAAGCGCAATGATGCCAAATCTTTTAAGTTCGGCATGTCAACTTTTGAAAAATCAAAACATAATCTTTCTAGCGTGTCACACATCGCAAAAGTAAAGACTAAAAAGAAAACAGAAATATTTATACTTTTTGTAAGTTAATTATTTGTTTAATTACTATTTAAAATACAAAAAAAAACAATTATGAAACCAAAATTTAACATTTTAGCATTTAGAATTTAGCATGTTTTCAAAATTTAGAATTTCTAGCAGCTCAAAGGGTCACTTTTTTCTTTTTTTGTTCTTTTTTGTTAGAGAACAACATTCTGTTCTTAAAATCTTTAATGTTTTACAATAATTCTTATTAAATTATGATAATGGAGCTTAAAATATAGAATCATTTTTTTTTTTCGTCGTAGGATGTGGAAAAATCTGTTCAGCAGATCCCTTAGCAAAACATCTTGTTAGGGTATGTGGGGTTGGGTGTCCCGACCCACTAAAAAACCACATCCTATTTCCTGGCAATATCCGACATGGAAACCGTTTGTACATTACTTCATGCCGGCGCCAATCCTCTGTACTGAAGCCAATTTCCTTCTAAATTTCTCGTGTCTGAGACAGTCAGCCCAGACCTCAGCGCCATACAGCATTATGGACTGTGTCACAGACATCAGTAATCTGCGCCTTAACTGCCTTGGCCCTCCAGTATTAGCCATAAGCCTACTTAGCTGGGCTGTGGCAACAGTAGCCTTGTTTGTAGCCCTAATATTTGCGCCCTGAACGACGTTTTCCTGTCAATGGTGATCCCAAGATATTTAAATATATAATAATTAACAATGATGACAATAACAATAGTGGTAACAGTGTAATCGCGACTACTCACAAACATATTACAGGTTATTATAATTTAATTAAGTAAATTGTTGAGCTTTGTCAATGGGAAGTAATGCTTTCCAACATCGCTCTTAGCCTAGCGTGTCTGAGTATCTTTTAATACCAACATAATAAGTACGACCACCTGTGATCAACCAGAACTGAAAACCAAAGAAACAATCAGAAGAACTATTGTACTTTTTACAGGTAACATAGACCAGTGCTTTTGAACCTTTTACGGTATTAGCCACACACCCTTCCTCAAACAATAACTCCATTGGCACAAATTCAATTTGGACAAACATATCGTAAATATTATAAAATTTATTAATAGTAATAATATAATATTAATAATAACTATTTGATAATATAAAATGTTTATAACGCTAATATTCATTGATAGATATATTAAAATAACTTAATTTCGACATTTCAGCAGTTGATTAAAATAGTATGGTGTAAAATTGCTAAAAAAAAAATAAGTATTTCTGTACTGAGTACTATAGTCACTGAAGGTCCATACCATCATATAACCACTTTGTACCAGTTGTTTTATATCTAAACAAATTCACAACTAAGGGGAAATATCGTTCAAGTTATAATTAAAGCTTTTAATTAAAAGTTATTTGCAAAACTAAATGTAGATCAATTGAGTTCTCTCGATTTTTAACTAAAATATTATTTCAACACAGATTGAGATATTCAACATATGTTTATTTGTATCAACTTAAGATTCTGTTTGTCTGTTTTCAACGATAAACAATAAACTATCATCTTTTGGGGGTGACAATGAAAGTCGAAGAATGATAGACAGCTGCACATTAGTGGCTAAATACTAAAATTTACTAGTTTGAGCTAATATCAGTTTATGTGATAAAGTATAAGAAAATTTAATTACGGAAGACATGTTAATAAAAATTTTAAGGTTTCAGTAATTTTATCAAATAAATACTAAGATATACCTCAAGGTCCATAGTCATTCTCATTATCATGGATAACTTCGTGAGAAGTCGTATCTTTCCTCGGATGTTATAACTGATCTTCTATTGCCTTTATGATATCTTTTATGATTCCTTTTTTTTCTTAATAGTTCTCCTTCAAGTGATACTCATTGGGATTTCTATAGTTTTCATTATTCCCATAACATTTTATATTACGAGTATATCAGGGACTGTGCACATCAAAATTTTATTAAAGACATATTATTATTTTGGTTACTAATTTCAAGTGATCAGATTAATTTATATGGAATACCACAGTGGGTGTTTTCTCCACTCTTTTATTTCATTTTTTTATATATGATGCATCACTATTACTTGCTACCCTTCTAAGGGTTGTTGTAATATAATAATAAGTAGAATAAAAAAAAATTTTGGTAAAAAAGTTCTGATCAAACATGTATTTTAAGATTTTCTCTTGAAGGCATTCCTAGTTTTAAGATATTTTGCTTTGAATATTTTATTAATCCTTTTCAGTTGAAACAACAGAGTTTTTTTAAAATAGTCGATGATTGGAGAGATTTGGAGACACAGAAATAGTGAACCGTGTGAAAGGGATGTTATTTATAGTAAGTTAAGTGACTCATGTCCCGTTGTAATAAAAGAAGTGAGAGAAATGTCCAAGGTGCGACTCAGCCTCTAACGGTGACTGAGGATCGTCACGTGTGACCAGCCTTTCCGTAATGTCTCACATCAGACCCCTGCCACATCATTCGCAAATCACCCGAATCAACTTCACTTCAGCCCACCAAGTAGTAATCAACACAAAATCAAATCCACATTTTAACTAATTTACAATTTGATTATAGAAATATGTCAACATACATTTTAGCATTTTTCAGTAATGATTCAAACTCAAAGAATCATGCTGTCATCATTTGATTTATCATAAGGAAATCAAAAATAAAGAAGATTAATCTGATGATAACAGGAAAGTTGTATAAACATATTGTTTATTGTAAATCAATGATCAGACCACAATAAGAAATGGGAAAACAAGACTAAGATCTTTCAACCGTAACAAGCGGTCTTCATCGGAGTCAAAAACCCATTGACTCTGACGAAGACCGCTTATTACGGTTGAAAGATCTTAGTCTTGTTTTCCCATTTCTTATTTTGGTTTGATCATTGATTGTTATTTCACGTGTTTATGTGAAATCTTTTTATTACATATTGTGAATTCAGAATTTTTTCCGCCTACCTACATAGTATATCTATATATAAAAATAAAAGAAAGGTTATGTCTGTACATTGCTTAGAACTGATTCATTTCAAGTTATCTTTACGTTTTATATATTAGAGAAAACGAATCCACCTTTAGAAAAAGTTCTATCTGTTCAAAAAAAGCACATATATCCAAAAATTTAATGACAAGTAAACTCAGCCATCATGATTTGAATGGATTGGAGATTTCATGTAGAAGTGAAGTTATGGACCTTTAGGCTGTGTTTGGCTAACTACACAGGCTAAACATAACAAGTGACTAACAGGTAGCCAAAGAGTAACTGACTTTTTGAACGAGCAAAGCCCATGTCTATAAAATATTAATTTGATCCATCAAAAATAGTGGATTGAAACGTCTATACAAACTTTTGGATATACACTCTCCCACACACATCCACACACACACACGTGCGCGCACACACTCACACACACGCACGCACACACAAACGCACACACTCTGTACTTGTCTGTTTTTGTGATAATATTTAGGATTGATTTATTATCTTTTAAATAAATTAATGGAGAAATTGACCTTTCTCTTTTTTGAAAACAAGCTAATCAAAAGTTAGTTTTATGAAGACTTTAAATGCATATATTCAGAGTAAACTTGAGTCGGTTGGAAAACAGGAAATACATGGTATTTTAAGTGAAATGCAGGTGAGGTTATTGAAAGATGCTACATTAGAAGGATGCAGGCTGCTTGAGCGGGGAGCCAGTTCGTGAAGGCACATTAGAGCCGTTCTCTGATGCATCACAAGTGAATGCACCTTGCAAGTGGCCTACATTGCCATAGTAATTAGGCTGCAAACTTTCCTATACAATTTGCTGCAAATTATAACTCATGTTTTAGTTTATTTTTTTCTTAGTTCCTTCATAATAAGAAGGTATTTCTTATTTTACATAGTAAGAACAAATAACGAATAATTTTTAATTCTGATGACTTCTGAACAGAAGGCGTTGAAACAACAACTCAATAACTCAAAGTATATACCGATAAAATGTTCATATATTTTGAAAAATTAACACCCACAATTATTTATGTTATATAATATAGATGTCACAGGACTTCACCAATCAGGTATATTATAACTATATATATATTAAGTTTGTGAGTTTGTTTTTTTATTTCTCTGTATGTTTGTTTGTTTGTTTGTTTATTTGTTTGCTTGTTTGTACACCCATTTTCCGTGGAGATAGAGACCTGATATTATAATATATACTATTTATTACCTGAATAATGTTAAATAAAAGAAAATTATTATTTAATTCCCAAAATTGGTGCCAAAGTAGCCAGTGGCTTGCGTGCTTGCAGATGAAAGTAGTGCAAATGTATTGTATATAAATATAACAAAAAAAAATTTATTTTAATTTATTTGCGTAATATAAACACTGGTAATAAATTAAAGGCATTCTAAATAAAGTTTAGCTAAAGTTAAAATGACATTCACTGACTGTTAGGCAGCACGAAGTTTACTGAATCAGTATATATATATATATATATATAAAATGATAAAAATATCAACTGTGGAATAGAAACAAAACTAAAATTTATCGTGACTCGGTCAGTTCTTCAAGTTCAAATTAAACTCTCATTGCCAACGTTTCGGTTTTTATTTAAAACCTTTTTCATAGGCCTACAAAAACAGAGGAAATATAAGAAATAATACAATCATTCAACAATCATAAAAGTATCGACCGTGGAATAGAAACAAAACTAAAATTTATCGGGACTCGGTCAGTTCTTCAGGTTCAAATTAAACTTTTATATATATATATATATAAACTACATTAACATAAAGAACACACATTCTAAAAACTGGCGTCTGTCTAAAAACGTTTTTACCATCTTTCTATCCCTCGTGCAGTTCAACATTGTGGGTTGAAGTCCTCTCCCATGATGCTGGAGATTGACGTCCATATAAACTACTTCAGAGTTTTGTGAGGTATAATCGTGTTTGGACACCGATACCAATCTTAAGCGTTTTCCATTAAGTTGCATCTCTGTTGTAGTGCTTTCCACCCAGATCTCTAGGTTAGCGGGCATTGTTGAAAGAGTTCCTCATTTCTGCTTTTCGAGGGTAGGATTTTCCAATCTGATTGAGTAACCAGATTCAGTAACCTTTCTATGTGGTTGAGTAAGCAGACAGACTGAACTTGTGCTGTGATGGTAAGTGAGTCTCACAGAGCAGAACTATGTCAACGGAGTGATGCTTGAGGAACTCCGATAGCTCGATCCTCATTTTTACTTTTCTATAGGTATAGTGACAGAAAAAAAAATACTTTCTAGAGATTTTAACGGTCACCAAAGTAGTTTTGTGAACATTTTCGATGATGTCTGTGTGTGTGTGTGTGTGTGTGTGTGTGTGTGTGTGTGTGTGTGTGTGTGTGTGTGTGAATGTTAGTGTTAGTGTAGGTGGATGGGTGGGTAAGTGTATATCCAAAAGTTTGTGTAAACGCTAGTGCCCAGAATCATTGATATTTTACACAAAAATGAACCTTATAGTGTAGATATGCTCTATAATTTTGGAGCAATTTGCCATAATGGGAAAGTCACTTTTTTGGCTAAAATGTGTTTTTAGATATTTCTTTTCTCCTAAACTACTAATTCTAGAGTCTTGAAAATTTGCCACTATCTTTGAAGCTACAAAAATAATAATTAAAAAAATCTTCAGATTTTTAAAAAGATTGAATATATTTTTGTTTCAATAAAATGTATAAATTGTGACCTGTCATTCAATCTGCTGGTGAGAGTGATGTAAGCCTCACTGTTTGACAGATCAAATTAAAATCTATAGAAGAGCTACCACTTTAAATCTATAGAAGAGCTACTGTTGTTGACAAACCACTGTTCTTTTTTTTGCTATTCTAGTCTAATAGTTCATGTTTACTATTTTTGAAAATTTCAAGCTTCCAGCTATAAACGTTTTAAATTATACTGAAAAGAACGCTTCGAATTTGATGTGGGTTTCCAAAACTGGCTATTACTGATATTTTTTTTCTCAGAACATATTTACAACAACCTTATTCCAGAGTACAACACTGGAAAAAAAGATTGCACTTGGTTACATTAAATTGGATTTTTATTATGTTTGACAAAAGGAAAGAAAAGTTTTTTTTAAAAAACACTAACATGTCGTGAAATTCCGAACATAATAATTTTATAAAAGATCAAAATGAATAATATAAATCAATATTAAAAACATTCTTTAAAAAAATGTGTGTTATAATCAAATTTTTTACTTGAATCAAATGAAATTTGATGCAAGATTGTTAATTCTTATTGAAATAAGACACTTGGTTTTGTGAGCATAAAATCTAATGAAATTATTATATGCATTAGTAAATAAATGACGTTTAGCGTCACTTAGGTGGCTGGTATTCATTTTGTGTAAAGAATGTTAAAAAAAATTGTATACTTTAATAATAATATCACGCTCTTAGGTGACCGTGTCTACAATATCAAACAAAACAATTTATTGTGTAGTTATTTAAGTCAATATAAGTTATATTCATTATTAGAACGAGACTTAGTAACAACTGATTGAAATGATCTATTAGATGTCAGGTTTTCTAGACATACAGCCTGAGTTTATAAAACTTACTTTATAATCCGATCCTAAACCAGTGTACGTGACATTGGACCGATTGGAGCAGGAAGTGGCACATAGCTGATTCGCGTTTGCTTTTATAGTTTATGAATTACATTGTCTTAAATATAATATCAGCTCATTAATATATCTTAATTACTTTAAACAAATTTGATATCAAGACTTTTTGTCCTTTTTTTATATTTTATCAATGATACCTGGGTGTATGTGGTTGGATTGATTTTTAATTAAAAATTTGATATCAAAATTGCTATTCCTTTTTTTGACATTTTATGAATGATATCTGGGTGAATGTGGTTGGACTGATTTTTTAATTAAAAATTTGATATCAAGATTTTTAGTCCTTTTTTTGACATTTTATCAATGATATCTGGGTGCATGTGGTTGGATTGATTTTTTAATTGAAAATTTGATATCAAAATTGCTAGTCCTTTTTTGACATTTTATCAACGATATCTGGGTGTATGTGGTTGGATTGATTTTAAATTAAAAATTTGATATCAAAATTGTTAGTCTTTTTTTGACATTTTATCAACAATATCTGGGTGTATGTGGTTGGATTAATTTTTTAATTAAAAATTTAAAGGCATGTTAAGGGTCACAATGTTTGATGGATCACATTCATATTTTATAGAAAATTTAGCTCAATAGTGTAGACGTGCTCTGTTGTTTTCGTCAGTATTGTATCATATGAAAGGCAATTTTTCGACCAAAATATAACTTCAGACATTTTTTTCCTAAAGTACTACCTCTAGGTCATTAATGCTTTTGAATTATAATGAAACTGAGAGAAGCTATAAATTTTAAAAAAAAAAAGCTCAAATTTTTTAAATAACGGAAAGGTATTTTTTTGGTATAAAATGTAAAATGTTTGTATTATGACTGATTCAGAAAGCTTACGAGCATGAAAAATATGACCACTGACGGCATTGCAATGAAATAGTGCCTAAAAATGACACGTTTTCAAAGGATGTGAAAAAATGTTTTGAAAAAATTTTTTTTTTTGCACTAAAGGGCTAATTGTAGAAATATTCATTTTTGATAAAAATGCAACCTAATATCAGCAATATATTAAAAAAAAAATCAGAGAATGTTGAGTTGCACAAGAATCAATAAAGCGATAAAAGCTGAAAACTCAAGCTGAACTAATGTTTAACTGCTGCACTTGTCCCGTCTGTTTACATTAAAATTATTTCTCAGAACCCCGTCAAATAGAAATCCTATTTTAAAGTGTCATACAAAAAAGTCGTTTTAATGTGATATGTAACAGTAAAAACTTAAAAACTATATATGTAAACACCAAACAACCGTATATGTTACGATGCTCTCCTGGGTTAAGGTGCTTGTCTAAAGAAAATGTTGCTGTCAAACTGTAATTATTTTTTGTATTTTTTGGCACATATTCATTGTACTTTTAGAAAATTCATTACTTTTATGTAATAGTGAAGTATAAGAAGGTGCTTTTTCATTTCTTATCTGAATACAGCTACTATTTCTATGGCATTTCTCAGATAATTCTTTAAACTTAAAATGTTTATAAATATTATCATACGATAAATTTTCATGATCTTTCAATATTTGATGTGAAATATTACGTATATTAAAAATAACGAAATGTTTATCAATATAACAAGTTTTATATGGTAACTCAAAACTTCTGGTTAACAAGGTAGAAAAATCATTATGTTTTAAAGAATCTACTTATGAAGTATAGTGAAACAGGATATGAAAATTAATAAAAAAGAAAAAGGGAAAACTGATAGAGGGATTAGATTGGCGCAGTTAATGCATGGATGAAGAAAAGCAGGTATAAAGCGGGTGCCTCAACCGTGTCTAATGTAGCTTAAAAAACTCATTCCAACAGCACTTATATTTGTAAACTAGCAAATATTTGCTTTTGACAGGTATTTTACAATAATTCTGAAATAATATTAAAAAAATATTATTAGAAATTATAGAATAGTAGAAAATATCATTATTAGTACAGTGTTCAAGTAAATGTCTCTGTATATCTACATCGTTAGTTGTTTGTCCTTTAGGTTCATGGAAAACCAGAAATAATAAAAAGTAATTCTGTGCTCAGCATTTCTATTTCAGTGTAAACAATGCCAATAAGCACAGCAGTTTATCCTTCGTTCCAAGTTGAGTTTTCCGTTTTCAGAACTATTTATCTGTTTTATATTTTACTACTATCCTTTAATAAAACTATTTTTTGATTATTCAAAAAAATCTTAACTTGTTTTTATTTAATATTGATGCTATTTTGATAACAATCCTTAATTTCAATAGATAATAGTTAGTGAAAACAAAATACCAAAAAATACATTTTGTCAAAAAAAAAGTGAATTTTCCATGATTCAGGAATGCTAATAGCAATATTTTTACTCTATAGGGATTATTTTTTGGTAAGATATCAGTTAGATTGATCAAGAATGTGGGTGGTACTGAGCGTGAGCACACACATACACACACACACACACACCGTGGAGTAAAGGAAGTCAGATTGATATTTTTTAACGTGGTACTCTTTAGCCACATGGACAACGTAAAAGCACCGCCCGATAGAAATCAGAGGAAGCTATCTGTCTCATCGATGCACCCGAGGTGGACCTCGCGGAGTCGGTCCACGACTGACATTTCAGGAATTTGTCACACAGTTATGTAAACCTGACTAATACTTTTTTTTTCTATTGACGCTGACTTTTTTCTCTGATTTGGTAGATAAACTTAATGAAATAAGATATATATTCCTTTTTCATCAGTACGTTTGGGTCCAGATTTCAAACTTTCATTTCTAAGACATACCTGTCGTTGCTGTATATTGGGCAGCTTAAAAGAACACGTTCTGGAGATTCAAAATAATGCCCGCATTTACATGACTGGTCGTCCCCTCTTCTTAAATAGCTTAAGAATTCTCTGTGCCCTGAGAGACATTAGGTAAGCCAGTGACTTACTGGGAGACTCTTGGTCTTCTAAAGGGCTTCTACTTCTGCAAGCCATCTACAGTTAACGATAAGTCCATCTACCAGTCGTGCCTCTGTCCCATCGTCTCTGCCATTGTTCCAGTGACCAGTTTTGGATTTCTTTCGTCTTATTGTCCAGGTTGTTGTAGAAAAATAGTATCCACTTCGATGGAAGTCTTCTCTTGAGCCTATCCAGAGAAGTTTGATTTAAACTTACGCACATACATACACACGCACACACGCACACACACACACACACACATACACACAGACACAACAAACAAAACTCAGGGGTTCTAAAAATGTGATTTTTTTTTTGGGAAATACAAAATTTGGGCTGAATATACATTTCTAATAGAGGTGAATGAAAGTAAAAAAAAAAACTTTTTTTTTAGGAATTGTTTTGTATTATGCTATCATTGTTTTGATATTTTAGGTTAATCTGAAGTGTAAGGAGTCATTACGTAGTTGGATGCAACGAGTTGATTTATTTGTTAAGACTAGATTGAGGTTAGGGAGATAGTGTTTTGCGATGATGTAGAGTCGGAGGACGTGGAGGCGAGTGACAAGAATGCGGTGCTCTCGATCTGGTGCATGGACTTCGTGGGAACTTGTCGCAGTTATACACGGGCCAACCACCAAGTGGGTGACAATCAAACTTACGCTCAAGCCTTCATTACACACCCCAGTCGGCACTTCCCCCCTAACCACTGTTATTAAACAGCCATAAACTGTGTACTCAAACACAGCAACAAATACCTTTAAATTTTAACTGAACGTCTTTTTCAATAGCATGGTTGGGTTTATATGTTTCGCAAATGTACATATCAAATATTCTTCATCTAATGTTTAACTTCTTAATATTAAGGGTGGGTAGACCAAAGGCCTGGCAAGTAGGCCACCATATAAGCCTTTTTTGCCTACCCTAGAGGATCTAGACCTACCCTAACCAAAATCTACCTGATCTCTCGATGAAGATTAGGAGATTGTTCGACTCAAGTTGCTTCAATTTATCTTTCTTAATAGTGCTTGTTCCACACACATTTAACCTGATTAAATGTGACTGCCCTGCATTCAGCCACATAGTGGACAGAAGTTTCCTCTTCTCCATACTTCTGACAGACTGCACTGCTCTCTAAGCCCGTAATACTTAAATGTCTTCTCAGTCTTAACTTCTTATTTACAACTTTCAAGTACAGTTTTTTGTTTAATTCAACGATACTTTAATTAAACAAAATTAAAGAATTTTAATTCAATTGTATTAAACAAAAGGTATCTTGTTATAAAATAAATAATAATCTGAATAAATTTTTAAAAAATGTAATTTTGTATGCATGCTTAATGAAATCATTTTTGAAAAACAATTTTTACCCCTCTATTTCTTCCCCCCCCCCTCCAAAAAAAAAGGATTTGCAATAGTCTAGTTTACCGTGTTTTTGTATAAACAAAAAAAGCTAGTTATGAAAACAATTCCAAGCAATCTTTTATAAGGGTTGTTATTATCAAATAATAGACTTGATAATGCTATACTCAACTTATAATATTTTAAAACTAGAAGATAAATCGCATAAACACTTTGTAACAGCAAATTCAAGGATAAACAATTTAGAATGGCTCGGACCGATGTGAGATGGAAGGGAAACTAGGGCATATCTTTCAGTTTTAAGCTATAGAGGCCCTTTTAAGCTTCTATATCAATTTTGAACTGTGGTACTAATGAGCCCTGTTGCAGCTCACTGGCTACGTCTAGCAAGAAACGATGAACGAATATTTCCGCGTAATATAGTGGTAAGGGGGCCAGGTTAGCCCAGTGGTTAACAATACTCGTCTCTTAACTGATAGGACCGGGGTTCGATCCCCAACTGGCCCTCGATTTATTCACGTGGGAGGTGAATAAATCTGAGCAAATCGTCCCTCGGAGAAGGACGTTAAACCGTCGGTCCCGAGCCTGTACGATATCAGGTACTCGTTAAAGATCCCTACTCTAAATACACTTAAGTTAGGCAAAACTTAGGACTACCACTGTAGAATCAATCTTCATTGTGTGATATCACATAAGACCTATGCTCGGCCTACGTGTGTTCCCTTGTGGGTCCGCCACAGCAACCTAACCTAATATATTGGTAATCGTGATTAGCAGTTCCAGACTTCAGTCCCACTACTGCTGACTATATCATTTTATTGTGCTACTGCTTGATAGTCAGTAAGTAAGTAAGTCAGTAAGTTGTTTTCCCATTTCTTATTGTGGTTTGATCATTGATTGTTATTTCACCTGTTTATGTGAAATCTTTTTATCAGTAAGTGTTATCATTAGAACAGAAGTCTGTCAAAGTGAACGAGTTGTTTTTGTCGTCTCAGAAGTCATGGGTTTATATCAAATCTTCTTATTTTAACAGTGGCATGGGCTCAGTTATAAACATACGTATCTTCCTCAATATGAACCCCTCGTTAGTCAGTCTTTGACCTTTCTCTAGACAAAGCCTCTCATTATTCAGATAGGGCCCGTCAACAGCTCTTGCCACCTTCTGTCCTCTTGCTCCCAAAAGTTATGCCATTTATTCTTCTCCCCTACATCAAGGTTAAGTCAGCAATCTATTGTCCTACATCAGGCAGAGTCCATAAGTTAATAATGAAGATTTAGACAAATTACTCTTGCCAATATCTTCACGAGAACAAACTCCTGTCATCCACTTGATGTTAAGAAGTTCCTTGTGAAATACTTTTCTTTTATATCTAAACCAGGGTATAAACATCCAGCCCACCTGTGGATATGGTACGGCCCAGGGGATAAATCTGAATTATTATAAAAAAAGAAAGAGTTTACTTTGATTTTCTTTAAAGCCTGTAGTTATTATACTGTCTGCTACCAGAATATATTTTGAGTACGTACAGACAATATGAAAGCAACACCGCAGCGTTACTCCCACAAGAATGTGTTAGCTGAACGTTTGTTGGTGCATTATGCATTGTCCTCGCACCTTCACCAGCGAAAGATGTCTGTCAAAAAGTGTATACAGAGTGTCCGATTTTAACAGTTTTTATAACTGACTTATTCTTCTTTGCACTAAGTATTAGTATTAGTAACTAATAACATGAAAAAGGAGTTATTGATAGTTTTATGTAATTTTTCATTGAGTTTATTAAGGCCCGGCTCGCTTGAGATCAGATTAAGCTGCATTCGGCCTCTAGGCCAAAATGAGTTTGACATCCACTGCTCCAGACCAGGGATCTTCAACCTTTTTTACATCACAACCCATTTTTGACGCCAAAATTCGCGACCCTTTAGTGAGATAAAAAATAAAATTAGCAATAAATAAAAAACGGAAAATTAAAATAAATTTGATCAATAGTAACTTTAATGATATTGCTGTGCCACATTAATAATAAATAAATTATTTATTTAATTTAGTCCTTTATTTTCTATTAAAAATAGAAGGGGTGCGACCCCCTTTGGGGTGGCGACACACTGGTCGAAGACCATTGCTCTAGACCGGGGGGTGGGTAACCTCTGACACGCGTGCCAATCTTGACACGCCGATGACTTGTCTCTGGCACGCAAGAGCACAGGTTACCGTTAGCACAGATGCAAGTACATGTTACTCTAAGCACAGACAAAAAAAACTACTTTCCTGGGGGGTATAAGCTTTCATGCCATGACAGTATATGTACGTTCTGATGGTGAAGAGGTTTAAGCTCTACGAACCCAAGAGGTCTCAAGAAAAACAAGTTCATCTTGTTGCTATAGTTACCTTCTTTTTTTGGACTTGGAATACTGTTCCAGAAAATTATGTTTGTTTAAAAAATCTTGCAACAGCATTGTTAACCATGTTTTCGTCTACATAATAAAAAATTATTAACTTTGTTAAATCTCGTAACAGGAGTAGCATGACAGATGAAACTAGCACTGCATGCATATCTCTCAATGTAACTAAATATAAACCCGATGTAAAATCTCTGTCATCAGTTATGCAGCAGCAGAAGTCTCACTGACAGTATACTCGTATACAAGGAGTCAACAAGTTTTCTTTGTATAGCTTTATCTGTTGTATTCTATTAAAGTCACAAAAGCTTAAAGGCTGTTGAAATGTACTTCTGAAGGTCAAATACATGTTTTTTCTGTTTTTTTTTTTATACTATGTTTTACTGCACTGAGGTAATTTATTATTTTGTCGTTTAAAAAGTTCTTAAGAAATACCAAATATGTTCTAAAAAAAAAAATGGTTGGCACGTGGAAAAAGTTTGTGTCAGAGACTTGGCTGATTTTGGCAAGCACTTTCAAAAAGGTTGCCCTTTCAGAAAGGTTACCCCTGCTCTAGACTATATGTTCTATAAATTGAGTCACTGACTCTTTATCTATTGTACAGGCTCATTCTATAATCCGAATATACTTATATTTTCAATATCACTATTCTTCGTGATAAGGTGTTATCAGAACCGGCTACTGTATCTTCTTTTTCCTAAAACCTGCATTAAATTCTCTCCTCTCTTATGCAGACTAACCTGTATTTACACAGTCCAGTTTGTCTTGTCATTTGCTAGCATATTTTAGATTGTAAACATAAATCAAAGATTTGTAAACGGTTTTTTGATAAAAAGCATGCAGTTAGCAAAAATTATTATCCCATATAGAAAAAGACTTTTTTTATTATTTTTTTTACTTTCAAGAAAAACTTAGATTAAGCAGCTGTAATTTCACTTTTTCAGTAAGATTACCTACTCACTGACAAGTGAATGTCAAAATATAAACAAACGGCGAACATAGTTCTATTCCTTTATAGTTGTTTGAGATTTTGTAACTTTAGATGACGTCACAGAAAGAAATTCGTTGACTACAAGTTGTAGGGCAAGAACTTTGCTATCAACTATTCTGTTTTCAAATTTTCTCAAAACTGATTTCTTTTAAAATATTCCAATCAAAATATTTTGCAACCACTTCAGTCATTGTAACTTTCACATAGTAACATGTTGACATCATATAAAAATTCAACTAATTAGAACCCTTTAGAATATAATTAACTAAACCAATTGAGTACTAGTTTAGTTTATGCAGTACTCAAACAGAGTGTAAAGTACAGTTGAAATGATCGAATTTTCATATCATAAACATATCATATATATCATATAATTTTATAAACTGAATTTTCGATATCTTTTTTTTTTGTACATTAAAAGTAGACCAGAAAAAGTAGACCTTTTCGAGACATTGTAACTGATTTTTATATATATAGATTTTGATAGAGACGTTTTGTGTTGCAGTAGGTACACGGCCAGACTGCCTACGAAGCACCATGGCAGCTTCTACACCAAAGACGTCCAACAGGATTACAAAGTCAGTAATCAAAGATAATGTGTTTTTAATGTATGCACGATGTGGTAAAATGGTTTCAATTAGTAAAAAGAATTATAGTAAAAAAACTTAAAGTTTGTTTTATTTTACAAATGTATATATAATAGATATAAACGTATGCACCTAGGGAATAATGAAGTCTATTATTTTCCCGAGAGTTTTAGTTGATTTCTGAGTTAAAGCCGAATAATAAATAAATGAAATCTAAATAAAAGTATGTAAAGAAAACAGAGTAGAATAATTAGCAATAATTTAAAAATCAGGCTTGCCACCCTAACTCTTCCCGATCTCATTTTCCTTCACATCAAAATAATTAGGTTGGACAACCCGGCCCGGGCGACATTTTGAGGGAGTAAAAATAGAAAATAGAAAAAAAAAGAAATAATAAAATGCTAACAAAAAACCGAAATTTTATTCCAGAATAGATGTTGAGGTAGTAATTGTTTTTATGTTTTACTTGTGCTGTTTTATACGGATTTCTCAACTGCAATATTTGTAAATTAAGAATAAATTTATCATAAATTAAATTTTTCAAAACTAGTTTTTTAATCGGATTGAAAAATTATTATATTTATTTGCGTAGCCAGTTAGTTATATGTTTTTTTTTATATGTTTTTGTTTCGAAAATCAATAAATGAAGTCCGAAACCACATGGAAAAAGAAAAATAAAAGAAATAAATCCTCTGAGACCTTTCACTTTATGTCATCAGAGAGCAAACAAGTTGCAAGAAAAAGAAGGCAACAGAAAAGTTAACCAGGAAGAAGGTAACCTTGTTAAATCTTTGATGACATAAAATGAAAGGCTTCAGAGCATTTATTTCTTTTGTTTGTTTATATATATAACAAGATTTTACATAAACACGTGAAATAACAATCAGTGATCAAACCACAAATGAAATGGGAAAAAAACACTATGATCTTTCAACCGTAACAAGCGGTCTTCGTCAGAGTCAAAACCCAACTGAACTGAACAGTTACCCTTTTCATATTGTGGTTTGATCATTGATTTATATATATATATATATATATATACAATTAAAAGACTAAGATCTTTCACCGCTCTGCCTTCCTGCGGGACTCTTCGCTCTTCACACCTCCTGATGACGACATTTGGTCGAAATATCGATGTGAGTTATGTCTGTGTCTTTCGTGTGTTTCCTTCGTTTTGAATTTATTATATATATATATATATATATTCGTATATTTAACTAACCATTGTTAAATAGTTTTAAAATAGTATGTATATATGTTCAAAAATCACCCAGTAGATGGTCAAAGAAGACCGAAACGTCGGTAACAATAAAAAAATGGACAGCAAAACATATGGTGAGTTAATACACCTAGTTCCTAGAGAAATCAAAATAAGACTACGAGATTTGGAAAAGAAATCCAGACTACTGATAAAGACAAAAGTGGGCAGAAAATTTAATCTCATATATATATATATATTATATAAATATATTATATATATATATATATATATATATATATATATATATAAACGAATAGCAGTTTGCTTCTCAACGCGAGTACTTCTCACTTCTTCCTGATGACGACGGATGTCGAAATATCGAAGTGAGTTCTTTAGTGACTTTCTGAGTTTTTTCCTATGTCTTAAAGTTTATATATATATATCATTAGGGACTTGTTGCAAGATTTCTTCCCTGCTGAGGGAATCAGGTGTTTGAGATTTACTTGTGTGCCCTCAGATCTTCCACAAGATCCCCAACTCGTCCCACCTGCTGGCCCACTACGACCCCTTCTACTCGCCCCTCCTCTCGAGACTTGACTCTGTCTTCCAGCAGCTGGGTACTACCTCAGAGTCGTGTCGACAACGCCTCGTCTGTGACATGTACTCCAATCCAGCCAAATTCGCTCCCTACAGCAATCTCGTCTCTGCTCAACTCAGCAGGTTCTTATCAATTTTATATTAATTATTAACTAATAATGATTTGGTTTTTTTTATGAAACTGACACTTATAAAGAATTATAAAAGCAAAATCTTTTTCCCCTACTTGACAATAAATTTTACTTCCAAGTTTACCCCTTGACGTCCTCTTTCAAATCTGTATAATTACTTCAAAAATTGTAAAATATACACACTGATTGGAAATGTATAAATGTAATTCACAAAGCGTTGGTTGAAATATCATTTTAAAGTAAAAACCCTTTAGGTGTGTGCCTATATATTTATATATATATATATATAGCAGGTGAAGAGTCCTGATGACGACGATCGTCGAAATATAGAAGTCAGTTATTTCTTTGTCAATCTCTGGCGACCTTCGTTTTATTTGTTTTTATTTAAAAGTCTCTGGACCATTTCATTACTATATATATGTAGTAATATTCAATTACTATATATATATGATCAAACCACAATAAGAAAATGGGAAAAAAAGACTAAGATCTTTCAACCTTAACAAGCGGTCTTCGTCAGAGTCAAAAACCCAACTATGATTGTTATTTCACGTGTTTATGTGAAATCTTTATATATATATATATATATATATATTTCACATAAACACGTGAAATAACAATCAATGATCAAACCACAATATGAAATGGGAAAACGAGACTAAGATCTTTCAACCGTAACAGCGGTCTTAGTCAGTTGGGTTTTTGACTCTGACGAAGACTGCTTGTTACGTTTGAAAGATCTTAGTCTTGTTTTCCCATTTCATATTGTGGTTTGATCATTGATACATATATTCATTTGATAAACGGAAAGACGATCCAAACAGGACACAATAACAGTTCAAAATTGAAGATAGGTAGCACACAAAGTAAAACAGCACACATTTACAAACTCAAATTTTCGGGCAATCCGTCTTCAGGAGAAAAGAGAAAGAGAGACCATAACGCTAGTAACGGCTTACTAGCCGTTGCGTCTACAACCTGTCTGGTGTCTCTTTCTCTTTTCTCCTGAAGACGGATTGCCCGAAAATTTGAGTTTGTAAGTTTGTTTCTTTACTTTGTGTGCTACCTATCTTCAATTTTGAACTGTTTATATATATATATATATATATATATATATGTAAAAAGATTTCACATAAACACGTGAAACAACAATCAATGATCAAACCACAATAAGAAATGGGAAAACAAGACTAAGATCTTTCAACCGTAACAAGCGGTCTTCGTCAGAGTCAAAAACCCAACTGACTTTGATATATATATATATATATATATATGTGTGTGTGTGTGTGTGTGTGTGTGTGTGTGTCACTAAAGATATGAAATTCTACACCGGTAATCCTACATTTTGAATTATTAAATTTTTTTAGAGTAAAGATCATAGTTTAAAGAGAGATAGTTTAAAGAGTTTAAAGATCATAGAGTAAAGATCATAGAAGAATTCGGTATCGATTTATGTACTCTGTTAAATATGAAGGAACACAAGTTTCCCCACAGATCGTTTTATACACACTTCGCATGTGTTTATTCACTGCTTGACCTAAAGACTTGTGTTTTGTTGTCCTTCTTAGTTGTGGTATTCAACAAGGGAAGTATTTTAAGAAGCGGTGAAGATGTGGTGATTAATAAGGTTGTATTGCCGGCCTGGTTAGCTAATCGGCAGAGAGGTGCGGCCCTAACCGCCTCCTGCACTCTCTCGTTCTCACTACATCACAGTCATTTGTTGTTCAAACCCGCTTTCTCTTCGTCTTCTTCTACCCTATTTCATCTCATTTTCTTTGTCAATCTCAGCTATTGAATCTTCTTTCAATATTTCCTTAAGGCTCTGTGAATCTTTTTCAGTTACATCTTTCTATCTATACACTTATATATATATATATATATACTTTAAATTACACAAAGCACGACACAGAAAAAAAGAATAAAAAACTTACACAGAATTACACAGAATTCTTACACTCAATATTTCGAACTATTGTTCGTCATCAGGAGTAGACTAAAACAGAGAACAAAGTGAGAGAGATCTCCCCACGTCGAAGAACGGAGCGCGAATATATATATATATATATATAAGTATATTAGTGAAGGTTGGTAGCAATCCTTCTTGCAAACATATTTCTAAAAATTTTATTAGCCTGTAGGATATTAGAGAAACTCTCAAAAAAGGTAACCAAGCATGAAATTGGCATACAATTTTTAGAAACATATATGTATGTATATATATATATACGTTTCACGGTGAATCACAAACACAAAACTAAGAAACAAACACACTTACTGTCTCCAATTTTCAGTTGAACCGTCATCAGGAGAGTTGAGATAGGGACACCAAGCGCACTTGTGCAGCAACGGTTGGAGTTCACAAGTGCACTTGGTGTCCCTATCTCAACTCTTCTGATGACGGTTCAACCAAAAATTGGAGACAGTAAGTGTGTTTGTTCCTTAGTTCTATTATATTTCACCTTAGTTCTTTGTGATTCACCATGAAACGTTTGTTGTCCTTTTGGATCGTTTTCCTGTTTACAATATATATACAGGTGTGTTATCTAATCGGGATTCGGTCAAATTTTCTAGGTTTAAAAATCAAACTCTCATTGCCGACGTTTCGGTTTTATTTTAAAACCTATTTCATAGATCTATAAACAAAGTATAATATGAAATCACATATCAAAATCCAACATATAAACAATATGAAAATGAATTGTTACAACTTATGAATATTATAAGCAGCAGTATTTAGAGATAAATAAAACAATATATTTTACAGAAGTAAGAATTTTTTAACTAAGAAAATGAAGTGTACATTATTTAAAGGAACAACAATATTAACCGGACAAAACCTTCGACTAGACCAGTGTTTCCAAAGTGGGCGGTACTGCCCCCCTGGGGTCGGTGCTTTGATATCAGGGGGCGGTAATGCAAAAAGGAGCGGGGATTCTATTTCTATAAATTGAAAATGTTCATGCAATATAATTTCTAAATCTAAGTGAAAACAGGACATGTAACTTTCAGGAAACAGTTTCTTAAAATTATTTGTTTTGATAACTCATTTTTATGATAAAAGTATATTCTCACCTAAGTTTTTTTTATTGTGTATTAATTCTTTTGCATAAATATGCTATGAAACAATACTATACATCTATTGGATTCTTAATAAATATTTGATTAGTAATTATTTTAATTTAATTATTAAAATGATACTCATTTGGTTATTTAGTCTAAGAATCTGATTGTTATTCAAGGGTGTTGAGTTATAGGTTTATGGACCCAAGGAGGCGGTCACTCGAAAAAGTTTGGGAAACACTGGACTAGACTAATAAGATAACATTACAAGTATTACAAGTTTGATTTTTAAACCTAGAAAATTTGACCGAATCCCGATTAGATAACACACCTCTTCTGTCGAACGGTCGATATATTATTGAATCTGTTTATATTTATATATATGAAATGTTATATACTTATATACTTATATGTAAAATCTCTTATGTTCGCGTTTAAATATGTGTACGCACCCTAAATTGAATAAAATATTAGAAATTTGGTGGGCATCGAACCTACGACCTTGGTATTGGAGATTCGGTGTGCGCGCTACTGTCTGCGCCAGGGGGACTTTCGTCAAATAAACTTCCAAAACTTGATATAAATGACATCGAAACATAAAAAAATAGCTTTTTGACATAATTATAATGGTTTAACTATAAGAAATTTAGAATAAGAAAATTTAATAAATAATCGACTAGAATAATAAATATCAACGAATGATATTTATTATATTTAACAGAAGTTTTAGAAATTATCAAATTAATATAAGTAAAATATTAACAGCACACAATTATGTCCATAATCGAAAACCATTTTGTCATAATGCCTATATTTTCTTCTTTGGGTATGTCTGTTTGAATAGAAATGATAGAGTAGGGTTCCCGATGCATCCGAAGGTACAGGAAAGTTCTTAATAAAATTAATTCTCTCTAAATTAAGGAGTTCAGGACTAACTGCATTGCTGTAGCAAGTTATCAGGAGTTGATAACTTCTTCCAGTTGTCAAGAGAGGAACTGATGCTGATATCTATAATGCTTGAATCAGTCTTATCTATGGGGCAAATTTACTGAATTCCATTTAACGAGTAACATGAGAGTTCAAGAAGAAGATGAGGAATACTAAAAATTTCTGATAAATATTGGTGAAGACAGAGTTGAAAAGAATGAAAATAAAGAAATTATTGCTGCCGGAAGACATGTTTATCCGTGCACATTATGTTGATTAGTGTATTGAATACATTCACTCTTCATTCGCCAACCCACAAATATAGGTCACGGAAAATTCTATATAAGCTCCATTTAACTAGATAATGGCAGATCTAACACTGATTCCACAATGTAGATGACAATTGTAGGTAGGTTATAGGAAAATGAAATACACAGTCAGTTGCTCTTGAAGATGGGATCCGGACGGACCCGAAACTGGTCGAGCTTTTCTGAGACTTTACAAGGTATGACGGACAGTATTACTACCGATTCTAATGTTAAAAATATGTTCATTATTAGAAATGAACTAATTTAGAGTTTATCTGCATTTATATGAACATGATTGCATTAAAAAGGATAGTATTGGATGTCCCAACGGGTCACGGGTGGTCTAGTAAAAAATAAAAAAGGGCAATTGTATTTTTGATAATTTTTCATTCCCCATACTGTTACATTCAATCATTTCCCAATGCTGAATAAACTACCTTATCAAACAATTATAGAATGTCAAGGATAATTTTTATGAATACCGCAGTATTATTACCAGACGCTAAGAAACATCGGAAGTCTCCAACACCTCCCAAACAAGTGACATCTTCCATACAGAAAATAATGCATTACTCAAGATTGGGAGAAGGGTTCCCAGCTCTGTGAGGGAATCGACTGGCAAGATTAGGGGGCTTCTGTAAGTGGTACGGGGGAAACTGGTTGAAAATAGACGAGGTGGAAAACGAGGAACATTCTTTATGAATTTGCGTAATTTGTGAATTCTGCGAAAATAAGTAGTTATGAGATACATGCAGTGGGTATCGACTATTGTAGGTAGAAATATTAATATTATCAGGGTAAAATGTGTATTTATTAAATCAGTGGATAGCCTAGCTTAGTATTGACGTGCAAATTTGTCAATATTCAACTGAATTGAATATTCACAGGGTTCGTCAAACATTTGGCTCCTTAGCGCGCTCTTAATCCCGCGTAAGATTAGTAATAGGCAACCTTTTAGATTGGCGTGGCTGTCCCACCAGGGAACACACATAGGCCGAACATTGGGTCCTTTGTAGTACCACACAATTTTAGTCCCACAAAGATTGATTCTACATTGGAAATCCTCAATTTTGCCTACCACAAAATTGAGATGTGAGGTAGATCCTGAGGATGACCAGTGTTTGGCTGAACCTCAGGGTTTGGCATTGTCTTGTCAACAGGTTATTTAGTCGAATGAGAGCAGTGCGAGGCCGCCTCAGGTGGGCAGATATTACAAGTCTCAAGTGACCACTCGCATATCAGGCCAGTTACTTTCTTCCAATTCCTTCCCTACTAACCTCGACCTAAAAGTCACTTAGCTCCTTTCAGGTCAAAATACCTTTCGCACAAACACCAACCTTTTATCAACTTATCCCAAAAACAACATCTTTGGTTCCATGGTAAAAGAGCTTAGCGAATAAGGAACCATATTTTTCACACTTTTTTTGATAATTTTATCAACGCGACACCCAGTGTCTGGAGCATCATTAAATCATAATGATAAAATTTTATAAATATAATATAAAATAAAATTTAACATCCCATTTTATATTTTAGATTGACACACGCACACAAACACACACACACACACACACACACACACACACACACAAGTCACACAAACACACACACACAGGCACACAAACAAACAAACACACAATGTAATAACCCAAGTTCTGATTGCTTTCACAAAAATAGTTTTGTTTTTCCAGGGAACTGAACGAGCTTAGAAAACCATCCTCGGACAACCCTGAAATCCTGAGGTTCTTCAGGTACATGAAGGCTGCTAAGGACGGTCAGGACGGGCTGTCCTGCACCGGCATGCACCCCAGCTGTATCGCTCCCACGGCCCCCACCCAGGGGTCACCAATGATCGACACTTTCAACCAGATAAACAAGCTTGTCCACGCAAGACGATTCGCCTGACTCTAGTCTTCTTATCAGTATACTAACTCATATCATCCTACCCTTTTTTTTTTTTAATTATATTTTAGCTTCAACAAACATTCGTGCTCAAGAACATACGAATAAAGGATTAATGGATAATAAACAATTTATTATTGTTTACAATATTTAGGTTTTGCATTCTTGTGCATCCATGTAATTCGATTGTATTCACTATTGATTGTGATTTCAGAGCTCCATTCTAATTTACTATTGCAGTCATTTTTATTAAATGTCTTGTTATAATAAGTTAATAGAAAATATTATTTCTTACACTGGCCAACAACAAAAAAATTTTCTCATGGTGCCTAAGATGTTTTAAATTTGTAAAACATTTAAATAAATTTAATTAGTTTTAAATACCTAATTTAAGGGCGCTGATTCCAGAAATGCAGTTTTTTTTATCAGGTCTAGTTTTTCTGCTATGGTATACTCCTCTCTGTAGGAAGGCGATAGCTAAAATAAAGGCAGGCAAATCGAAGAAACAATAATTTTATTTAACTTTAAGAAAAATATTCAATAATCACACCATAATATTAGCAATGCGTATACAATACATTTGGATTTCAAGGTATTGCAAAACACATTTGGTTTGTTTAGCAAAGTCGCCTAGGAGATGATATAGCCATACTTAATTTTTGCTCCAAAAACCATCAACACAAGTAAAATAATGACTTTTACTTTAAGTTTGTGATGTTATAATCATTTAACATAGATCTCAATAATAACTTACAATTGTATTTATGGCGTTAGAATGTATTTAGAAATACGCCTAATTATAAGGTAAAAAAAGTTATAGAATAGCAAATAGCTCAATGGCTTGACTTGAAGGGAAACAATTATTCTGATTTTCAGGATCAGCGCTCCTAAAGTAATCTATATTTAAATTTTAGTACCAAAAAATGTGTTGGCCAGAATCATCAATGATGTGCCATCAGGAAGAGCAGGCAAAGAATATGAGATAAAACGTTAAATCTATTCAGTATCCGTCCCAAGCAAAGAATAAGAGATAAAACGTTAAATCTATTCAGTATCCGTCCCAAGCAAAGAATAAGAGATAAAACGTTAAATCTATTCAGTATCCGTCCCAAGCAAAGAATATGAGATAAAACGATAAATCTATTCAGTATCCGTCCCAAGCAAAGAATAAGAGATAAAACGTTAAATCTATTCAGTATCCGTCCCAAGCAAAGAATAAGAGATAAAACGTTAAATCTATTCAGTATCCGTCCCAAGCAAAGAATATGAGATAAAACGATAAATCTATTCAGTATCCGTCCCAAGCAAAGAATAAGAGATAAAACGTTAAATCTATTCAGTATCCGTCCCAAGCAAAGAATATGAGATAAAACGTTAAATCTATTCAGTATCCGTCCCAAGCAAAGAATAACAGATAAAACGTTAAATCTATTCAGTATCCGTCCCAAGCAAAGAATAACAGATAAAACGATAAATCTATTCAGTATCCGTCCCAAGCAAAGAATAACAGATAAAACGTTAAATCTATTCAGTATCCGTCCCAAGCAAAGAATAACAGATAAAACGTTAAATCTATTCAGTATCCGTCCCAAGCAAAGAATATGAGATAAAACGTTAAATCTATTCAGTATCCGTCCCAAGCAAAGAATAACAGATAAAACGTTAAATCTATTCAGTATCCGTCCCAAGCAAGAATAACAGATAAAACGATAAATCTATTCAGTATCCGTCCCAAGCAAAGAATAACAGATAAAACGTTAAATCTATTCAGTATCCGTCCCAAGCAAAGAATAACAGATAAAACGTTAAATCTATTCAGTATCCGTCCCAAGCAAAGAATAACAGATAAAACGATAAATCTATTCAGTATCCGTCCCAAGCAAAGAATAAGAGATAAAACGTTAAATCTATTCAGTATCCGTCCCAAGCAAAGAATATGAGATAAAACGTTAAATCTATTCAGTATCCATCCCAAGCAAAAACCGCATATGATAAAGCTGTTAGACAATACGAGCAGCTTAATCTTAAACATAGAGCTCGGATTTATAAACGAGTTTGATTGAATGTAACCATCATTGTCTATTATCTTTTCTGTTTAACTCATAAAAAGTCTCTTTGTTCAACTGCACCTGTGTTTTTCAAGCTCTTTTGAGACGTGGCATCCGAAAATTGTATTTTACAGTCAGTGGCATAGCAAGGAGGGGGGGGGGGGTTAAACATGCCAGGAGCCGACATTTTGAGGAAATAAAAATAGAAAATAGAAAAAAATTAAAACAAAAAGTTAACAACAAAAAATTTTTTAAACCAAAATCAGTTTTTAAGGACGTAATTGTTTTTATGTTTTATTTGTGTAATACTATTGTTAAAATAATTTTCAACTGTAATATATGCAAAATAAAAAAATAAATTTATTTTAGATTTTTCAAAACTAGGTTTTTTAATGTGGTTGAAAATATATTATATTTATTTGTGTAGCCAGTTAAATAATTCAACATTTTTTTTAATATTTTCAATTACTCGTTTTTGTTTTCAAAAATGGAAACATTTACAAAACAAATACAAACAAACACTACTTACTACATTTACAAAAATGTGGAAGAGTACTGTAATAAGATGTAAGTCCGGGTCTAATGACAGTAGTGTAAATTAGATCCTCGATTGTAACCCCCATAAGAATAATTATTTATAGGACGCCCTGGAGTTTTGAATGTGAACGGATTATCAATTTGCCAGTGTGTGTGGGGGGGGGGGGGGGGTCATTTTACAACTCCTCGGATAAAAAAGTAGTCAAAAAATCAATCTGGACAACAGCCCTATATATAAGACTAAACTTCGTTTTAAACAAGTATCAATTACATCCTGTCTCTATTTATTCTGTCGCATTACCATTTAGCGTAAAAAAAATTATTCCCTCAAAAAACCAGCCTCAGAGGGCTGGGAAGTCTCTCAAGAGCCCTCAGCCTATCAAAAAAAAAAAATTAGTATTGCAATCTCTTTCATCTGTAAATGTTTTCAACTTTTTCTTTAGACATAATGACTCTTCAGATATTAATATCTATAAATTGTATTGATACTTTAAATTGTCAAACAAAATTGTAGCTTTTCAAACATATAAATTCCAAAGAATCGATTTCAGTATCAGAGATTCAATTAAAATTCTCCGATTTTGTTTTGATAGCTGACAAAGTTGGGATATTTCAGATTATCGATTCCGAGTACTCGTCCAATAGCTACTGAGAATGTTATAAAATCAGTCCTTTCAATGGATAAGTATTGATGGCTCAGCCTGTTATCAGTGTCTTATTATTTTCAATGACAGGATGATTTCAGACAAATGATTATATATTGTGGAAGGAGTTTATACCATCTGCTGCATTCTACGCTATCATAGAATAACCCCCATATACCAATTACATTAATTGCCAAATGTATTAATTTCTATTATTATATTAACTTTATTTCTTCTTAAAAGTATATTTTTTTACAGTATATTTAATTCAGTAAACAAAAAGCAAATTCGATGATTCGATGATAATCAATAATGGTGATTGATTGCATATCATTTCATTATCAAGTACTTTGCTACTGAAGTTAATATTATCAGTATTTCAATACTCTATCACAGATGGCAGCACCGTCACAAACAGAATCAGTTAATCATAATTCCTCAATTAGATTCTATTACACATTATTACATTGCATTATTATTCTACGTACAAAGACACTTTTATTGTCACTACAATTTTATCTATTGTAGTCTATTGTGGTTTTTACGTAAAAAAAAAATAGTTTTTGACTTTCATGGATTGGATGATACACTTATTCCTGTTCGAATGTATTTAATTTCTTCCAATATCAACTTTCCTTTTAATTGATATTTATGTCTCTTTAGTAAACATTTAAACTTATAATCAAATCGATTGTATAAACATTGCAATTTGTAAATATCTCTATTTAATTTTATTCTTAGTCATAAAATTCTCTGAGTAGAATTAAATCATTCTTGCTTCATTAATTTACTATATCGTTTAATATAAATCAATAAATACCATTTTTTACAAGAAGTTCCTACAATAATTAAACTAAGTTTGACAATGCAACTTTTCACTGTTGTCCTATAACAGTATTATTTTTGAACAGGTATGTAATTATTGAAGTTTATGGTCACACATGAAGTACGAGTATACAACTTTATTTCATTGAACAGCTAAAACTTAATATACACATTCAGATCCAACAAAACATAATATTATTATGTAGTCTGTTTACAGATTAATCATTAAACCAATCATCAAACCACAATATGAAACAGAAAAACAAGACTAAAATCTTTCAACCGTAACAAACCGTCTTTGTCAGAGTCAAAAACCCAACTAGTTGGTCAAAAAAAACTCAGTTGGGTTTTTGACTCTGACGAAGACCGCTTGTTACGGTTAAAAGATCTTAGTTTTGTTTTCCCATTTCATATTGTGGTTTAATATTAATTGTTATTTCACGTGTTTATGTGAAATCTTTTTATTAATCATTAAATGAACACATTATCTTGATATCTTTATACATATTTTTCTATGACTACTTACATGTTTGTTATGCATTCACAAAATGCTTTATTGATATTAATTCAGGTTGACATTAGCAAGGTTTTAGATGGATAAAATTTTTTGTTGGTCAAAAATGAATATCAGAATGGTGACATATTACTTTTTTACTTTTTCCCTCCGTTCGTTTACATTGTGATTAGTCTGCCTGTTTATCAATGGCAGTTTACTAACAAAAAATTATACTGAACCAATTTTCAGTAAATACCATTTATTAGTTTATCTATATGTATGCTATGTTATAAATTTTTATAACATAACAAACTTTTAAGAAAAACACAAGCAGTGTAAAGGTAAATACTTAAATACAGACAGCAAGCAAGAATAGGTTATTTTTTCCTTCAAAGCAGTCTATACAATTTATTTACCCAGAGTATTAACTGTGTTAATTAAATTTTATCCTAATAAATCAATAAATAAATTTAGTTAAATTAAATAAATGCAGTTTATTTACCTATGGCACCCGTTTAACAACGTTAAACGTTGTTAATGGGTAAATGACAATACATTGCCATGTATTGTTTTGTTTGACCAAAATGTATTTATACAAAAGCCTTTATTATTTCGTAACGAATTTGTTATAAACCCTTTGTCAAGCAATTAATACAATTTATATAATACTAATAAACAGCAGCAGGTTTCATGTGTTGATTCAAACTCTACTTAACAATGCTTAAACAATTAGTATTTAATTATAAAAGAGTTTTAAAAATAAAACATATCTTTAAGCAATGATATTTGTATAGTTAAGATTCTTGAAAAGGTTTATTTTACAAATCATTTTCTATGAAAAAAGCCGAAATTGAAATATAGGTTAAAATTGGAGGTTTCGTTTGTACACAAATACAACAACAAAGATAATTGATTATTTCGATATTAAGTTAATAATAGGTGAAAAAGTAAATTGATAGTTTTTTTGTAAAATAACTACTTTTACTGTTACTTGAGGTTGATTAAATTTATTTTTAATAGAAATATGGGGGTTTTTAGCTTCATAGAAACAAAACTTCGATCATTAATGGTCTTCAGATCATAAGATCCACCAAAAACATGGCACTTTCAAAACGCTTTAACGAAATAGTAAACTGTTTGAGTGAACGCCAAATTTTCTTCCCACTAAACTACTAAACTTCATTCACGCACTTCTCTATCCTTTCACAATTGGTTTAAAATATATGTAAGTTTCTCATCCACCAAATTAGTTGTCATGATTAAATTAAGCTGCAAATTATAAAATGTATTTTATAATTACTTATAAAATGAGCGCAGATTTCTTATTTAATATAATAATAATTATACCGGAGTGTCAGATTACAATCAATTTGTGCTAATAATTTTAATGAATTTAAACAAACTTCGTGATGGCACAGTACTACTTTAATCATTCGAAATAAAAAGTTTTGAAATATGATTCATATAACATGGTGATAAAAATGTGTATGTAACATGATAGCATTCTTGATTTTAAAAAGGTAAAATTGTAAAGGAAAATTATTTATAATTAATGATGATTTTAACTCTCTGTTGAATCAAATATATGTTATTATTCTTTTTATATGAAATCAATGTATGCTAACGTTATTTCCAAGGATCTAGTAGAATTCCAGGAACAGCTAATGCTGTAAATGAATATCCATTGTAGATATTTCGAATTTATTAAAATTATCTTATTAAATTATCTTATTATTTATTAAAATTCGAATTTATTATCCATATTGTTTATTAAAACTTAGTTCCTCATTTTATTTATTTAAATGTTTTTGTGCAGTTATTTTTACTATAAAAATTGGCCTTACTTAACTTAAGACAACCATCATTCAGTGATTTGTTGAATCCGTCCGATATGTGTTTTTGAAAAATGTATATATAATTTGTCTTCCATTGATATTTTCTCTTTAATTATATAACATGGAGTTATTCATGGAAGGATGCATTTTTAAAAGATAATGAAGACGCTTCTGTATTCTATGTATGGTAATTAAAACAACAGAAACTTTAAGACATTGTTTTAAATAAATTATTAGCAGAAATAAAAAAAACAGTGTTAATGGCAGGGGAAGGGGAGCCAAACTATGGTGGTCTATGCCTGGAAAATAGACCACCAAGTGGGCCCTTTTTGCCTACCCCGGGTGACCTAGACCTACCCTAAGGAAAATCTACCCGACCTCTCCATAAAGATCAGCCGATTTTGCCACTCAAGTTCCTTTAATTTATCTTCCCCAATAATACCACCACCAAGCATATACAACCTAAGTAGGCTTAGTACAGGACTGTTAGCCACATGGTTGACATGGGTTTCATCCTCTTCGCCGCACTTTTGGCAGACTGCGCTGCTATCTAAGCCCATAATACTTAAATATCTTCTACAGTGACCGGTGAGAACTCGTATGAGATTCCTCACCCAGTTCTACCGAGTCCTAGAGAAAAATTCCTATTTTTAACAGTGCAGCTCAAAATAAAAACTTGGCCTGCCTGTTGCCTGAACAATTCAGTCAACTCATCTTCAACCTTTGCTGCAGCTAGACATTTACAAGATGTCAAACACTAGGAACGCAGGGTGGAAACGCTGCTTTTGGCCCTACAAAGGGCCTTTCAGCAACGATTTTGGCGAGTGAGTCCTCCATTTCATTACCCGAAACCCATATTAATCTAACTGGTTTAGTATGAGATACAAAAAAAAATATTTATGAACTGTACTGTGGTACTGAACTAAACCAAAACATATATATCAGAATCAATAATCATAGTCACCATGAGTGATTATGAAAACTGTTAAACAAAATAAAATATTTATATGAAAAAATAAACTGAAAAATATATGAACACTGTTACTGAGTAGTCTGGTAGATTTCGCTTTCTGGTTGCATCTTACTGGAAGCATACTTTCAACAGGCCGACTCGCTTAACTAAGCCCTCGTTAGGCAAGAAACTTGTTAGGTAAGAACTGGCTGTATATGAATACAAGAATCGCAATTTGAGAATTTACTTACTACCTATATATTTATTTAAACATATATTTATTTAAACTGAAATGCTCAAATATGAAAATTACTTTGTGTTAAGTTCATACACAAACTATGACCATTCAAAAGCTCACGAATTCTAGTTCATTTGAAACTTCTTAATCAAAGATCATAGTGACAAGTCAAGAAATGTTTAAATTTAATATTTTAAATCTTAAAATATAAACTTCATCATTAAACCAAATTAACTATTTATTTCTAACGTAGTGTAATCAGTTATTATGTGTTATTTACTCATTGTAGGGTAAAAAGCTAATGAAATGGTCTCCACAAATAAAAATTTAATGGTATAAACAACGCGTTTCGGACACGTAGTGTTCTTCCTCAGGCATTAACTAAAAAATACAATGTCATCAGAGAGTTATCTATAGTACAAAGTAAATATAGTACAAAATAAAAATAAAATAAAATAAGAAAACGAGTTTATACCATTAAATTTTTATATGTGGAGACCATTTCATTAGCATTTTACCCTACAATTAACTGTTTATATATAACAAATATTTCATATATATATTTCTTTATTTTTTAATAACTCTGACTAATCATTAGAAACATAAGTTTCACCATATCGAAATGCTGAAGTGTTTCAATTTTAATCATAATTCATAGTTATTTTTTTTACTGCAAATTTCAACATATAGTTGAATAATATAATCTATAATCAATTTATTGAAAACTGATCTTTAAAGTGTGAAATATTCCTACTGTAATTAGGGGAAAAAATAATATTATTCTTAACAAAAAAAAGTTAAATTTCCAAAAACACATTATTTATTGGGCATAATTAATTAATGAAGAAAATATATAATAGTATTAAAAATAGATAAAGCTGGAGAGGGGTTGAAAATTCATGAAATTCTAGAGGTTTATTTATGAATGAGTGAACAAAATGATTTAGTAGTTTTTTTTCTTTTCTTGAAATTCTTGGAACATATGAAGGGAAGTACAAAGAATAAAAGAAACAAATTAAATTCATAAGATTTGTTACCTTTCTCTATTGAATATTGATTTTCCTTTAAACAGATGAAATGAAAAGTAACAACTCATCATAAGTATGGATTTGAAATAAATTCTGATTGGTTGAGCTTGCCAAATAGTTGGTTCAAATATATTTAACTTCACAAACCAAGTGAAGCTAACTATTTCATTTTCCATGAAATAGTTCAGTTTTATATTATTCTTTTGATAATTACTGTTTGCCAAAATTCTAATAAGATAAATATATATCTGTAAATTCCATTAAGACAATGAAGGTCAGAATTAAGAATAGATAATATTATTTTTCATTATTTTTCTTTCTTATTGAGGTTTCGTCTAGCTTCAATAATGCAGTTAATGGGTTAGTTCCACTGAGGTTAGTAATATTAGAATTAGTAATAATACATTCCGTCATACCTCGTAAAGTCTCTGAAAAGCTCGACCGGTTTCGGGTCCGCCTGGATCCCATCTTCAAGAGCACCTAACTGACTGTGAGTGTTGTTTTCCTATAACCTACCTATATATAGCATCTACATTGTGTAATCAGTGTTGTGTGTGTAGTTAATTTTTTTTCTCCTATTTCTTTAATTGCTTTTTTTTAAAAAAAAACATGCTATAAAACATTGCTATAAAAAAAACATAGCATTTAATGAAATAGGAGAAAAAAAATTAACTACACACACAACACTGATTACACAATGTAGATGCTATATATAGGTAGGTTATAGGAAAACAACACTCACAGTCAGTTAGGTGCTCTTGAAGATGGGATCCAGGCGGACCCGAAACCGGTCGAGCTTTTCAGAGACTTTACGAGGTATGACGGAATGTATTATTACTAATTCAATAATGCAACACCTTTAAGCCGACGTTACGTCCATATTTGTAGACATCATCAGGGCTACATTAATACAGAGTTTAGTTACTGTAACATTAAACATAATTATATTACATTATTAATTATTTAATTATGTTTAATGTTATAGTAACTAAATTCTGTATTGATGTAGCCCTTAAGATGTCTACAAATATAGACGAAACGTCGGCTTAAAGGTGTTGCATTATTGAAGTTAGACCAAACCTCGATAAGAAAGAAAAATAGTGAAAAATAATATTATCTATTCTTAATTCTGACCTTCATTGTCTTATTGGAATTTACAGATATATATTTATCTTATTATAATTTTAAATATAAGTGGTCGAGATTGGAAAACATTCGATAATATTGTTTTTTCTATTATAATTAATAAATATATAATAGACATAAACCATGTTTCATTAAAAACATTTTATTGAATATTTATTATTATTATATTATTCGTTCAAACATACTGAAAAAAGGAAACGAGATTGAATGAGTAAAACTAAGCAATAAAATTATTCTAAAAAACAAATTTGATTTTTAGTTATTTATTTTATATTAATTCAATGAATGCAGTACAAAAGTTATTCAATAATCTTACAAAGAAAAATGTACCTTTATGTTTATTTTAAAATAGAAAAGTTATTTTTTTCTAAAAAAAAATTATAATCAAATGATTACATTTTCACTTCACCCTTATCAACTGGTCCAAAGCTAAATCAACATTGAATAGAGAAAACTACAAACTGCTAGGAATCTATTTTGTTGAATTCACCTTAACTGCTTCTCTCTATGCATCAACTAGATGATAGATAATAAATCTATGATGAAAAAAGATAAAAAAATAGAATCTGCCATAGAACCGTAAGTGTGTAAACTATAAAAGTTACTGTTTTCTCAGTGTCACAGTAACAATAAACTCAGGTCTTTATTGTTAACATTACATAAATCTTTGATGAATATTATCATTACATTATCAAAATAAAATGATAATTATTAATTTTTTTTAGAAATTAAATAAAGTTCTGTTTTTTTTTCAACTCTATATTGTCGTTTATTAGTTTTATGAAATATGTATAACTACGGCTTTTTTTATTTTAGATGACGTTGAATTACAAATATACATATTAAATATATTGTTTTAATATTGATATTAATAAAAAATGTTTTAAGTAAATTATTTATGTGTATATTACTTGATTTTCTTGTTGTGTCAATCAAATATGTAAAACCTGTCTCTGAATGTAAATCATTGGTGTCACAATTTTGGTTTTTGTATTTTAAATGGCTTTAACAAATAATTAACTTACAAAAATTATAAATGTTCCTATTTTTTTTTTACACTTTACTTTTGTGATGTGTGACAAGGCAAGAAAATTATTCATGCATTTCGTCATTACCACAGAGGTTAGTATTATTAATATTAAAAATATAATATACCGTTTTACCTAGTATACTACTGCTGAAGCTCTGTAAAAAAAAAAAAAAAAAAAAAACTAGGCAGCATTGGGAAAGTAGGTAGGTTATATAATAAGAAAGGTAGGACTCCTTAGATCATTTCTTGTTGAAGATGGGTGACACCCGAAACCGGTCAGAGAGCTTCAGTAGCAGTGTACGAGGTAAGACGGTATATTATAGTTTTAATATTAACAAGAAAATTATGTTTCGATTTTTCTAAATGTTGATATGCCGAACTGAATAGGTTCGCTGTCACTGGTCTAGGTGTTTAAAGCTCCAGTAAGGAGGTTCTCGTGTATGAATATGAGTGAAAGATTTATAACTGCTTGCTTACTAATGCCCGTCCTAACTGCTTGGTCATTAGAAGACATTCTGACCAGTAAAGATGGGATTCCGCATAGAGTTGGTCGTCATACTGAGATCAAGCTCTACTATATACAATCAGTACATTCAAATTCTCAAGTTTTCTTAAAAAGTACTAATTAAAAAATTAATTTAACTAGTATTGAAAAAAAGAGGAAAATTTATTTGAATTTGAATTTTTATAGAAAAAAAGGATTAAAAACATAATGTACTATCTATACCGGGGTTGGAGAACCTTTCTTGGAGTAAAAGTCATTTTAGCACTGTCCACTTCCCCAAAAGGTCACTTTTGAATGGATAAGCAAATTCTTATATAATAGTTATATTGTAAAATATTTAAATCTATCATTATATTATTCGATTAATGCATCTATAACTGTTTTGAATTTGTCAAAAGATTCAGCAGTGTCCTCATTGCCTTCGTTTATTATCTCTGTTAACTGAGGAAAATCATTTTCTAAAAGCTTAGACTTTTCAAGTAATGATTAATAAATAACCTTTTACATAAATACAAGACTATTTTGTCTTTATTACCAGAATTCTAACTCTATATATTTTAAAACATTTTTCTCAACAAACCGCAGAAAGCTATACTCCATGATTTAAAAGGCCACAGGTTCCTCACCCCTCATCTATTCTTACAGATTAAATTCGACTCATAGTTGAATTCACTATTTCCTGAATTTTTATTAATTCATGGGGATTTTTTACTTTCGTTTAGATAAAATTAAATTTTACTTAATTCAATTAAACTGTAAATATTATCTATAACTACTGTACATAAATTAACATGTATTGCATAAGACTTTCACAAAAAAAAAGAAATTTTAGCCTAAAATCTTTTAGTAAAAAGTTGTGTTATTTTTGAGACATTTGTTTTCCACGAATATAATGTTAATCCTCTAATTTGTATAAAATTATCAATTTCATTGATACATTATTTGATGAAAATTTATATTTCAACTTGATTTTAAATTATATACATTTAAATTTGTATTTTTAATAATTTTAATGTAAACTATAGCTATATATGTATATTCATTAGTGCATTTTCGTGATGTGCCTATGTATTTAAGTACAGAATCTTAATGTTTGAGTTCATTATTTATTATTTATTTGTATATGAAATAAGGAGACACTAGTAAATTGATTCGGTTCTATGTTTTCTTCTATTATGATCTACCTTCCATAAAGAAAACCATACATACAGTCAAAGCAAATGACTGTATGTGTTTTACTTAGACAACTAAGTCTATGTACTTAGGCAAAGTATCTAAAAATATTAATTTCTTTCCAAAATGTCAGGTAGATTATAAAAAGTAAATTTACAGCCGAATGACACTTAGATAAATTTTTTCTATTTTCAACCACCTACCATGTATTAACAACTTTTTGAATAATTCAAACAAAATTATTTATTAGAAGCCATTTTGTTTAGTCAACTCATTTTTACTTTATTAGCTATTGAAACGATTGTTTTTTTAGAAACTTTATTAAATTTGTATTTTTTTGTATATTTTGTATAATTAAGATTAATGAATTACCTAAAGGTATGATAATACATTGAAGATAATAATATACGTAATAAATGTATTGTTTTTTTAATAATATTAATGAATTATGTATGAATTTTCAATAAATAACTATATTTAAATTTATTTTTGTTATTCTTCGAAATTAGCAATCCTTCAATTTAGCAGTAGTATATAATTTTAGTATTTTTTTTTATTGTTTAAATCGATCCTTAGCTGGTGATAACGTCAGCCGTTTACCTGCTATTTGGTTGATCGGTGATTCTACAGATTCTGCATTGGGAGTCCTAAATTTTGCCTAACTCAAGAGCATTTCGAGTAAGGATCTTTAACGAGTACTTGACATCGTACAGAATCAGGACCGATGGCTTAACGTCCTCTCCGAGGAACGATGTACTCAGATTTATTCACCTCCCGCGTAAGTAAATCGAGGGCCAGGTGGGGATTGAACCCGGACTTCCAGCCCAGAGGCGAGTACCACTGAGCTAACCTGACCCTCATAATTTTAGTAATTCTATATTATAAAAATCAGTGAAAAGGACTCTAGGTGAACTCCCGTTTGGTTAGTTACCAATGTTGAAATACATTTTTATTTTTGAGAAATCCATATCACTTTCATGATAACCTCATCAGGACGTTGTTTTCATACTTTTCCATGACAGCATTTGTCATTCTATATTTCTAGGTATTATATACAATGCCTAGGCATTCTAAAGAAAGTTGACGTTTCATACTTTTCCTTGACAGCATTTACCATTCTATATACCTAGGTATTATATACAATGCCTAGGCACTCTAAAGAATGCTGACGTTTCATACTTTTCCTTGACAGCATTTATCATTCTATATTTCTAGGTATTATATACAATGCCTAGGCATTCTAAAGAAAGTTGACGTTTCATACTTTTCCTTGACAGCATTTATCATTCTATATACCTAGGTATTATATACAATGCCTAGGCACTCTAAAATCTGATAACTCAAACATACTAATGGCCATCAAAGATAAAAAACCAATCAAAAAGGGTATTCCATTTGTCTTTTAGTTCTATTTCGAATGAACTTTAGTTTTTGTTAAAAATGAATTACAAAAATCACTAAAAATCCATAACTTATTAGTATTAATTTCTACTTGAAATAATTGACGCAATCTTTTATTTGTTGTTGGAGTAAGCTTACTTATGTTATATATTTAGGTACACGTCATTATCAGAAGAAAAAGAGACAGCCTCTTCTTACTAGTAGACCTTGTCTCTTCTTCTCCCTATAATGATCAGAATCCATATATGTATTTGTATCAAGCAATGTACTTCATCTTTCCAAACTCTAGTAAATCTGTTAAACAATTAACTAGTGATAGGATTGTATATTATAAAAATACTACTAAAAATGGTGGAATTTAAAGAACTACGACAATTTATTCGTAAAGTAATTAAATAATTTTGTATACTGGTATTGAACATTAAAAGGATGAAGCTTACATTCACTGTATTGAGTCCAGCTATATCATATACAAGCATTCACTTTTATTATTGTTTTAGTGATTCATTTATTATTTGTCACCCATTTTTTGTAATGAGGAACTACATTACTACATTATACCCAATTGATTGAAAATTAAAATAGGTTTTTATCCAGATATATAGAGAAATGATGATTTAAATATAGTTTATTCATGACTCTCAACGACAATATTGATAAATTGATGTGGATCATAATTTGGTTTTACATAAAAACTAAATCTTTTGTTGTGTATTTTACAACAAAAAAGTTGTTTGTAAAATATAAACTATATTAAGGTTTTGAAGTATAAAAATAAATTAAAATAACAATAATTATAAAACAAAAAAACATATTCTACTAACTACTTGGACGATAAAATTTACGTCTTACGATTAAAATTTTAATTACAAAAAGGATGGTATTAATAAATCTGTTCTATATTAATAGTTGTAACTACCACCAATAATGTCTAATAAATTTGACATAACTTTATTACTAATATGAACTGAGTATGTTTCTTATTTAATTGAAATGATCCATAAATACTTATCTGATAACGATATATTTATAAAAACATGACTATGGAAGATAGAAATGATAAAGTTAATAAAGATGGAATACTGCTTATGTCATTAAAATTGAATGTGTTTTGCTGTAATCAAATGAATAAGTTATAATGTTTATTTGTTTCTGAGTTGTTAATCTTTATAAATAAAATAATGATTTTGTCTGTACATTGCTTAGAACTGACTCAATTCAAGTTTTCTTTACGTTTCATACATTGGAGAAACCGAATCCACCCTTAGAAAAATTTCTGTCGGTTTGTCGGTTTGTCGGTTTGTCCGCAAAACTTTGTCACAGGTAAACTCAGCTACCATAAGACATATAAAGCTGAAACTTTTACAGTAGATTTGTGTAGGTCTAACTTAAAATATAGGCTATGAATTGATTGGAAATTCAACGTAGAAGTGAAGTTATGGACGTTTAACGCAAAAATGTTTGTCACAAGTAAACTCAGCCACCATAAGACATAGCGAGCTGAAACATTGACACTGGATTTGTGTGTGCCTAACTTAAAATATGGGCTCTAAATAGATTATTAATTCAGTACAGAAGCGAAGTTATGGGGCTTTTAGCTGTATTTTCCTAACTTCACAGACAAGTTTGTTTTGAAAATACACAGGTGTGGCAAGTAGGTATTGTTAGTTGATTTTAATTTCAATTGAGCATATGAATATATTGCGTATTTGACATCATTGAAATGGTGTTTCACAGAGTTAAGGATGTACTATCTATTGAGAATAAATGTTTTGTAAACGAGCAATTCTCAACTCTTAATATGAACAGGGAGGAAAAATCAACAAACAAGTTCTTACGCTATATAAAGCCGAGGAAAGAACTTACAAGTCAGTAAAGAGATTGGATTAGTGACGAAGAAGCACTTCATTATCTAATTGAATTTCTTGACTCTGAATTTATTTCTCCTGGACTGCCTGCTCATGAGTAAAAACTTAAAGTAGAGCACCAATCATGCTACAATTTAGTAGCAGTAACAAATTTCATGTTACGAAACATGAGTGCCCCAAAACTGTGCAACGGGACACGACTCTGAGTTCGTGCTCTACACAGATATGCCATAGAGGCGGACATAATGACTGGATGTGGTATTGGGGAGTCTGTGTGTATACTTCACATACCATTGATTCCGAGCCACTGTCTGTTTACGTTGAAATGATTGCAAAGTCGTGTCAGAGTCTATTTCGCAATGACGTTAACTAAGTCGCAAAGGGAGACTTCATCTAACGCAGGAATACAAGGTAGCAAAACCAAGTTTTTCTCACATGGTCAAATGTAGTTTACATGCTCAACGGTCAGAGGTTTCAACTCTTTCTTCTACCATGAACCTGAAGGACAGACAGCTAATGTAGTGTATAAGCTGGAGGCATTTGTTTAACACTGTAGTAATAATGGTATTTTCTACTATTCTATAATTTCTAATGACATTTTGAAATACCAAAAATGACGGAACTTCTGATTCCTCTGTGGTATAGCCGAAAGGCAATAGGCACACGGCAATAAACCAAAACAGGAAGTTCTGCTTCAGGTACGTTTGCTATGTATTATATATAACTGTCAACTTTTTTTTAATTTAATATTTGCTTAATAAATACACTGGTAATAATGTAAGGTATGGGACTAGAGTAGCCCAGTGGCTTGCGTGATCGCCGATGACAGTAGTGCAAATGTATTATAAATAAATGTAACAAACAAATATTTTTTTGAATTTAAAATGTGGATAATATAAAAGATGGTAATAAAGTAAAGGGATCTAGCCAGGGTTGCCAGTAGCTTGCTTGCTCGCGATGACAGTAGTGCAAATGTATTATAAATAAACACAACAAAAATATTTTTTTTTTAATTTAATATTTGCGTAATATAAACACTGGTAATAAAGTAAGGTATGGAACCAGAGTAGCCCAGTGGCTTGCGTGCTAGCTTTTGACTGGGAGCACGTTAATTAGAACTAACTCATTTCAAGTTTTCTTTACGTTTCATACTTCAGAGTAGCCACATGTACCCTTAGAATAATTTCTGTCTGTCGGTTTGTCCACAAAATATTGCTACCATAAGACATATAAAGCTGAAACATTGATTGTAGATTTGTGTATGTCTAACTTAAAATCTAATCTTTGTATACAGAGGCTTTTTTTTAGCACTGTAATAATAATGGTATTTTCTACTATTCTATAACTTCTAATTGTAGTATTAGTATAATACTATAATTGATATTTTGGAATACCAAGTATAATAGAATTTTTGATTCCGTCAAAGACGGGTACGTTTGCTAGTTCAAGATAAAAGCAAGATATTGAATATGAGACAACGTTTTATAGAGAATAATAATTAAATAAAGGCAACAAATGTTTACTAATTGGAATTGAAAGGAGATCAAAAATTTAATTAACATGAGAAAAGAAAACGTCATTTTTATCTTTGATTCGTAAATTTTGACAAAATTAACAAAAAGTATCAATGTTACTGAAAAATATAAATAGAATTAAATTAATATGTCAATCAATGGAATACTATTAAGATTTTAATTAAAAGATAGTTGATATTAAATAATTTGCAGGTACTTGGAAGAATTTAATTATTGTTTCTTTTAAGATATTCGATAAAATTATTTTGAATGACTGGAATTAAATAATATTTGAATATGTATACACTTTATTCGCATATAGTTCTATATTATTCAAAAGTAATGTAAGAAAAATAAAATTATACAAAATGTCTACTAACCTCAAAAATGCATATTCTTCTTTTGTCTTGTTTTTAAGTCTCATACGTTTGTAAGAACTTGAAATAAAGTTAAAACATAATCAAAACCAAATAATTTCATTGGCAATATCACTTTTTATGTTGTAGAAATATTATAAACATGCGAAATGTTAAAAGAAGAAAACCGACGCCGGGAAGATAGAAACAAAAGTCATAAACGCTTCAAGGACGCCATAATGGGTTTAAACAAATAAATGAAGACCAATGATTGGTTGAAATGTTGAAATGGATTTCAACAAATAAATGAAGACCAATGATTGGTCGAAATGAATTGTTGTTGAATTTATTTATATTTGGTAGTTTATTTTTTATCAAATACTACGAAGAATTCAGTTATAAATAGTTTAACAACTAATTAAAGAAAAACAATTTTTTTTAATTCATTTTTATGTATTACGTTTATATTATATGATCGAAAGTGTTCTATTAGCGGAGAATGAAATCGTTCGGCTATTCCGTTACTTTCTCGATGTTGTGAACTGATCAAGTGAAGTTTTAATTTGTGTTTTCTTTTGAACCTTTGTACTGACCGAGTCCTGATAAACTTTTATTTTGTTTATACTTATACTCAAAATATAAGAATTTTTTACTAGATTATAGTCAAATTAATAATTATTACAATTAATTATTAGTTATCAATTATTACTAATTTCTAATCCGTTATCTATTATAATGAGTTTTGGTACGTTATGATGCGTGAAAATACAATTAATTTATTAATGACTTCGATATTTTGGGCTGCTTTTAATTTTGGAAACATATTTTGAAAAAGAATCTATAATAGTCAAGAATTTATTATTTTCAAAGGTTATGCATTTAATATTATGCATTAATATTAATATAACATTTAATATCAAAGGTCATGTATAATATTTTTAATGAACTTGAAGCTGTGGGTGTGATATTTTGTTACAATTTCAATGTGTATCTGTCGTATTTGCTAACTCGGCATATTTCGCAGACATAAACATAAGTTCTAACTGACTTTTTTAGATTAGTCCAATAATAATTCCTTTTTATTTCATCTAGCCCTCTGTGATTGTTTTTACCTTAGTAAAAGTATGCTTCTGTTATTTGCACAATGCCGTCTTTTTCTGTGACGTCAATTAGTTTTTCAGTGTCCGTTACAAATTATATCTGAATGTTTAAAGTATCTTTGGATAACATTACAAAATTCTTCATAAATATTACTTTCAAAGTAAATAAAATATTTCATTCTAGGTATTACAAATGTTTTCACGATTATTTGCATCTTCTGTAAATTTATTTTGTGATAATTGTACAAGTATTTTTTGTTTCTAATCAAAAAGTTTCATGTTTTTATTTCACACGGAATATGATCCATTTGTGGAATTATTTGATTTTTACCGTAGTTTACAGGTTCTTCTTTTATTGGCTCGGTCCGTTCTTCAGGTTCAAATTAAACTCTCATTGTCAACGTTTCGGTTTTTATTGAAAACCTTTTACACAGGCAGGAGTTTAAATAAAAACCGAATCGTTGGCAATGAGAGTATAATTTGAACCTGAAGAACTGACCAAGTCCTGATAAACTTTTGTTTCTACTTCACGGTCGATATTTTTATCGTCCCATCACCGTAGTCATTTCATGGACCCATCAAGACGCCTGCAGGATTGTCCATCCACATTCCATCAGGATTTCTTAATGTTGTCACTGGAGAGGAAGAGTATGTGGCCGCTGATTCATGTATTCTGAATGTTGAACAAAAACACTGGGAGTTTGCCAATTTTAACTTTCCAGTATTTCTACTGATAGCAGTTTTCTCGAGTGACTTTTGAAGTCTAATCAGCGCACGTTTGTTTGAGTTTTATTAATTAAATGTGCTCACCTTATTCTGTTTCTCACCTTTACAAGTTACAACCGAAACACAAGTTATAGTCAATTGTAATTAACTTTAGAAAGTGACTTGTGAATCTAATAAAAATGGGATTAGCAATCTCTAATTTATGAGCAGTTAATATTCAATCAATCAAGTGAATCAAGATGAGCAAGAAAATTTGAAAATGTTTATTCTGTTATTAATAATAAAGTATAACAGCTTTTATACCCTAATAGTACTTTACATTGGGAAAAAAAAGATTAATTATGATTGGAAATATGATCTTATCACCCTTTTATTGTTATCTAGGGCAAATAAAATACTGAGATAAGTGGTTTAGCGATAACTAATAGAGCTTTCCGTTGATTCTAACTCTTTTTGGCTACAAATAGGGTGCATCGGTTGAAATATGCTGGGAAAAGAGATTTTCACTGGTTATGGTAAAACATTTGGGTCCATCAACTCTGTTAGTGATTGGACGAGGAGAAAAGCCAGAAGGATGAAGGCTAATGCACGAGAGAGGAATAGAATGCGCTGTTTGAACGACGCACTCCTGCGGCTTAGAAGGTAACTAACGTCTTCATCTATTAAAAACATTCATATAAAGCATTAAATATAATTCAACTTTTGATAAATAATTAGTATTTTTGGTTATATTTAATAGAATCTTCAATGGAGTTTTCAAGGTTTGATACATCTTTTATCGGTAAACCCATACTCTTCGAAGTACGTGCTTTAGCACGTAGAAATAATTTTGTCAAAAAGCTTGTGATAATTCATCTAAATATTTGAAGAGCTCTACTGTTGTCATCCACTAGACGTAATAAATGCGTCACAGGGTTGCACAATTAATTTCATTTGATGGAAGGGAATATTGGTAAGGCTCTCAATGGATTCTTTATTATTCATTAGTTCAAGAACATTCTCAAAAGTCCTAATTTACAAAAAAGAAAACACGTTATAATTTAAATTGTTCAATATTCCTAGCCATTTGTTAATTAGAGGTGAGAAACATTCCCAGGTTTGTTCTAAATTTCTTAAATTTGTTCTAAACCAAGGTTTGCCTTGGTTTATTTTATAGAATAGGGATTTTTAACGAATTCTGATACAGTTTGAGACTTACAGGTTTACATATATTACTCGGAATTATTCTGATTTCTATACAAAGTCAAGTACTTGAGTTAGGACAAATTTAGGACTTTCAATGTAGTAGAATGTTTATTGTTTGTGGGTATAGTTTTTTTGTTCATTAGTTGAGTTATTTATCTTTCACTTCAAATGTATGTATGCTACCTTAGCCCTTAATATACGTTGCCTTGCTCTTAACTCTAATTCCCTTATGCATGCTGCGTTAGGGCCCTAAATGTATGAAGCACTGGGGCTGTGAACGAATGTTGTTCTTAGGCCCTTAATGAATATTCGTCTGAATCTCTTAGGGGAAGTGCCTATGGAGCCCTTAAAGAAACAATGGCTCTTGGTATCAACAAACTTACTTCAAATTAGTAAGCTCTTCAAAGTATAGAACAATTAATGTTTTTGAAGAAAGAAGCACTTGAAATATTGATATTTCAAAACATCTAAATCAATTTTGATTACCTAATTAATTTAATTCGATTTAATATAATTTGATATCACTCAAAGTAAGCCCAATGGTAACGTATTCGCATCTAGACTGGTAGTTCCGGGGTTCAATACCCATCGTGGTCTTCGATTTATTCACGCGGGAGGTGAATAAATCTGAGCATGTCGTCCCTCGGAGAGGAAGTTAAGCAGTCAATCCCGAACCTGTGAGACGTAAGGTACTAGTTAAAGACTCCTACTCTAAATATTTCAGTTAGGCAAAATGTAGGACTCCCAATGTTGTACAACGTTCACTGTATAGTATCACAAAGGGTGAAGATTCGCCCTAGATGTGTTCTCTTGAGCTACTTCCACTTTTACATAACCTAGACAACATATTTAATCAGTTTATTATTACATATTAAGGAAGGATTAACAATTTCTTTATTTTAACTAATCGAACAAAATATTGTTTCAGCCATCTACCAGTAACAGAGAAACCTCTAAAGATGAAGATGTCCAAAATTGAAACGCTAAAGGTAGCATGCGCTTATATAAAACTTCTCACAGAGTTGTTACAAAGTGAAGAACAAATTTCTAATCTAGAATGGGTTGAATCATATCTGATCAGTCAAGGAATTAATGTCAACTAAACAACAACTTTGCAATAGCAACATACAAATAATATTGTGCTCTAAGTTAGTGAAGCAGTTAAGGAAGTAGCCATAAATAAAAATATAAAAATATCATCAAGAATCAGTCAAAATGCAATCATTTTTCACACATTCAATAGTTGAGGGGAAGGATGAAAATGATGAATTACTGCAGAGCTTTGCAAACAAACAAGTGTTTTGTATCGGCGATTGCCTAAACAAGAAGAATCTGCGCATGCGCCAAGAATGTCTGACTTACCAGCAACAAAAATGGTCCAAGATCCTATGCTATGGACGTATGGAGAATTAATTAGGACAAATTATAAGATTATGTATTATAATCACTTATAATCGCAACTGTTAAACATTTATTTGTTTTATAGATAGTAATTATTTCTATCAACTCTTTTTCATCATTTTTTAATATTACCATTATTGTTAATATTACATAAATATATATATAATTATAGTATAATTACAGAAGTAAACTTCAATAATTGTCTTTCAGTTTATCCAATAATCTTTTCAATAATTTATCCAATAGTTTATCCAATAATTTTCTGCCTATCTATTAGCAATTATTTTGATAAATGAATATACTGCATTGTATTTCCAAATTCAAACTATAATTTCCTGCAAAAAATTAAAAATTAGACCCACAAAAACTCGTTCATGTCCTCATTTTTACATATTTGCTATGATCAAAATTTCAACTCTAGCTGCCATAAGATATATATATATATATATATATATATATATATATATATATAAGCAGTAATAAATTATCGACTGTGTGGTAGATAAAAAAACAAAAGAAGATAAATGAGGGATGCGGTTGTTGATTAATGATTTGTCATTTGAATAGCTTCACTTTCGACATTGCTTTAATAATGTAATATGCAATGGTTTGTTCAATTTAAAATATTCCTAATTTTACCTTTGATAAAGATTTTAAATAAAATCAAAACTTCGTTAATGATAGTTTGAATGAAAGTTGAAGAAACTGACCTCATTCCGATCATCTTTTTTAGTTTTATATATATATATATCTTTTACTCAAAATTTGAAAAAACGATCCAAACTGGACGCAAATCAGCTCAAAAACGGAGAAAAGCAACACACAGAGAAAGAGAGACACTTACAAACTCAAATTTTCGGATGATCCGTCTTCAGGAGAAAAGAGAATGGGCGTCCAAGCACGCCGGAAACACAACGGCAGGAAACCGTCCCGATAACCCTATATACATATATATTTATATAAAAAGATTTCACATAAACACGTGAAATAACAATCATACATTTACATAAATATATAAAGATTTCACTTAAACACGTGAAATAGCAATCATACATTTACATACATATATACACATATATATATGTGTATATAAGTATATAAAAAGATTTCACATAAACACGTGAAATAACAATCAATGATCAAACCACAATACGAAATTGGAAAACAAGACTAAGATCTTTCAAACGTAACAAGCGGTCTTCGTCACAGTCAAAAACCAAACTCCCCCCTCCCCCCCAAATTTAATATTGTGGTTTGATCATTGATTGTTATTTCACGTGTTTATTGTAAAATCTTGTCATATATGTAATTAAATTTTTCAACTTGAAAATGCAAAAAATATACAAACATTCACGGTTCTCGATAATTTCGGCTATCTCACCGTCTTCAGGAGAGAAGAAGGAACACAAGAGAATATGTGAATGCGTCCACCGACAGATACAAAGTCAAAGAATTAATTGCATATATATTAGACTTCTCACCTATTTAATGCTTATTCAGTCATTAATGCCGACTATTATGGACTTTCCATCTTTACTATGGAAGTCAGTTAGATAAACATGCTAATTAATCGCTCACTGTCATTTCCTCTTATTCATAAAAAATATTTTTAAAAAATCAGGCATCTTCAACATCGATGTCTACATAATTCTGAATGTTAGCTATTACAGGTTCTCCATCTTTACTTTTAATGAAAATCTTTAATCTATCAAACAGTTTAAATGTTCTTATATTAAAATAATCTATTTGCTAGCATTTTTGCATCTAGGGTAAGTTTGGTCGTTGAATTTGAGAGCAGTAAAAAATAATAAAGTTACCTTACTTCAAGGAGAGTGGTTGGTATGATTTAAGGTACTTCATACGAGTATATTTACTTTTTCATATAGAGATTATGGACTATATTGAGATTTTAATAGATTTACATGTTTCGAGGTCTCTCAATTTTGGTAATGACTCAATGAATTTGGATGGGAGAGGGGCATGGCTGTAGACGAAAATTTGTAATACTCAATAACCCACAGGGTTTGACATATCTTAATGAAATTAATTAGTATGTAGTCAATGACCAACGTTTAAACCACAGTAAGAAACCAGAAATATGATCTTTCAATCAAAACAAATAGTCTTCGTCAGAGTCCAACTGATACTGTCGAAGACCACTTATTTTGATTGTTAGTTTATAGTCAATTATCAACGTCTAAACCACAGTAAGAAACCAGAAATATGATCTTTCAATCAAAACAAGTAGTCTTCGTCAGAGTCCAACTGATACTGTCGAAGACCACTTATTTTGATTGTTAGTTTATGGTCAATTATCAACGTCTAAACCACAGTAAGAAACCAGAAATATGATCTTTCAATCAAAACAAGTAGTCTTCGTCAGAGTCCAACTGATACTGTCGAAGACCACTTATTTTGATTGTTAGTTTATAGTCAATTATCAACGTCTAAACCACAGTAAGAAACCAGAAATATGATCTTTCAATCAAAACAAGTAGTCTTCGTCAGAGTCTAATTGATACTGTTGAAGACCACTTGTTTTGATTGTTAGTATATAGTCAATGATCAACGTCTAAACCACAGTAAGAAATCAGAAATATGATCTTTCAATCAAAACAAGTAGTCTTCGTCAGAGTTCAATTGATACTGTCAAAGACCATTTGTTTGACTGAAGCATTTTAGTCATTTCTTTGTGATCTTCCTGGGTTTAGTCAGGTGTTTATTATGATGTACCAATGTGATTTTTCTTTCTTGAGATATTGGAGAAATTAACCGCCGTTTACAACAAAACAGTACATATTTATTTCTTCCCATCCATCTGTTCACAGGGTAACTTTAAATTTTGTGCTCATCATTATCCCAATATCGGTATTGCATGAAAAAAATATCTTAATTTTATTTCATTATAACGAGCAATAGAGCATTAAAAATGTTTTACTTTTATTGCTTGTAGTATTTACTCGTTATATTTTTTTAAAACATACAGTAGTAAGTAATAATATTAAAAGTAAATTTCTTTTTGAATTACGAATTATAATCAATAATAAATTTAAATTGAAATAATTATAAAAATCATTCATTCATAATTAAAAACTAAAAGCTTAGTTAAGCTTACCTGAGTGTCAGAGTTGGGATGAAATAAAGTTATTCAAATGGAGTTCGAAGCAAGTTGTACAATTTGCATACTCATCATAGAGTAGTATCGTTGTTAGAGCGAGAGTTTTGTTTAGAATGACCATTCCTCAACAATTCACTTTAAACCTCTTTATGCTGAACAGTACGGTTTATCGCTGTCCCAGGAAATAATCTAGCATCACAATTGTAATTTAACTATTCTGGTCACTACTCTGTATTTTAAATCATTCCACTTGATCACTTAGGACTACAATGGAAAACAACATTTCATATTCACACAAAGGAATAAGTCAGAAATAACAAAATACCGAAAAAAAAATATAAATTTATTCAGGGCACTCATGTCTTTTTTGTTTCAATTCATTTTTTATAATGCTTCGTAATTTATAAGGCGAAAGCCTACAAGAAAAACAACACGCCACTTTAGTAAATTAGTTATTTACAGATTTAGTATTGTTTTTGAATTTCCTGTGCCAGATTGCCAGGTCAGAGCAGTTAGATGTTGACGATGAGTAAGCCAGTAGTATCATTCAAGACAAGACTTCAAGAAGGTCTTCTGAAGTTCTTGCCAGCATACTTAGCATTGGAACCAAGTTCTTCTTCAATTCTCAATATTTGATTGTACTTGGCTAATCTTTCAGAACGACAGGGTGCACCAGTTTTAATCTGAAAACAACAAAATAATTAATAAAACTATTTTAAACAGATATGTTTTGGTACTATTGACACTTTAATAAAGTGTCAATTCCAAAAGAATTTCGAATCAAAACCAGATTTAGAATTCAAATCAATCAAAATGAACAAATTAGTTTAAAGTGCTTATATGATTCTTTCCTGATGCCTCCACTAGTACTGTCTAGTGCAGTGGTTCTCAACGTGGTCCACATGGACCCCCAGGGGTCCACAGAGGATTACTGGGGGTCCATGAGAAAGTAGTATTCTGAAGGTCCATGACACGTGGTTAGAGCTCTATGTTTAGTTTAAATAAATTTATCAGTAAACCAAAAATAAATCAAAGCGTAGTAAGCTTTGGCCGTACAATATTCACACATAATTAAAATATAAGGCCTAATATCCTCGTCAGTTTGTTAAAATGTTCCAATGTTTTAAAATTGTCTATTGCACTTCTCTTTATGGTACATTCAAAATTGATTCTGTTACAATTTATTTCTTTATTTATTAATTTATAAAATGTTAATAAAGAAATATTGTGTTATTGTTTTAAAAACATTTTTGTATTTCGGCATGCTTTGTAGATGTAATGAAATTATTTCATAAGTAACCATATTCATTTACCTAAAAACAAATATTTATTTATAAATTCGTATAATTATGTTTTTTAAGTATCCGGGGGGAGTGGGGGTCCACAAGTAGCTTTGAGGGAGTCCACAAGTAGCTTTTAGGGGGTCCAAAAGTAGGTTTTAGGGGGTCCACAAGTAGCTTTTAGGGGGTCCACAAGTAGCTTTTAGGGGTCCACAAGCAAACAAAGGTTGAGAACCCCTGGTCTAGTGGAATGCTTTCGTGCATTCGAATGGACAGTTTAAACAAAATGCTCGATAAACATGAAAACATTAAGATCACAGCTTAATACAAAGTTAAACCATTCCGAAGTACCGTTGAAACTATCAGGTCTGCATCAAACGAAATGAATGTACGTATTTATGTTTTAAAAATAAACATAAAAAAGATTTATGTTTTAGAAGTCTTAATGGTTAAAGAAAATTATAAATTTAATAATCCAAAAATATGAAACAGAAAAGTAAAACATTATACAAAAACGTTTTTCCTGTCACTTTTCAGAAGACCAAAATATTCAAAGTGATTCGAATTGAACTGTTTTCGAGTTTCATTATGTTTCTAATACTTTTTCAATGAAAATACGATCCGAAACGTTCAATGTAGATAAAGAAAGATAGAGAAATAAAAACACACACTTACAGTCTCTACTTTTCGGTTTGAACGGTCTTAAGGAGAGATAAGGAAGAGAAACCAAGCGCACTGGTACAGAGACGGTTAGAGACCCATTCCTAATGTAACACTCGTAATATAATACATGATACTAATCTAAGATAGCGCAATCAGTTATTATGTGGTATTAACTCATTTTCTGCTTTGTTCCATATAATGGCCGAAAGGTTGAAAGGCGTATGGGAAGAAATCAAAACAGGTATTAACTCATTTCAGTGATATGGTTGAATAAGCTGGGAGCACTAAATAATACCACAACAGGTATTAACTCATTGTAGGGTAAAAAGATAATGAAATAGTTTTCACATATGGAAATTTAATAATAAAATCTGGAGTGGCCTACACTCTACTTTACTATAAGTAACTCAATGTCAAATTTCTTGAGTATATAAAACATAACGTATCATTTAAGCATAACATAAATATCTAAATGGGATATAATTATTAGCATTGCATTCGTGAGTTAGTACAGACAGTGATTGAAGGACATATCAATTTATAAGCTTATTTTTGTACATCACAAATAATTTATTATTTGCAAATAATTTCATTAGTATAACTACAGCAGTAATAACATTTTTGAAAAACCAATTTGAATATTTCTTGAAACGAAATATTATCCTACAAGAGAACATGGCTATTGTTCAAATAGCCAGTAGATTTCTTACATCATTTACTTGACATCCTCGTACATTGAATATTAATGTAAAATTTTCACATTTGAAACAGTAAAATACCCTTTTTTTCTCTGAAAAACATCTTAAACAGCGAAGAAAATGTTGTTTTAAGGTGATTTGTTAATTAAAGATGTACGATAATTACAGTTATTAATCTCTAAACGAATGATTTATATTTTGAATTATCTTTTACATTTTTGGTTTTTAAAAGAATTATTATACTGGGAATTTTATGGCTTCTTAGTATTTAATAAGATCATTTTCCTTCCCCTTTGTCAAATAACATATATACGAATTTTTTTTTAATGAGTGTTATCATTTACCTCCACAATATTATTCCTCTTACATCTCTTATAAGTCAATAATATATTTTCATTTTTCCATTAGAAACATCAATTTTATCTCAGTGGATTCGCTCAAAAAATTTCTAAGTCAATGTAAACAATGTAAAAAAAATACAAAAAATTCGACAAGTATAGCAGGTGATCTCTTAGTCTAGGATAAACAAAGAGTTTTTATATCGTTATTACTCTTTCCCGTAATTGAAACTTCATGATTTTTTTTTTTATGAATTGCTAATTTTTCGTTCCATTTTTGGTCAAATTTTCATTATTTTTTAACGAACCGTTTAGCGTCAAAAAAACATTTTCTGAAAACACAAATCGTACTGTAACGCCCCTTTAGCGAATGTAATTTTAGAAAAAAATATCTCAACTCATTGTCCATATAATGTTCTATTTATAGGCATAGTTTCATTTTTGTCCGTCAAACAGTATGGCTTGTATCGCTCTCACAAGGTTTGAGATTGATTTATAAGTCAAAATTTGTACATTTTATTGAAAAAAAATATTTCCTGTTGATATAAAATTTTGAATATATTTTTCGTTTGTTCCATTTGTAACCTCAAAGATAATGTCAAAATCTCAAAACTCTAGGGTTAGTAGTTTAGGAGAAATAAATGTTTTAAAAAAAACGGTTTTTGGCAAAAAAAGTGACTTTCCCATCATGCATAATTCTTCCCAAACAATAGGGATCTTCGTCTAAATGGGGCCCATTTTTGTGTAAAATATCAACTTGATCCATCAAAGATTCTGGACCGTAGCGTGGTAACAAGCAATGCTAACACACGCACCCACCCACGCACCCACCCACCCACACACACACAGACATCATCGTAAAAACGTCATAAAACGACTTCTGGGACCTCAAAACATGTAATTCCGTTAAAATCTCGAGATCGAATTTTTTCACGATCACTATACTTTACTTATAGTAAAGTAATAAACAAAGCGTTTCGAACATTTATTGTTCTTCTTCATGCATTAACTAAAAATTCGCTCTTAGAGCGAATGTAAAGGCTCTGCCTAACCTTTACGGAAAAAATAAAGAAAAGTACCTGCTTTCCAATATGAAACAGATGTACACTCCATACCCTCACCCAATTCCATCCTATTCCCGGTCAGTTGTGCCACAGACACTCACCCTTAGGTATGAACTCTCTTCCTTATTTCATTTTGTACTATTTACTTAATACTATAGACAACTCTCTGATGACATTGTATTTTTTTAGTTAATACCTAATGAAAAACACTACGTGTTCGAAACGCATTGTTTTTACTATTAAATTTTTAATAATAAGTGGAGACTATTTTATTAGCTTTTTACCCAACAATACATAATACATTATACTTTTAACTGCATATATCCCGGTCAGTTATTTCACTGGCGATGCCAATATAACTTTATTGTTTTTTCACCTGTCCTGTCGAGAGGCCGACGACAAGATCTGCGATGAAGGAGTCTTCAGTCTCCCCAGATCTGTGCGACACCATAGTACCCCAGCCGTTCTTCTTGGCCAACTTGTGCGCTCCTATAGACTCAGTCACAGAACCTATTTGATTCACTTTCAATAACAATCCATTGGCTGATTTCTTATCAATTGCAGTTTGAATCCTCTTAGGATTAGTTACTGTTAAATCATCCGCAACTATCTGGAAAAACAAATATATTTTTCATTCAAAAAAAAAAGTTAAATATATTGGTAGTAGAACAATCTTAGGGTAAAAATTGGTCAAAACAATAACAGTTGATAATTCACTCCTTAAAATCCACAAAAATAACAATATCATTTTTACGGTAACCAGAAAAAAAATCATTTAAATACAGATTTGGTTGAAAGAATTTAATCAAATTACTCTCACTGGTTTAGACGTTGATTTTTATTTCACGCGTTAACTGTGAAATAAAACTACATTCCAAGTCAATATACTACATATATATAAAAACAAAACTAAAATTTATCAGGTCAGTTCTTCAGGTTCAAATTAAACTCTCGTTTCCAGCATTTCAGTTTTTATTTAAAATTTTTTTAATAGGCAGAAGTATAAAATTTTGAAACAGAAAAACTAAGTATTTATTACATTACAAATTATTTCACCAAGAAAAATAGAGTGTGGATTTCAACAACTGTCTAGTTTGAATGAACACGGGGCACTAAACAGTGAACATCATTTTTCTTTGTAAAATAATTTATAATGTAATACTTAGTTTTTCTGTTTCAAAATTTTATCCTTCTAACTATTAAAAAGATTTTAAATAAAAACTGAAATGCTGGAAACGAGAGTTTAATTTGAACCTGAAGAACTGACCGAAACCTGATAAATTTTAGTTCTGTTTTTATATATATGTAGTATATTGATGTCCCTTGGACAATTGATGTGGAAGCTCCAACCGCAAGATGGAGGCCACCAGCTAAAAATCGTGAGAGCAGAAGCTGCTGCTACTTTTAACTATATATATATATATATATATTCTGCCAGTAGCAGTTTGCTTCTCAACGCGAGTACTTCGCACTTCTTCCCGATGACGACGGTGTCGAAATATCGAAGTGAGTTCTGTAGTGTCTTTCTGTGTTCTTTACTCTGTGTTAAATATATATATATATATATATATATAATATATATATATAATATATATATATCAGTTCACAAACGAAGAAAAGCAACACACAGAGAAAGAGACACACTTACAAACTCAAATTTTCGGATGATCCGTCTTCAGGAGAAAAGAGAGAAAGGGCGACCAAGCACGCCGGAAACACAACAGTTGTGTTTCCGGCGTGCTTGGTCGCCCTTTCTCTCTTTTCTCCTGAAGACGGATCATCCGAAAATTTGAGTTTGTAAGTGTGTCTCTTTCTCTGTGTGTTGCTTTTCTTCGTTTGTGAACTGATTTGCGTCCAGTTTGGATCGTTTTTTCGAATTTTAAGTGGATATATATATATATATATATATATATATATATATATATATATATATATATCAATGATCAAACCACAATAAAAAATGGGAAAACAAGACTAAGATCTTTCAACCGTAACAAGCGGTCTTCGTCAGAGTCAAAAACTCAACTGAAATACTAGATGCAGAAAACATCTGGTGAGGAGTTGAGAAGAGTGGGAAGGAAGAGTGGTATTTTAAAAGGGTGAAAGCGCAGGAAAGGACTAATGTCCAGAAAGGGATGTTTGGGGAAACTAAGGAGTACAGTAAGAAAGAGTAAAAAACTATCCGCTAGCTGTTAACCCTCTTGGAAGAGGCTATTGCCCTCGTAACGAAAGTATCAAGTTTGAAGAGACCGCTACTAATTCTTATATTATTTGATCTATTAAATTTAATTAGAGACGATTCAATAATATTTCTTAACAACATTGATTTTTCATAGGTAATAAATTTAGCTCCTGTCCAATCAATATGATGATTTTCATTTTTTATATGCAAGAATAAGGCACTACGTTTTTCCTGTCTACTTACGTTGTATTGGTGTTGTTTTACACGTGTCTTTCATGATTTACCAGTTTGACCAATATAAATTTTATGGCAATTTTTGCACGGAATTTTATAAATACCACCGGACTCCAATTCGCTGGGAGAGTTTTTTATTAACATATTACCACGTTATTACGATTAGAAAACACTATATTAAAATCAAGTTGGCTAATCTTGGAAGGGGGTCCAATGACTTATGATATGACAAATCTATAGAATTTGACAATGAACGGGGCTCTGTTGAAGTATTAGAGAAAGTTTTTTTAGCACCCTTCAAAGCTAAATCGATATAAGAGGAGGGGTATTTTAATGAAAGGGCAATTGACCTAATGTTGTTAATCTCTTCATTAAGGAATTCAGGAGAGCACATTCTTAACGCCCTCAAAAGCATATTTCTAAAAACTAAATTTTAACATTTTTTGGATGGGAAGAATAAAAGTGAACATATGCAAGTACATTCATAGGTTTTCTATATAGCTTTAAAGGGTGCTAAAAAAACTTTCTCTAATACTTTAACAGAGCCCCGTTCATTGTCAAATTGGTGAAAGCCTACAGATGTATGCTTGGAAAATTTTTTTTTTTTAGTAAATATTAGCAAATAATTCACAGGAATTTGCATATAATTTTTTTTCTTTATAAATAAGTTAAAATTTGACCTGAATGTTAGTATTGGCCACAATGGCTGACCAAGCATCCCAGTGATCCTGGTCAAAGGGGTCTTCAATGGAAACGACACCGAAGTCCTTGATTGTATTCTGATAGAACTCCAACAACTTCTCCATCGGAATCCATTTGCTCTTGTCTGATTTAGGGTTTTTGAAATCCAAATCATACAGTCCATTCCTGAAATGAAAGTAATTCACTGCAACTAATTACATAACTTAAAAGGGTTCCACTCTTATCTTATGTTGGTACATTCAACATTTCCAAATATTGACTTGCAAAAAATCTGATAAAAAAAAAATATATATATCCATTACAGTTCAGTGTCACATGTTCATTCAGACTTCAGTTGTTGTTAGAATCCACAGACTCATTTTCTTTGGAAAATAATTTGTAATGTAATAATTAGTTTTTCTGTTTCAAAATTTATACTCTGTAAGTTTTCTCACTAACCTATAGTCAAAATTTCTATTGTAATTTCTTAATTGTAACTAATTGCACTTTTATGTATGTTTTTTTTTGAATGATTGTATTATTTCTTATATTTCCTCTGTTTTTGTAGGCCTATGAAAAAGGTTTTAAATAAAGACCGAAACGTTGGCAATGAGAGTTTGATTTGAACCTGAAGAACTGACCGAGTCCAGTTAAACTATAGTTTTGTTTCTATTCCACGGTCGATACTTTTATCAATATTTATATCCATTACTATAACCTACATTTTAGAACGTACATTTACTATAACATCAGTTTTTTTTTATTTTATAGCATGCTTTATATAGTATATTACAGGCTGTAATATTACATTAGACATTAGATAACATTAAATTTAATATTAAAATACAAATAATAAGAGTTTTTTAAAGTCTGAGGACTAAGAAATTTTTAAAGTTTTGAAAGAGTTCACTGCTTTGCACTGTGATGCTATTAGCTCGGGGCCAGTCATTTCCAGTTGTTATTGTTAATGGCAGAAAACTTTGTCCTCTTAATCTAGAATTTCGAGAAAAATAAAAACAGTATTCTGAGGTAAAATGGATAAACAAACAAAAGTCTCCACACAAATGAAGTTTTATTCAACAACAACAACGCGTTTCGAACACTTTGTGTTCATCATCAGGAAGACACTATAAAACAAATTACATGTAATCAGTTGCAAAATTAGAGTGAAATAATATTCAATTAAGAGAATTGAAGACATATCCTAGGATGTGGTGCTGAAGGGTTGGTGCAGTGAAAACAAGTAGTAGGAAATAGGTCCACTGCGAATGAGTGGGGAGAGGCATTTAGGAGATAAGGTGACAAAGGAGTCGGGTATGTTTAAAAACCGTTAACTGAAATACAGAAGGCCAGAAATACTAATTTGGAGGAAAGAAACCAAATAATAATAACAATTATTACTAATAATTCTTCTGCCTCTGTATGTCTTAATGAGCAAATTCCAGGATGTCCAACATTTATTAAACTATTCCTACAATCACAAAGAATAAATTAAAAATAAAATTAAAAAAAAAAGTTTCTTTCCTCCAAATTAGTGTTTCTGGCTTTCTGTACTTCAGTTGACGGTTTTTAAGCATACCCGACTCCTTTGTCACCTTATCTCCTAAATACCTCTCCCCCACCTTTCGCAGTGGACCTATTTCCTATTAGTTGTTTTCACTGGACCAACCCTTCAGCACCACATCCTTGGGTATGTCTTTAATTCTCTTAATTGAATATTATTTCACTCTAATTTTGTAACTGATTACATGTAATTTGTATTATAATGTCTTCCTGAAGATGAACACAAAGTGTTCGAAACGCGTTGTTGTTGCTGAATAAAACTTCATTTGTGTGGAGACTTTTGTTTGTTTATCCATTTTACCTCAGTATGAGTAAATACCACACAATTACGGATTACACAACTAATGATTTAAAAACAGTATATGGTCCCAAGTCTGTGGTGATACACCATCACAAGAACACTGTTTTTGTTCCTACCATCACACTGTGATGGTTTTCTACCATTGTCAATAATATGGAACCTATTGAGGAAGGATTTAGTTCCACCATGGCCACAAACAGCTTGTGTTATCTTGTATGAAAGATCTATATCGCATTTTTTCCTTTCTTTAACTGTAGGGAAGAACGACTTATTATGCAATCCCTTTAACGAGGATAACAATTCTTGTTCCCATTGCTCTAATGATGCATCATACATCTTATAGAATCGTATATATATTATAAAAACTGAATTGATAAATCTTTCATAACAAAATAACTCAGGAGCTTGCAAGTTAAGCAAGCAGTTATTATGTGGTATTTACTCATGAAAGTGAGGAAACATACATTAAATCTTCACTTCAAGGATTTTATTATACATCGCGTTAATAACTTAGTGTTTATTATCAGGTACAACTACAAATAAAATATAACAAATCTATAAACATTTTTGAAGTTAAATAAAGCAAAACCAAAATTTTAACTAAAAAACTAAAACGAGTTGCATACCTGCCTGAGTAAGGCGGTGTTGGGAATTGATATCTCAAACAAATTAAATAGTTTGCATAATATTTGAAATAACTGAATTACTTGTAGAATTCGGATGCAGCCACGTCCATAGCAATATCGATTTTACCATTATAGCCTGCCTTCTCTATGGCATCCTTGATGAGGCAGAGAGCCTCAGTGCTGTCTTGTATGTCAGGGGCAAAGCCACCTTCATCGCCCACTCCAGTTGAAGACAAGCCGTACTTGGATTTGACAACATTTTTCAAATGATGATAAACTTCTGAGCCCATTTTCATTGCTTCTTTGAAGGAAGTAGCACCTGTAGCAATATACATCAGATAAGCCATGTAAAAATAAACTATAAATCAAAAGTATATGTTCTAATGATGAATTTCATCGGAATTTATCCTGTGAAGTGTGCTGTTATAATTTGATCCGTTTATCTATTGGAGTTTAATAAAGGAAATAATGGTTTAATAAATGGTTAGATCTTTAAAGAATAGCATCCCAAGGGTCACACACTCTATCCAAATTCACCAGGAATAAATCGTCCCTTAAACTCAACACGTACATTTAATTTACTTCCCTTCTAGTGATTTTCTGAGTTCTTTTCTCTATGTTATCGTACAACACATTACATTCATCATTTAGTTCATTATATATTAGAAATTAATTAACCCTAATTAAAAACATAATTGATTTTGATAAATTATACCGATGGGTTACTTACCAGTTGGTAGAATCATGAATTCCTGCATAGCTAACTTGTTGCCAGCATGAGACCCACCATTAATAACATTAAATGCGGGAACAGGGAGAATTATATTCTCCGTACCAGCTAAGTGTGCAATGTACCTAAAAAAAGATTAACATATGCAAAAAAATATCTGAAATTTAAAAACAGAAAGAATATTCAATAACATCTTAGATTGATTCAATTTGATTAATATTTATCACAGGTTTTTTTTATTACGAAATTATAAAAACATGTTTTCAATACAAATAAATTACCTAATACGTAATTGTGCAAAAGAGTTAATAATTAAATAAATGCCCTTAATTAAACACAGTACATAAAATTGACTATATCATTTCCATACAGAGTAATGCATAGGTCTTAATTCAGAAGTCCAGCAAATCACTGAAAATTATAAATCTCCATTCATAAGGTTCCAATTTTCACAAATCAAAATTCAATAAATTATATTTTCATACAAAACTTTCGCTAATAATTTATAAAAAGTTTTAGTCCAAGAACCCCTTAAGTATGATCAGGGAGAGGAACGAGACATAGTGCAGAGCAGCTCATTAAGTATGAGTAAGAAATTCCTTCAATACACACAGTACGTATCTCCATTCGGTATGTTTTTGGTGAATAGTTATTTCGTTTATTTATGGGGGTCAACTCCTTGCAAATGTTTCTCTGGAGTGGCTTCTTTCGTTTGTTAGAAGAGAGTAGCTCTTCATGTATTGTTTTTTGGATCTCAGATCCTTACTGATGCTTTAGGACAGCAGAGCAATAGGTATGTTTTTGTATAGCAAAGGCGATGTGTTACTCATGTTATGTTTGAGAGAACTATTTGTTTGCTACGAGTATATAAAGAGAAGAGTTCCTTAAATTTAAAATAAATATTAAAGAAAAAGCTTTTTAGGATATTTTTGACAAGCATTTCTTTAGGTTTATAGTGGACGGGGGGTGGGGTTAGCTCATTGGCTAACGTAATCGCCACTGAACTGGTAGGTCCGGGGTTCGATACCCAGCTTGCCCTCGATTTATTCACGTGGGAGGTGAATAAATCTGAGCACGTTCTCCCTCGGAGAGAACATTAAACCGTCATCCCGAGCTTCTACGATGTCAGATACTCGTTAAAGATCCCTATTCTAAATACGTTTGAGTTAAGCAAAATTTAGGACCCCAATTTAGAATCAACAGGTAATGTAGCTCGCTCATTACTAAAATGGATGCCACAAATAATAAATGAGCCACAATTTCCGCTCCAACAACAGTATTAAAAGGTGAAAGCCTTAAAAGTGTGGGTGTTGAAAAACAAACACCTCACTTTAGTTTGTAGGGAACAGCTCCTGATGCTTGTCCTTAAATATCTGCTTCTTCCATATATGTGACAAGGACGTGTATGTTAGTATGCCCTTTAAAACACCTCCTTGCCTTCCTCCCTTCTCAACTCCACATGGTTTTCATCACTTCTTTCACTATCACTGAGACTCTGACGAAAACCTCCTGTTTAGTTTCATGATTTTGGTCATGAGCTATTTATACTGTCGTTTGGACGTTGATTATTGTATTTCATTGTGAAATCTTGTTACTTATTATTGTAGGAAGCAGTTCCTTGCGATCTGGGAGAATTAAAAAGAAAGTTGGACTTTATAATTAAATATTCAATACTGTTTTACTGCGGTGATTTTTTATTGGTATTATTTGTTTTATAATTGATATAGCTCTGTCATGGGCTTTTTGACGGTGTTCTAATACACAAAAATTCACAGTGAGTGTATTTATCTATAAATCCATATTACCTTGTTAACATTTAAGTTCAATGATACTTGAGTAACTGCAATTTATTATTCTTCTCTTTACTTTACAATTGAAATATTGTATTTTTAATCTAGCTACCTCTACTTTCTATATAAACCTATGATTGAAGAAATATGATAAAACAAAAGTTGAATAAACAGAAATCTTACTTGTAAAGTGAAACTCCTTTGTGTGCTGCACCAGCCTTGCACACAGCCAGAGAAACTCCCAGAATAGCATTTGCGCCTAATTTCGATTTGTTCTCAGTTCCGTCCAAGTCGATCATAAATTTATCAATAGCCTCCTGTTCTGTTACATCGAATCCCTAAAAATTATTAATACCTTTAGAATAGATTTCATCAAAAAAAAAAAAAAATCATAATCAACGGGTATAATAAATCTATCTTTTAAAACTTAATTAATTACACGATTATTATATTCGAACAACTAAATCAATATATAAGGAACTGCAAAAATATTTTTTCTCACATAGTACCTTATAACCAATCAAAAAAAATAATAAGGAAAATTACTATAAAAGAGTGATATTCTACTAATTTTTGTTTGTCTATGTTTAAAATAATACAAGTGTAAAATCGAAGAAGAGTGACAGACGGAGTAAAGAAACACACTTACAAGGAGTAGTAATGGAGTGATTAAGCGCCTCTAATAGGCTCTAACACTCAACTCCGACTTTCAACCTTCACGAGGCTACCCTGTTAATCTGCTATATGCAGAGACAAACGAAAGAGGAGGAGAAGGTGATCAGGGGCTGGACCTGACCACCTTCGTTTCCCATTCTTCCTAATCCCCAAATCCCCTCCTTTTATCCCAGCCCCAATCTAAGGTGTTATGCGATCCGTGCCGAAGGATGGATGATACAGGGGTTTCTGTATTATGAACGGATCCTCAAGGGCACCAGGCGACCCCCTTGATTAAATAGCCTTACTCCGGTATGCGGTGCTCTGCTGGAGCGGACAAAATACCACCGACAGAGCTTCAGGAATTTCCCCTGTAAAGAGATGGAAGTCTGGAGACCATCCTCCAGAAGCGTAGAGGGTCCAAAAGCACTAACTAGTGGGAACCTCCCACAAGTGCACCTGAGGACCCGAAGAAGACCATCCCGAAGAAGGAGAAAGGAAGTTACATAGGGAGCCTGAATGGACATTATTAATGATGGTTTGTGCAGATTCTGCAAAGAGGAAGAAACACCGTTGCACCTGCTGATAACTTGTAAGGCAACTTTGCTGCAGAGAGGCAGGTGCTTCGGGGCACTCAACAAACCATAGAAAAACTTTTACCGCTGGAACCAGCAAAAGTGCTGAGCTTCTTGGAGGCGTTGAAGCTAACTGCTGGGGGTACTTTAGTACAGAAGAGGGGAAGTACAATAGTCTTTTTTTAAGACGCAATGCTAAAGTCACCCTCAAATAATGAGAAATAAAAAAATAAAATAACACACTTACAAACTCAAATTTTCGCAAACTCTACCTTCAGTAGGAAAGAAAGAGGGAAACCAAGCATTCTGTAGACACAACGGCAAGTAATCTAACAAGTAAGTTAGCAGTGAGTTACTGGCTCTTCCGCGTGCTTGATATCCCCTCGCTTTTGCCTTGAAGACGAATTTGTCTGATATTTCAGTTTATAAAAGTGTTTCTTTCCTCTGTGTAACACTCTTTTGTGTAACACTCTGTGCAACACAATTTTGAACTTGTATTGTTTCCAATTTGGATCGTCTTTCCAATTTTACAGTGAATTTTAAAAAAATATAGTTTCACCAACTGAATCCGTAAATGTTTACCAAATAAGATTTTTTTTTAAGTTTTACAATTCCAACACATTATACATATAATGCATATCTTTAGAAATACATATTCTGTGATACATTAATGTATCAATAATTATCTAACTTTTTAATATTCTTATAATGAAATTAATAATTCATTTCTCATTATTTCGTAATGGTAATGAAACAATTATAATAATACAAAAAAAAATTGTTGCTGCTAAGCTCTCTCTTTCAAATGTTGTAATTTTCTTCCAAAAGCCTCTGTGAGCTTTTGTTAATAAGCAAGAAGCAAAGGGATTTTTAATATTAAGATAGAATTCCAGATATTCTCCGAGGGCCACTCAAAAACACGTGTCGGGCCGCAGGTTACCCAAGCCTGGTTTAGATTCGTGTAAACGTTTTCAGAATAGATACATGAAGAGATCAGAATGCAAGTTGGTTATAATTAAATCCTGTATGACACACCACACCTTTATTTACCTAATTATATCCTAGAAGCCCTCCTCGGCTTCGCAGTGTTGTTGTAACCTCAAATTAAGGTTACAGACTACATTTTTTTTACAAATGTTTAAAGTTTTAAGAACCCAATACTTCTGCTTATAATACCTTCCAAGATCATTTTAAGTAATGCTTAAAACAATTGTAAAACATACAAACTTTCTTTTTTTGTAAATAAAAAGACACAAAAAAATAAACTTTACGTACAGACAACTGGACAAAGCGAAAATCGTATTATTTAGATAAATTTCTAAGCTTAATGTTTAAAGATACAATGATGTAACTTTGACATATCATTTCAAATCACAATTATATACTCTTGATATTTTTTAATTCCCAATAACTTGAACAGGCCTACTCTGATAAACTTCTGATTCGACATAAATTAATTTCTAGTATTTTTTTAAATAACTTTTAAAATTAGTAGAAAATGGTTGCTTGCTTTTTATTGAGATAAATTACTTAAAGGATTAAAGATCACGTAAATATTAAGTAATATTTAAAAGATTACTTAAATTGTTATAAGATCACAATTATTAGGAAAGAATGATTAAGTTCAACAAACGAATTCATAAATCTGTTCTTTCGTTAATCAAAAGTTGGTCGAACTAATTTGAAAATCCATTAAATGAACTCTATTATCAGATAAATAATGATAAGAATATTTCTACACAAGGTGTGGAATGTTACATAAGTTATCTTCAAATAGAAATGAGATTCTATCATATCATAAATTTATCATTGTCGATTACAGATAACTCCCTCATAGAATTTTAACATTTTTAACAATAAATTTTAATTTAAATAAAAGTAAAATATTAAAACAATTATAATTTGCAGCACATTTCTTTTTATATCAATTCATACCATAGTTCGTTTGATTGATACCTAATCCGTTTGACAATATAACATAAATGTAATGTAATCATGAATAAATATTAAATGATTCAATAAAAATATATATATATATATATATAATCAATTACTACCCATAATTTATTTCATTTCATAGTGATAAAACTTTGAATTGTTAATCAACCGAAAACAGTTGAGATTGTAAAAATAAATTATGAAAAAATCTTATATTACCTTCTTCATCAGGGCTGGAGCAATAACTTTGTTAATATTGTCGATAGCTTTACTAACACCTTTACCATGGTAGTTTGCTTTGTCATTATCTCTTAATTCCAGAGCTTCATAGATACCTGTAGAGGCACCAGAAGGAACTGCAGCTCTGAATAATCCTCTGGTAGTTTCTATATCGACCTGGTTTTAGGAAGTACATATAATTATTTATAGCTGCTTCTTCAAGAATATTGAAATATTACATCAGTAAAGATTAATAACAAACCTCAACAGTAGGATTCCCTCTTGAGTCGAAAATTTGACGAGCAAAGATTTTCTTCATATTTAATTTATTATCACAAAATTTCCTTATAGAAATAAATGTTTTTCCAATACGAAAGATATACCTACAACAGTAAATATAATCACTTTTTAAATATTACCCACATTAACCATATTGTTTTCCACACCATTAAATTGTATAGTTAAAAATTATATTTTACAAATCTATAATTTATATGCATGATTTGACTTACGATCGCATGCGAAAGAGGAAACAATAATGCCCGGTTAGAATAATCAAAATATGGTTCTTTAATTGTCAAACTAACCTTGCAGTTGCTATAAAACAAGCTGGCCAATTAAATAGACTGATTTAAGTAGCCAACACCCAGTACAATAAATAAGATCAGTAACAACCCGGTACAAGTGGGTTGCCTCTTACATGAATAATGAAGGTCAGATTACAAATCATTTAACCAGTTTAGGAAATTACAACGCAGTGTTGTAGCCTTCTTTGTGATAAGAACGTGATACAGGTTATGTTATGTTAGTTTGTTATTCAGAGTTTTTACCTCAAGCAAAATGGGTAAAGGTTTTAATAATTATATGTGTAAGAAATTTTTTCACCCAGCTTCTCGAGATAATTTGAAACGAGTAAGTAAATTAGTTATTTAAATTTGTTTTGAAAGCATTACTGCTGAGATAACAAAGTTGATGAATTAATTTAATAATTTTTCTCTTATATACTTATATATATAATTTTCTCTTATTTTAACAGTTATTTTTGATAATTTTGTAGGTATGGATGGCTCAACAAAAAGATGATGCTTACAGAAAAAAGCAAGATGAGTTAAGAATTCAATATGAAAAAGAGCAGGATTTATACAATAACAAGTGAGTTACAACTGAGATTATTGAATTTCATTACCTTGAGAACATTACTTTAAGGTTACTTAGCCTTAAAATATAATATGTATTATAATCAACTACTGTTTTGCAGAGCGATGTTGAGTAAAGAAAGTAAAGACAAACTGAGTGTGAATTTCATGTATGAACCTCCTCCAGGAGCCAAAAAGGAAAGAGAAAAGGAGGATGATGAACCTGAATATAAATTTGAATGGCAACGGAAGTATAATGCTCCTAGAGAAGAGTAAGTCATTTTACTGCTAATTCTGAATTTGAATATATTATTATGCATAACTTATGATATTGATATTACAATAAAGAAATATGAAAAGTAATTATAAACTAAGACTCTAGTATTTTTTTTATATTTTAGTTATTGTAAAGGAGATGCTGAAATCCAGGACCAACCTTTTGGAATTCTTGTCAGAAATGTTCGGTGTATCAAATGTAGGAAATGGGGGCATATAAACACTGGTAAGTAAATATTGAATTTATATATGATAGTGTTTTATTTATAGATTTTTAGAACAATGTATTTTGACACAATTTTTGGGTAAAATATTTCTTTTGATGTAATACGGTTTGCCTTGAGGTTTTAAGTCAATTGAGAAAATGTTCATGTATTTGTTCATTACATATTGTTTCCACAATTATATTGATATAGCTTCTCGACCACTGATATCTCAAATTTACAGAAGGGGTTCTTGAGGATTTTGGTCATAAAAACCTGGTCTTTAAAAATCCATTTTGGTCTTTATGACCAAAATCCTTAAGAACCCCTTCTGTGAATTCTACAATTATATTTTTCAGTTTTAGTTTCCCTTGTTATGTTCCTTTTTTTGTCTCTTGTCCTCTTATGGTTTGTGTGTTTGCAACGCCCATACTCAAGGGCTGTTACCTTTAGTACTGTTTTAGAAGCAGCATGTATGACTCATTTGTTAAGTGACAAATTAACGATTTGATTCTACATTGGGGGGGGGGGGGGGGGGGATTTAAAATAGTCCAGGTTTAGTTTAAAGTAAGTACAGTTAATCCACAATACTCAAACTTGTTAATAGACCAAATATAATATAAAATAGTATAATTTAATGAAACACTTTTATAAATGACTTCCTTCACTGTTGTAATAACAATAGTTTACTTACTTTGACTTCCATATTTTCATTTTTCCTTGGTTTTTTTTTTTAAGCAGATTATTGTACATATATCCATGTTAATTTTTCAATTAAGATCAGTATATATTTTTATTAAACATGTTATACCTTCATTATTTTTTAATTTTGAGGTTTTTTAAAAAGAACTTTGTGTATTCGAAATAGAAATATTTATTGACTATTCTGAGGTAAAATGGATAAACCAACAAATGTCTCCACACAAATGAAGTTTTATTCAACGCGTTTCGTGAATACGCGTTTTGTGTGGTGACTTTTGTTGGTTTATCCATTTTACCTCAGAATGAGTAAATACCACACAATTATGGATTGCACAACTAATGATTTGATATATTGACTAGCTATGCAAGCAGTTATATTTACCGATGATAGTGAGGAAAATATACTGCATCTTCACCTCAAGGAATTTATTTACTACGCGTTTCGAACACTTAGTGTTCATCATCAGATACATCTACAATATAAAGAAAAAATGTAAAAATTGTATGTACTTCAGTTTAAGAAGTTATATAAATGAAACAAAATTTTACCCAAAATAAAACAAAAGGAGTCACATACCTGGCTCCTTTGATTGTGATTGAGGAATTAACGTACTTTATTTGAAAACAAGATCAATTAAGAAAGGAGTGGGGCAGGTATGTTTATACAAAGGAATTATATAATGGCTAACGGAATTAACCGTGATTAATCTAAAATAGAGAAACAAACCATGAAACTAAATACCCACATTATATCAATAATTTAGGGCAACTAAGAATCTGTTCATCTTTACAAATATATATGACATTGTAGCAATCCCTGTATGCCACTTTTTCGGATTAATTAAAATAATCGAAGTTTAAATTAAACTTCAGTGTAGTATTTATGTATATTAAAGTTGACAAACTAATTTAAATAAAAATTTGAACATTATTTAATGAAACTTGGATCATTTTAATTTAAGCTTGTATTATTATAAAGTAAACTTGCATTATTTTAAATTAACTCGAAAATGTTGTACATGAGGAGTATTAAATATTACCTCTCCTCACTTCATTAGGCCAGGTGTTTGTAACAAGTGCTTGACGCCGTTTCGACGGCTTTGTACAGCCCTTGTGAAGAACTAAGTACTTAAGATTACATCTTCCAAATGAATTCTACGATCATGAACAAGATCTTAAACCTGCAATGCTGCCAGTTAGACCACAGATGTCCCAGCTTTATTTTTTTTTTTTTTTAATTATTATGTGAGGGTGACTATAGCACTGCGTCTTAAAAACTATTGTACTTCCCCTCTTCTGTACTAAAGTACCCCAGCAGTTAGCTTCAACGTCTTCAAGAAGTGGTTTGGTTGAGTGTCCCGAAGCACCTACCTCTGTGCAGTAAATTGCCTTATAGTTAGTCAGCAGGTACAACGGTGTTTCTTCCTCTTCTTTGCAAAATCTGCATAAACCAACATTGATAATGTCAATTCAGGCTCTCTAAGTTTTGGGAGAAAGTAACTTCTTTCTCCTTCTTCGGGTCCTTAAGTGCACTTGTGGGAGGTTAGCTCCCACTAGTTAGCGCTTTTGGACCCCCTGCGCTTCCGGAGGATGGTCTCCAGACTTCCTTCTCCTTAGCATCATACAGGGAAAAATTTCCTGTTTCTCTATCGGTGGTATTTTGTCCGCTCCGGCAGAGCACCGCATACCGGAGTAAATGTCCTAGCTTTGTACAACATTAATGTTTATTGTCTAGTTTGTTCCACTGTTGGTTTTCGAGAATGCCTGTTTACAGCATGGATATGTACTGCAAGTTGTGTTATATTTCATTTGAAAGCTTATAATAAGCTTGAGATTAATGTCATTATTGTTTTAGATAAAGAATGTCCGCTTTACAACCAAGCATCGGTGAGTCAACTGAGTCAGGAAAACGCTGAGAAGTCAGAGGAGAGTGGTGGAGCGTCCAGCGCTAGAGCTCTGATGACGATGATGCGAGAGGATGGACTTCGATTGAAGAAGTCTGCTATGGAGGCCCAGCATGTTGTCGACATGCCTCGATGTGCTGCCAAGGTATTCCTTTATTTCATTTCTTTTCCTCCTTCTGATTTTTATAAACATACTTCTTATATGAGCAGTAACGTATAAGAAGTTCTCCCCAAATTTCCACCTTTCCATTGTTTCAAAGTAAACTCTCAACCCGATTTGAACAACTTTCAGAGATTGTAAACCATCAGTGAGTGATTCTGTACTAACTATCTCAATTTTTTTTTTTTTTTAGGATTTGGTGAAAAATGAAGATGGCGTCAGCTTAACTGATCTTCAATTACTTCTTTCACTTCCGAAGAAGAAGAAATTGAAACTCCTCAAGTAAGTGCCAAAAGACTGTTTGTATGTGGTTTAGGTACTGCCTAGGTATGTTAGGGAGGATCCAGATAATGTGAGTACCTTAAGTAATGCATATATCACAGGGGTTTGGGTCATAATCCCGAAATTTAAAATCTCGAATGTATTAAAATCCCGAAAGGTCAGAATCCCGAAAAATAAAATCATTTTTTATTTTTTTTTAACGACCTTCCACCAGAGTGGCAGGACTGTAATAGGAGTAATGGGATTATGATGCGAACCCGTTTTTATGCATTGTCGTATGTGTGTTTATGAGAGAGAGAGACTTATCTCACATCACTTAAGTTGTGAGACTTATATCGAAGATATAATTATCTTTATTTCAACACCTTTACAAAACAGAATTTGAATTGAATTTATACATTAGGAACATTAAAAAATATATTGAAAAATCTAACAATTTTGAATACCTGTATTTTTACACATTAACAAAATACTGTTTGAATAGTGTTTATACATTAGAAACATTTAAAAAATACATTAAAACATTTAAAACTAGAATATGGGAATACCCAATACATATACATATACTAGCACACATACACATACAGGCACACATCTATATATATATATGTAATATGTAATGTAATAACATTACATTTGTTATTCCCGTAGGATGCTGATGTAAATAGGGTTTTCCTCACAAAAAAGCCTTGATAATGCCAAACAACCTTTGGCGAAACGTCGGCAGATATTAACTAGCTGAATTTTTTATTGAACAAAATCCTCGAGAACCCTTGCTCTGAATCTGGATAAATCAGTGGTCGAGAAGCTACATCAGTATATATATATATATATATATATATATATATATATATACAAGAAAATAACAAGATTTCACAATAAACAGTTGAGTTCTGTTGAGATTTGACTCTGACGAAGACCGTATGTAACGGTTGAAAGATCTTAGTCTTTTTTCATTTTTCTTATGTGGTTTGGACGTTGATTATATAAGAAAATAAACAGATAGTTAAGTTAACAGGTGAACATATCAATAGCGCACATGAAATATGAGCATATATATATATCGCATCTCCGTCCTTTCCAAAGAGGTTTCTACCTTGGATTTTCCCATTCGGGATTTTAAGATTCGGGATATTGATCGGCATGAATTTTCGGGTTTTGACCATTCGGGATTTTAAGATTCGGGATTATGATCGGAACCCATATCACAGGATCAAGAATAGATAACCTCTTGAACTTACTGTCTGTTCTTGTCTTTTCATATTAAGACTGACATGTATTGCTGACTGGGAAAGGCTAAACTTATTTGTACTAGTCCTCAGCACGAGTCTCCTCTGTGTGAAAAACAGTTTTTTTAACTCAATAGACTTATGCTGTAACAACAGTTAGTTGACGATCTTGACATATAACAGTGAAATGCATTATGGGTTGCATATCTTGAAGACTATTACATGTCTAGTTAGATCCCTGGTCTCATGGAATAGGTCAAAACGAATATAATATCATATATTCGTCTATATAACATCATTCGTCTTCTTCTTTAACTTGAAGATTACAGTCTCATATAACATCATTCGTCTTCTTCTTTAACTTGAAGATTACAGTCTCATATAACATCATTCGTCTTCTTCTTTAACTTGAAGATTACAGTCTCATATAACATCATTCGTCTTCTTCTTTAACTTGAAGATTACAGTCTCATATAACATCATTCGTCTTCTTCTTTAACTTGAAGATTACAGTCTCATATAACATCATTCGTCTTCTTCTTTAACTTGAAGATTACAGTCTCATATAACATCATTCGTCTTCTTCTTTAACTTGAAGATTACAGTCTCATATAACATCATTCGTCTTCTTCTTTAACTTGAAGATTACAGTCTCATATAACATCATTCGTCTTCTTCTTTAACTTGAAGATTACAGTCTCATATAACATCATTCGTCTTCTTCTTTAACTTGAAGATTACAGTCTCATATAACATCATTCGTCTTCTTCTTTAACTTGAAGATACAGTCTCATATAACATCATTCTTCTTCTTCTTTAACTTGAAGATTACAGTCTCATATAACATCATTCGTCTTCTTCTTTAACTTGAAGATAACAGTCTCATATAACATCATTCGTCTTCTTCCTTAACTCGAAAATTACAGTCTCCACTCTATATGTAGTTTAAAATAGATAAAAGCATACCATTAATAATTTCCTTGTAGGGAACGGTACTTGGGAACAGTTTTGGAGTTCATTACTTATGCAATCTGATCTACGTAAAGAGTAAGAATATTAATTGAATAAGATCCATTGAACAATAACCCTTACATTAATTACAATATCCATTAACATTGATCCTGTAAAATGTAAATGTTTTGAAGATGAAATTTCAATTCTGTTTTACATAATTTTTTCTCAAATCAAAATTTGAGATAATGTCTTTACGTATTGTAAATACATTACTTACATTATTGAATTCGATTTCCTGTGTTTATTTTAATTAAAAATACTTACTTAAATTATTGAATTTGATTTCCTGTGTGTTTTTTTAATCAAAAATACTTACTTACCTTATTACATTTGATTTCCAGTGTCTTTTTTTTTATTAAAAAACTTACTTACCTTATTGAATTTGATTTCCTGTGTCTTTTTTTTATTAAAAATACTTACTTACCTTATTGAATTTGATTTCCTGTGTCTTTTTTTTTATTAAAAATACTGACTTACCTTATTGAATTTGATTTCCTGTGTCTTTTTTTTTATTAAAAATACTGACTTACCTTATTGAATTTGATTTCCTGTGTCTTTTTTTTTATTAAAAATACTTACTTACCTTATTGAATTTGATTTCCTGTGTCTTTTTTTTTATTAAAAATACTTACTTACCTTATTGAATTTGATTTCCTGTGTCTTTTTTTTTATTAAAAATACTGACTTACCTTATTGAATTTGATTTCCTGTGTCTTTTTTTATATTAAAAATACTTACTTACCTTATTGAATTTGATTTCCTGTGTCTTTTTTTTTATTAAAAATACTTACTTACCTTATTGAATTTGATTTCCTGTGTCTTTTTTTTTATTAAAAATACTGACTTACCTTATTGAATTTGATTTCCTGTGTCTTTTTTTTTATTAAAAATACTTACTTACCTTATTGAATTTGATTTCCTGTGTCTTTTTTTTTATTAAAAATACTTACTTACCTTATTGAATTTGATTTCCTGTGTCTTTTTTTTCATTAAAAATACTTACTTACCTTATTGAATTTGATTTCCTGTGTCTTTTTTTTTATTAAAAATACTGACTTACCTTATTGAATTTGATTTCCTGTGTCTTTTTTTTTATTAAAAATACTTACTTACCTTATTGAATTTGATTTCCTGTGTCTTTTTTTTTTATTAAAAATACTTACTTACCTTATTGAATTTGATTTCCTGTGTCTTTTTTTTTATTAAAAATACTGACTTACCTTATTGAATTTGATTTCCTGTGTCTTTTTTTTTATTAAAAATACTTACTTACCTTATTGAATTTGATTTCCTGTGTCTTTTTTTTTTTATTAAAAATACTTACTTACCTTATTGAATTTGATTTCCTGTGTCTTTTTTTTTATTAAAAATACTTACTGACATTTTAATAATATTTTAAGTTCATGTGTTTTTTTTTCTTTTTGTTTAGACGTTTGGAAAAGCTTGAAAGACAAGAAAACAAAAAAAATGGATTAAAGAAGAAAAAAAAGATAAAAAAAGAAAGTAGTAGTGAACCATCATCAAGTGATGATGAACGAGAAGAAAAGAAAAAATCCAAAAAAAGAAAGGAATCACGGAATAAGAATAAAGAATTTGATGTCGATAGTAGTAAAAAAAAGAAGGAAAAGATAAGAAAGAAGAGTTATGATTCATCTGATGATAGTGAAAATGATAAGAAATATAAATCAAAAGGAAGAAATAGTGACAACCGAAGAGATGAAAGAACGAGTAAAAAAAGAGATCGCAATGGTGAAGAGAAGAAAGTTAAGAGGAGCAGTATTGAAGATGATTACCCGAGGAAAAAGAAGAAATAAGAAGAAAACAGTTTAAATTTATTATCCTTCCTGTTTGCAAGCATTCCAATCTCCTTGTAGCAGTCCCTCTATAAGGAATGATTTTTACTTGCTAAAACTTAATGAAATCTTAAAAAACCAGTTCCTTAATCCATTCAAGTGTTTTAACTACTAGAAGCACCTGAAAATGACTTTTATCTATTTATAAAATCTCATGAGGAACTTTAACAATTTCTTATCAGTATTACCCTTTTTTCATGACTGGTTTGAAAACTGTTCAAAGAAGGTGAGAAAATGATAGACCATAAAGAAATTTGTGAGGAAAATAGTGTACGTTCCTAATTTGTTGACTACTCGTCCAGTACAAATAAATTATATTATTTCACCTGGTAATCTTCTATAACTATTGTTTATAAAACAATTATTAACTTTTTTTTTTATTAATTTTGTAAACAAATTAGTTTGTTATTTAGAAAAATGTGAAAAATCATTTATTGTTTTATGCAGTTGGTAATAAATATTTATTAAATATAAGAAACCTGCAGTATACCTCCCTCACCCAACATTAATATGATTAAACTTTTGTAAAATAAGTAGCTATATTTAATCCACGGAATAATTTTAATTGAATGATTCTTATATGTCTAGAATCGGTTTACGAATTGTAGTAAACAAATACGACATGACAATACCAGTTATTAACACCAGTTTTGATCGAGAGTACTAATTATTGCCTTAAGGTTATTAGAGTAAGTTCCAATATACCAATTAGTAAGGTTATTAACGCCATTCTATAATGAAAGATCATTGTTACATCATTGAAGGTTATTAAAGTAAAAATCTTTAACGGATGATAACAGTAGGACGAACGGCTTTACTTTCCAACGATACGTCGTGTACAATATCTTTTAGTTGCTATAAAAGAATTACTGAGTCATTAATTGATTTAATTTGAGTCTTTTGTCACAGAAAAGATTGCGAATCAATAAATCTATTCACAATATCATCCCAATCTATACGAGTATTTGATGGGTCATTTAATTCTTTTTTTACACATGATTCAATCTGAGATCATTGAATCAGTTGAACAACACATTTAACCTTCCAGAAAGCCCGTGAAACACTCTAGCTAGAAGAAATAATACTAGCATTTCAAACATTTGTAAATTATGTAATTTGTATCATCCTTGCAGGCGAGGAATATTTTTAATTTCTACAGAAAAGAAATGCAATAAAGATTGTGATTACGTAAAAAAGTTTAATTTTGAAAGAAGTGATAATAAACTGGATGCCTCGTGTAATCCAACATTACAACAATAAACTGATACGGAGATGAACACTCTAGTAGGGTACTTGATTTTCTGCAGGTTCAAACATCGTTGGTTAACGAGATGGTGACTTCGTTATTCCTCTCATTCGACATATAAGAAACACATAAGTGAAACTAATATTTAACATTGATTTCTTTTCTATCCTCAAAACTATATTCAAGGAAGAACACTCACTTAGTTACTTTTTATTTTCTACTTACTAATTAGAAAAAAGTGCAGCTAGTATATTTTTATTGCTCCTTGAGTTATAGAAAAATAAAATCCAGTTTGCTAGGAAAAGCATAAAGTGAAGATTACATAACATTAAAGGATTAGGCTCACTAGAGTTCTTCTGTTATAGAAGCAGTCAATTCGAAAATTTGATAATTTTTCTAACCTTTTTATTGTCAGCATGATTTACTTAAACAAAGACAAAGTAAATTTTGCAGTAACGCCTTTCTTGTCATTCTAAGGAAATTAAAACTTTCCCCTTATACCTTTTTTCCTTTCCTGCCTGAGAACTTGAAGACTATAATCACAACTTATATCAATAGAAAAAACTGCTCCCCGTTTATTGACTTCCAAACTTGAATCGATGTATCAAAATTTAAATCGAAACATTTTAATTTTAGTTAAAAACTTGATATCATTAGAAATAATAGAAAATATCATTATTAGTACAGTGTTAAGCAAATGCCTCTGTATACACCACATAGGCTGTCCTTCAGGTTCATGGAAGAACAAAGAGTTGGAACCTCTGACTCTTAGGTAAGCAAACTATGGGCAAAGTTGACCATGTGAGAAAAACTTGGTCTCACTCACTTCAATCCCTGAGATATATAGAGTTTCCCCTTGGGACTTAGTTACCGTCATTGCGAAACAGACGCTGACAGGATATTGCAATCGTTTGAATGGAAACGGATAGTGGCTTGGAATCAATGGTTACGTGGTATACGCACAGACTCCCCAGTGCCATACCCAGTCATAATGTATCTGTGCAGTGCACGAACTGAGAGTCGTGTCCCATTGCATATTTTTGGGAGCTCAAGTTTCGTAAAATGAAATTTGTTACTGCTACTAAATCTCAGCATGATTGGTGCCTCTACTTTAAGTTTTTGAGCAGGCAGTCCAGGAGCAGTCACGGAATCAAGAAATTCAGTTGGATAATAAACTGCTTCCTCATAACTAATCACTCTCACTTTCTTTACTGACTTGTTCTTTTTTCGGTTTGATATAGCATAAGAACTTGTTTGTTGATTTTTCCTGCCTGTTCATTAGTAAGGGTAGAGAATTGCTCGTTCACAATGCTATTTATTCTGAATAGATAGTACATCTTGTGAATATACACAAATGAAATTAAAATCAACCAACAATACCTACTTGCTAAACCTATATATTTTCAAAATAAACATGTCTGTGAAGTTAGTAAAATACAGCTTAAAGGTTCATAACTTCGCTTCTATACTGAATTTTCAATCCATTCAGAACCTATATATTAAGTTAGACATACACAAATCTAGTGTCAAAATTTCAGCTTGAAACTTTGCTCAGCTCAGCTCTCATGGTGGCTGAGTTTACGTGTGACAACAGTTTTTGCTTTATACGTCCATAACTTCGTCCCTACGTTGAACTTCAAATAAATTTAGAACCTATATTTTAAGTTAGACATACAGAAATCAACTGCCAAAGTTTCATCTGCTATGTCTTATGGTGACTAAGTTTACTTGTGACAAAATTTTGCGGACAAACCGTTAGAAATTTTTCTAAGGGTGGATTCGGTTTCTCTAATGAATGAAACGTAAAGAAAACTTGAAATGAGTTAATTCTAAGTAATGTACAGACAAAATCATTCTTTTATTTATATAGATTTCATAGAGACTATTTTTATTTAATTTATTAACTGTGCATAACAGTCAATGTTTTCTATCTATCCTATTATTTAATCATTTTCTTAAATTTAAATTTGTTTCGAATGTAAAATAACAGTTATTTATGTATGATATTAATATTTATTAGAATTAGGATAATTAATTAGCTATCCATAACTTATTTTCAACAATGTTAACTGCACGGCTCAATAAAGGGAAGGTTATTTTATATGGAATTTTTTAGTAGTAAAATTCTTTTTATTTATTTGTTAAGCATTTAAAATGATTTCTCATCTTTCAAATAAAGGAGAAGCCGAGGCATTAATAAGGTAAATTTTTGGGCTTTCCAATAGTTCTTTTGAAAGTATTTTTATGGACTAAACATTTAAATCACTTTTTTTGATTTTAGAGGTGCAAGGTATTTGGTTTTACATTTTTATGCTGAATGGGTTGATCAATGCCAATATATGAATGGAATTATCGACGAGATAGTTTCGTCCGTAGAATTTCCGGATGTTAAATTTGCAAAAATTCCTGCTGAAGATGTTCCAGATATATCACTAAATTATAATGTTATAGCTGTTCCCACTTTTGTTCTTTTTAAAGCTGGTGTAGTTTTCGATAGAGTTGAAGGTGCAAACCCTGGTGATTTAAGGGCAAAAATAGAGGCACTGGTGAGTAATTCTGTTAGCTTATTATTAAATTATAAAGCTCTGATTTGAATCTTAGATCATAAGTTTTCAGTAGAGTTTTGTATGAATAAGTTAAATGTGGCAAATGGCGTAATCTTCTCTTTATGAGGTTTATTAATAATGTTAAAAACACTGATTTAGTATATCCCAAGTAATACAATATATTTTCTTTGGTTAGCATCGTCAATAAATCTTAACTGAAATTATACACTTTTTTTCAGTGTTGAGTGTTTAAAGGTAAAATTGTCAAGTCATACAGTCATCCAGCGAAATGAGACACACGTTTTTGGAGTAGAGACCGGGAATTATTTCTTTAGTAACGTTTTACTGCCATTATTTTTTCACTCGCTGGGATGTATATTGTAATCAGTTCGTAAAGAGTATTGTATTCTTGTTTAATAATTGTAGGAAGTTGGTAATATATCCGTTAAATCAGGATTGAATCAAGGCCATATTCTTTATATGAAAACATCGCAAAATGTAATACTAACTAGTTGTAGCGGGTAACGATGCAGAATTCATTCAAGGCTGAAGTTTGTTAAATGATTAATATTTTCATTTTAACCTTTAGTTTAGAAGGGGCTATTTATGAAATTATATCTAATATCCGAATGTATTCATTTATTAATCTTCAGATTGCTTCGGATGCAGTAACTCCTAAAAGTTTGAAAGAACAGTTAGAAGAATTGATTAACCAATCTCCTGTGATGATTTTTATGAAAGGCAATCCAGATGTACCTCGCTGTGGATTTAGTAGACAGCTGATAGAAATCTTAAATAAAATGAATGTTAAGTACGACTCATTTGACATTCTTTCTGATAACACTGTCAGAGAAGGGTTAAAGGAACATTCTAAATGGCCTACCTATCCTCAGGTTGTAATTCACATATATATATTACACATTTTATTAATTAAAATTAATTTTTTAAATATAGATGTTTTTAATTTGTTTCTTGGTTTGTTATTGTTATTGATTTCTTGATTTGTTAATAAGACAATGATCAATTCGAATTTTTTTCTTTGAATTATTGATTTAACGTAACGATTGGAGTACGTGCAATTTATAATATATGTATTTGATATAATATAATTTCCTAAGTTTGATGAATATAATTCGATTATTCTAAGAAGCCATGTTTACAAATATAAGATAAAGTTGTTATCAGTAACTTTTTTAGCTTTACGTATCTGGTCAACTGGTTGGTGGTTTAGATATAGTAAAGGAATTAGCGGCTACGGGTGAACTGAAATCAATGATTCCAAAAAGTGAAATATCTACTAATTATGAAGGAAACTTATCACAGAGGTGAGGTTATCACTTATCTTTACTGTGTGGTTAAAATTGTTTTGAATATGTACTGAGAAATTTTATATATAAACATTTTTTTTGATGTATAAGAAACAATTAGGTCTCAGACGATCTCTTTCAACGGGAATTCATTTTCTTCAGGTTCTGAAGAAGAAGAAAAAGGTTTTATTAGTAAATTGTGGTCAAGAAAATAATATATATATATATTTGTAAAAGTTGGAAGCAGTCCTTCATTTAAACATATATTGTTAAATAACGCCCCATATTTGGCTTATATCTGTTTCTTACACAATTTCTCCAGTTTCCGGAATTCCTTCCTCGTCTCTTCATTAAAACTATAAAGCTTATCACCAATATTGTTAGTCGACATGTTTCGAATGTAGATTCATCATTCGTTATTATTCATTCATTCGTTATCTTTCATTCATTATATTCCTGATTAATCATCAGGACTATAATGAGAATAATAGTAGGATTGTTAGTTTATATATAGAGGTGGATTACTGTTGGAATGTTCACAGGATATCACCCTGGATCACGGGGCATTATGGGGGATTAAGGCAGGGTGGTTGGACTCACCTACTACCTGGCTAATCTGGTTTAGCCTGTTGGAAAATAGTTTTAAAATTCGGCAAGAATTATTAAGTTGGATATTTATGGCTGGTTGCTTTTCTTGAATTATTAATGCTTCTAATATTTGTAATTTAACATGGTTTCTTTCTTTAGTGATAATTTTCGTGGAATTCACCATCATTTCTCTTGTGAGTTTTGTCTTATGGAGTGCTGTTTTGCGCATGCTGGCATTTTGGTGCGTCGGCAGAAAGGTGCATCGTAATTCTTCTTGATAATGAAGTCGTGGTCATTCCTATATAAGCTTTTACGGGCCTCGCAGCTCCCGATATATATATAGTTGGGTTTTTGACTCTGACGAAGACCGCTTGTTACGGTTGAAAGATCTTGGTCTTGTTTTCCCATTTCTTAGTGTGGTTTGATCATTGATTGTTATTTCACGTGTTTATGTGAAATCTTTATATATATATATATATATATATATATAATAAAATAAAAAACGAAGGAAACACACAGAAAGACACAGACATAACTCACATCGATATTTCGACAATCGTCGTCATCAGGAGGTGCGAAGAGCGAAGAGTCCCGCAGGAAGACAGGGCGGTACTCTGTACTGGTCTGAGTACCGCCCTGTCTTCCTGCGGGACTCTTCGCTCTTCGCTCTTCGCACCTCCTGATGACGACGATTGTCGAAATATCGATGTGAGTTATGTCTGTGTCTTTCTGTGTGTTTCCTTCGTTTTTTATTTTATTGTAAAAAAGTCCGCTGGACCGTTTCTTTTAATTGTGTATATATATATATATATATATAAACGAAATGCGACCCAAAAGGACTGATAACACTTAAAATAAACCATTATTATTATTATTTTTATTTTGACTAGCTATATCTATTTATTTGGTTTGTGTGAATTGTAACTGTGTTCATTATGATTGTTGTATTTTTCAAAAGTTCTTTTTTTCCTTGTTCGTTTTCTGTTCTGTAGTATAGTCTTTTCATTGCTTTTATAAAACCTAAATAAAATATAAGGTGAATATTTTGTTTAGAATAAAAATAAGGTAATACCCGCTCGGTGAATCCTGACTTGTCCAGTCGGTACGATTCCTGGTTGTCAATGACGAACTGTTGAAATGGAGTTATACCAGTTCCTTCATGGATGCAAAACTTGCTTGCTTTTTGTAATTTGTTATTTAATGACGTTTGACGTTTACTTAAGTTTTTCTTCTTGTCTGTCCTTCCTCTCTAACTTATTGAGGCAAATTCTACATTCAATATGCTTAAACCATTACTATTCACTATTTTTTGTATGTTATATAGCTGTATCATTGTTTTCGTTTGTGTGAATTTTTATTTTGTTCAGTACTTCAGTTCTAGTTTTTAATCATTTGTTTTCTTCTTTGTTCGTTTACTTTTCCGTAGTATAGTGTTTTCGCTGCGTTTATAAATCCCAAATAAAATATACATGTGAATATTTTGTTTAGAATGAATAAAAGCGAATCCTCGCTCGGTGTACCCTGACTGGTCCAGTCGGTACATCGCCTCTGGTCGAAAAGTCCACATTGTCAATGTCAATTCATGTGAAGATATACTAGTTCTTTCCTAGGGGGAAAACTTGCTTTCTTTTTGTGATTTGATGTTTAATGTATGTTTATATTTATTTACAATTAAAAGAAACGGTCCAGCGGACTTTTTTACAATAAAATAAAAAACGAAGGAAACACACAGAAAGACACAGACATAACTCACATCGATATTTCGACAATCGTCGTCATCAGGAGGTGCGAAGAGCGAAGAGTCCCGCAGGAAGACAGGGCGGTACTGAACTCGGAAACCGCAGCCAGTACCCCACCACTTACCACCAAGCGGGGGAAGGGAGGGAAGGAAATGAAGAGCCAAATTAAGACGTAAAAGGAACGAGTAAAAATTATAACTATAAAAAATTATAAAAAAGTAGATAAATCAAATTAAAATTAATAAAAATAATAAATAAAAAGTAAAATAAAAAATAATAAATAAATAAATAAAAAATAATAAATAAATAAATAAAAAATAATAAATAAATAAATAAATCATAAATAAATTATCGGTTGAGGTTGAGTCCGGGGGAAGAGCGAGCATCAAGTAAGCATATGTATGCCTCCTCTGAAGCTCTTAGGGTAACTTTATTGTTGGATTCGGGGATCTGTTTCAGGATCTGAACCCTGAAACAGTCATTGAAACTGAGTCCATGCGAGTTCGCATGGATGGCTACAGGATAGTTACTGCGTTGACCGACTGAAGCCCTATGACCATTCATACGAAGGCTCAACTTATTAGAAGTTAAGCCAACGTAAAAGGAGTCACACTGAGTGCAATCCAGTCGGTAAACACAGTTGCTCGAGGTACAGGAGGAATTGACCTGAACCGGGTAGGAACTATGGTGGAGAGGGGATTGCACTCACACTGGATTGCACTCAGTGTGACTCCTTTTACGTTGGCTTAACTTCTAATAAGTTGAGCCTTCGTATGAATGGTCATAGGGCTTCAGTCGGTCAACGCAGTAACTATCCTGTAGCCATCCATGCGAACTCGCATGGACTCAGTTTCAATGACTGTTTCAGGGTTCAGATCCTGAAACAGATCCCCGAATCCAACAATAAAGTTACCCTAAGAGCTTCAGAGGAGGCATACATATGCTTACTTGATGCTCGCTCTTCCCCCGGACTCAACCTCAACCGATAATTTATTTATGATTTATTTATTTATTTATTATTTTTTATTTATTTATTTATTATTTTTTATTTATTTATTTATTATTTTTTATTTTACTTTTTATTTATTATTTTTATTAATTTTAATTTGATTTATCTACTTTTTTATAATTTTTTATAGTTATAATTTTTTACTCGTTCCTTTTACGTCTTAATTTGGCTCTTCATTTCCTTCCCTCCCTTCCCCCGCTTGGTGGTAAGTGGTGGGGTACTGGCTGCGGTTTCCGAGTTCAGTACCGCCCTGTCTTCCTGCGGGACTCTTCGCTCTTCGCACCTCCTGATGACGACGATTGTCGAAATATCGATGTGAGTTATGTCTGTGTCTTTCTGTGTGTTTCCTTCGTTTTTTATTTTATATTTATTTACTTATATTGGTTGCAAGTGTTCTTCTCCTGGGCAGAATCCATTGATATTTATAATAACAAATTATTGAAATAATTACGCTCCTTGTTTGGAACTGTATGCTATTCAATAATTAATTGTGTATGTTTGTAAATTTTGGGAGCAGTCCTTCATTTAAATATATTTCGTTGATGATTTTTCCGTATTTTGCTGAAGTCTTTTTTTTTTCATAAATCTTTCCATGTTTCTAAATGATTTCTTTTGTTCTTCGTCCAAACGTTGAAGAAAATAAAAAAAGTATTTATAAACCTTGAAAAACTTACGAAAGAAAAAATTATTTCATCAAAATATTGTCAATTATTCAACGATATATTCAATAATTAGTGTACATATGTGGCACTATCCTTTCCTTAAGGCTTGCTTAATTAAAGTGAACCGGTTTCTCAGCATTCACAATCTTCTTCTAACTGAGAGATTAGATGTTATGAACCAATTTCTTAAATAGATACAGACTTTCTGCCTTCAGAGGTTATTTTAAGTTAATGTAACGTACACTACATCTAAGGTATATCTTCAGTTTGCAGATATAATTAGAAATGTGGAGTGCGGCTTGCGAGAAAGCCACATTAGTGGCTTGCTATTTATCCATGTAATGCATTATTATGTACTTTATTAATAAATTTAAGTTCATTTGAAAAACTGTGATGCATATATAAATCAATGTTCAAACCATAATAAGTAATGGGAAAAAAGACTAAAATCTTTCAACCGTAACAAGTGGTCTTCGTCGTCAGAGTCAAAAACCCAACTTAGTCTCTTTTTCCCATTTCTTATTGTGGTTTGAACTTTGATTGTAGTTTCACATGTGTATGTATAGATGATTGATCAAATAATCATTGATTGTTATTTCACTTGTTTATGTGAAATCTTTTTATTTATATATCATTGTAGTGAATATAAATTAACTGGTTTGATTTTCTAGGCTAGAACAATTAATAAATTCTTCCAAAGTCATGTTGTTTATGAAAGGAGATGAAGTGACGCCTAAGTGTGGTTTCAGTAAGCAGATAGTACAGATACTGAAAGAGTCTAAGTGAGTTTTTAATTTTTATTTCATAAATTCTAATGTAATATCTTTATATTTTGATTATGTGATGGTGATACAAGTGATATTATTTTACTAATCAAAATTTACAAGTTAATGATTTTATTTTATTGATAAGTTACTCTAAATCATTAGTTGTTCAATCCGTAATTGTGTGATTTTTACTCATTCTGAGGTAAAATGGATAAACAAACAAAAGTCTCCACAGAAATGAAGTTTTATTCAAAACAGCAACGCATTTCGAACACTTTGTGTTCATCAATAGAAAGGTACCTGAGGATGTGGTGCCGAAGGGTTGGTCAAGTGAAAACAACTAGTAGAAAAACCTAGGAAAAGTTACTCTTTTACTATGAGTGTTGTATAGGGATTTTTTTTTTGTTTAATGACCGACTTAGAACAAAAAATGCTTGGTGAACTACTTGTGTTTAATAAAATCACTATGTCAGCAGAGTTTATCTGAATCTTTAAAAAAATCATATTTTGAACTGTGTTGGCTTTCGTTCTCACCACTCACCTTCCTTTCCTGAGGGCGACCGTTAAAACGGTCGAAATATTGAATGTGAGTCCTAGTCTTTGTTTTTCATTCCTGTTTCTTAATGTTTTCAAAAGTATTTTGTTTATTTTGATACTAGGGGGGTTATTGAAAATGAGGATCTTTAATTTTCCTGATTAGTTTAATTTATATGTTAATAGCGGGAAACTGCAGTGCTAAAGGCCACCTAGGAGGGCTTTGAACATTATTTCACCGGTATACATAAAAATATATTTTCTAAAACCATTGTACATTATACTGTAATTTCACTTTAACAGTAAAACAAGATTAAACTGTACTGGATTAAAGTTATATAGTATTCTAATGTTGTAAAAGCACATAAATACTTTGGAAAAATTTTTTATGACAGTTTGACAAAATGACCCACAGACCTTTTGAAAAGGTTCCTGATTTCTCAGAACATAAATAGTTGTACTGAATCATCTAGAATTGAATAGTGTTGTAAAAAAGGCGAGAGAGGGGGATAAAAGCTGCGAATGTCTCGCAGCTGTAACTCAGTAGTTTTGTTTGCAGCAAAAGGGTCTTAGTTGCTGTAATAAATACCTGGATTTTCAGTTAAATATGAGGGAATCTTGCCTTGGATAATAAAAATCATACTGAAATCAGTTATGTCCATTAGCTGCTGTATCTTTGTTACTTCATTTATGTATTTTTCTTAGTTTATTTCTTTGACCCATTTATAAATATTTTACTTCGCAGTGTACAGTTCAAGACTTTTGACATTCTTCAAGACGACACAGTTCGACAAGGATTGAAAGAATATTCAAAGTGGCCAACATATCCTCAACTATACATAAAAGGCCAACTTATCGGAGGTCTTGACATTTGCAAAGAAATGAAGGAAACTGGAGACCTCGAAAAACTACTGTCATAGTTATTTATATAAAATACTCTTAAAGGCATGTTTCTCTTTCGATTATGGTTTAATTAAAAACAAATAAATTAAAACTTAACTGAACTCTATTCTTTTGGATTTAGTTTTTTTTTATTTTGTCACTGCCATATACCTCTGGATTTGACTCCTAATAAATCTCTATGTATATAATTAGACTGATTAATTAGGGGTTAAAAGGAATGTAAAACTTTTTTATTTGATAAAATAATTGGTTAAAGAGTGATTTTATATTATTCCTATCCTTTTTAAATGTTTTGCATAGATATTTTTTTTTGAACCATTAGAACCAAGCTCACCCTTTCCAAGGTTGGAAAATGTTTTATTAAATGGTATGCCATTTAGTTATGGTTGAATCTACATATTACCTGGTTGATTCTAAATTGCTAGTTTTAAATTATTTTTTACTTTACTATTAGTAAAGTATAGTGATCGTGAAAAAATTCGATCTCGAAATTTCGACGGAATTATGTTTTGAGGTCCCAGAAGTCGTTTTATGAAGTTTTTTCGATGATATCTGTGTGTGTGTGTGGGTGAGTGTGTTAGCATTGCTTGTTACCACGCTACGGTCCAGAATCTTTGATAGATCAAGTTGATATTTTACACAAAAATGCGCCCTATAGTGTAGATGATCCCTATTGTTTAGGGAGAATTATGCATGACGGGAAAGTCACTTTTTTTGCCAAAAACCGGTTTTTAGAAAACATTTTTTTCTCCTAAACAGCTAATGCTAGAGTCTTCAAATTTTGGCATTAGCTTTGACCTTACAAATAGAATAAACGAAAAATATATTCAGAATTTTAAAACAACGGGAAATATTTTTTTTTAATAAAATGTAAAAAATTTTGACTTATAATTCAATCTCAAAGCTTGTGAGAGCGATACAAGTCATACCGTTTGACGGATCAAAATGTAAACACTTTAAGTCACCTGTACAGTCTTTACCAACGTCATTCATAAAACAAAACCAATGAATATGTCATTGTGTTTTACATACTAACATAGTATACTCATTATTATGAGCATAATTGAAAGAATAACCTTTTTTCACACACAAACGTTCTATCCGTGACCTATGTAATAGTATCAGACTCGGTAAGTTTAAAAAATAAATCATCAAATGTTTTGGAGCTAACTATTTTTGCTGACTTTCGGAGATTTTTGAAACCTCAGGTGAAATTATCTTTAGCAAGGCTTTGTAATTATATCAATAAGCTTTTTCAACCATATAGTAAGACAATCACTGATATAGTAGAAAATCACCATCTGTACTTACTCGTATATGCCAATTTTACGTTATAATAATTTAGAATTAAGTAATTATATTGTACCTAACAACTCTTAAAATTAATTAATTAAGTTAATTATTCATATGTTCATAAATTCACTTTATTTTATTTTCACATTGAAATTGAGTGTAAGCGACTAATTTTTTTCTACCATCTTTAAAGAAAATGTTTAATTGCTATAGGTATATTAAATATTTACCATTGGTATATTATTTATTATAGGTACAAATAATAGAATATTTCAACTCTTGTATTAATGATAAACATACAAATAACCAATCTAAAACAATTAATGTAATTATATATATCTGTAATTATGTTGACATTCCAAATTGCTTGTTCCATAGAATGTAAGTTTCAAGATCTTTGCTCGAGACGCTGGATCGCACTCTGTTCAATGCTGCTTTAAAATCATCAACATTAACCGGGCGAACCTGTGAATACATTGCTATTAAAATCATATATTTTGAATTTCAGTAAAATAAAAAAAAATGCTATAGTTTAACCTATACTGTCGTATAGAAATAGAGTATGACAAAAGTTTGGGAAACACTGGGCTAAAACAGCAGTGACCAAACTTTTTAGTTTGAGATTCAAATGAACTTTCAAATACTAGTTGCCGACCAAACAATAAATAGAAATCCATATAAGCAGAAATTATGATTATTATATGTTGAAGATATGAAAACAGAGGCATGAAGTGATTATCAATATTTCTATTTCTGAAATTAAAATTACTTAACCGTTAACTTTGAATTAACAAAAACCCAAAAGTAAAGAAACATGTTTTATAGAAAGTTTTTAATCCTCTAAAGATTAATCATTCGATTATTCAATAGAAATACAAAGATGATAAACATTGGACGTTATTTAACATTAATGTCTCTAATGAAATACAAAGGTATCCATAAAATAGAATTCATAATTAACAAAACATAACACTTGTAAATCCCTCGAAAATAGTAACCAATGTTTAAGCTTTGTTGACATCTGGGGATCAGCCAAGCGTACAAACATCCAAGGAATACAATCAGCCCAATCCATAATGATTCGAAAAATTGTAGAAGCTCCCTTTTATGTTTCTAATGATACAATCCATAACGATTTAAAAATTCCTTTTATCCACCAGGAAATCCGATCACGATACCACAAATTTCATGAATCTTTACCCTTCAACATAAACCCTTTAATTCAGCAATTATCATCCCGCCAAATTCCTAACAACACTACCAGAAGGCTAAAAAGATGTTGGCCCCGAGATTTACTGAGCAATACTAACTGATTTCCAGTGATCAGAACAATGTATATGGAGTACCACTAATGGGTGGTTTCTCCACTCTTTTATTTCATTTTGTATGTATCACTTATCAACATTACTTGTTGCCTGTTGGGTAGTTGTAATAAATCTATATATATAACAATGAATGTATGTCTGTTTGTTTGTACTCGATAGATTCAAAAACCATAAATCCAATCACCGTGAAAATGTAGGATATTATTAGGTATATTCCTGGGAAGGTTTATGTAAAGTTTTTTTTAAAAATCAGAGTTGTTGTTCAGGTAATATCCCAAAAATATTATAATAGATAAGGTTTGCTGTATAACCTGTTTGTTTACATTTTGACTTTAATTGGTAATAGCAGCCGCAGGTAGGTTATTCTTTATGATAATATTTCCACATGCTTTGTTCAATTGGAAATAACCAGGTACCAGAAATTTTATTATTGTTTTCAATAATTTATTATTAGTAATTTATTATTAGAGTTGGAGTTAAATTGTTTCCCGGGTAAAGCCGGGTAGGTCAGCTAGTAATAAATAAAAAAAAAAAGCTTTGTTGATTGTCTATTTGTTTTATTTACATTCAATAATCATTTATATTTTGTATATACATTTAGTGAATATAAAAAAATATGTTAACTATTTTGATATTATCATTATATTAACTAGAAAATGTGCCTCCAATCTGCATAAACGAACAGGTGAATAATTAACTCTCTAATTTGAAGTTTATCCCAAAAATAAGAAGAAAATTATCATTAATGTGTTAGATATACTATCACTTCAAAATTAGTTTGGAATTTAATAATAAAATATAGATTCTAAATCATGTTTACTAAAATAAACTGAAGATAAAAAGTCAAACCTGATCAGGAGTGATGCAAGACATCTGGGAAGGTGAAATCGATCTGATGGGGCCAAGACAAGCCTCTTGGGACAAATTCTTAATATCAGCACCGGAGTATCCTTCCGTTAGATCAGCTATCTCAGAAATTTCCGAGTCACTTAAACTAGTTCTCTCGTTCATCATCAGATTCATTATCAAGTGTTTTCTAGCCTTTAAACAAAAAAAAAAATTTTTTTTGTATGAAACAGTGTTGAAGAAGAACAAAAATCCTAGTCAATAAAGGTTTTCTATACGATTCAGAACAGTAGTCAATCGTATTTACATTGAATACGAATTTATCGTATCCACACTAGAGATAAGATCCTAAACCCGAGCCCGACCTGATCTGAAATTCAGGCTCAGGTTTCTTTCTCGCTAAGTTTTTTTTTAATAAATGTATATTTATATATTATGTATACTAAAACGATATATGGATATTAAACTAAGGAATATTTGTTACAAAATAAATAATTTAGATAAAACAGATGACTGAGATTTGCTTGGCTGTTGGAGAATAAACTCCAATATATACCCGATACATATATATTTGTTTATTGTGGTGTTTAATTCATATATAATATCAAGAGTAATTGTTGATTATTAATTTTTATATATATCAAGATCGGCCTTTAGTACCCGCGAGCCTGGGTCGAGTCGGTTTGGATTTTTTGGGCTCGATCTTGCCTCTAATCCACACATTTTAGAAAATACAAAAAGGTTACCTGTTTGAATGAATTATATTGTTGCTACATAACAACATGGAAATTGTGGGCCTGTTTTGATTTAATAAAGCTTTCCTCGGCCTTTCAACCGCTGCCACATACACAAATTATCAACCACTGTAGATATTACTTTTAACATTGGGATTGGTGGTAGATTAATTTCTATGCGTTCTCACTCCAAGAGATGAATAAACATCTGTCAGAAGGGGATACTACTTGACCTCCGATTGCAAGGATAGCAACGCTAACCATTAAACCCCTCAAACATTTTGGTTTTATAGGACAACTCAGATGTTTCTGTATACTTATCAGTAAAAAGTGTACTTATTTATATTAATAGATTCAACCACTCAATGGCTACACATTTATATTTTTTAGAAAAACTTTAGGAAACCTTGAGGAGGTCTTTTGTTTTAGCTAACGAAAGTCATAGCTATTGGTTGACAGATCATTTACAATTTATTTAAACAAGTTTGTGATTACAAGTAATAACACAGCACAAGTAAAATCTATTGCTTACCAGCTTCTGAAAAATAGATAAACAAGCTATTTAAATTTCGAAAAACGATAGCTTCATACAAAAGTAAAGTAGGCAGCATCCATGGCAGGTTAGAACAATTTATATTTTCTAATTAAATAAAGCTCTAAGCTGTAGAAACCAACAGGACAATCAACTATTGAAAGCATGTTCAGAACTAGTTTAAAATGTAAATTAACATTAATGAAGCTGGATGGAACAAAAAATGTAGATATACCGATGACTAAGATTAAAACGGAAACAGTTCTGCGAATAAGAAAAGATGTGGGTGAAAGGTGTGTAACCGGAAGACTGTTACAAGGTCATTGTCATGAAGAGATATTTACATGGAAGTTTATTGTAAGAATTGACACAGCACATTTACCAGCTGCGACTTGGATGTACGCCTTATGAAGTTTATACTCAACTGTTTGTACTTATATAAACAGTCAGTGTTCGTTTTGCAAACATTACAGAACATTTAAAGTATTACCTTTCCATTAAAACAAATCATTGCATTGATCTTTGTTTTTTTTTATTATATAAATGATATAATATCAAACGATCTACAAACACTACTTGTCAAAAGGACAAGTAGAAACAACACACTTCAATATTTCGACCTCGTCGGTATCAGGAGAAATAGAAGAAGATGAAGTGTGTTCTTTCTACTCTTCTACTATTCTAATCATTTGATATTTTGTCCTAATGGACCGTTTTATTTTTGAATAAATCATATAATATAATATGTTATATAATAGTTAAACAATTTAATTTTAACCAAACATTGGCATTAATACACACCCACCTCTAAGTCCGGAAGGGGAATATACAATCTTTTGACCAGTCTTCGTCTGGCAGCTTCATCCAGCTCCTGAGGTCGATTTGTAGCTCCAATCACTAGAAGCCTGTCTTCTTCATCAGTTGAAGCACCATCCTTGTTATTTTTAAAAAAAAAAAAACTAGTTAGTCTAAACGAATTGAATTATATGAATCATAAGTACAGGAAACCAACATACCTAAGATATTTTATATACTACTGTGTATTTAATAATCTCAGCAGTACTAACACCATAATACGAGGGTCGTCCAGAAAATAAGTTCCGTTTTGGTCTGTAGGGCGGTAGGAGTGGTTTTTGCCAAATCCGGCAACACCGCTCGAAAGAGGAGAGGTGGGGGAATAGAATGAGAGGTGGGGGACCTCAGTCGGTCAATTACCAACGTCAGGGCAGGTAGTTGAAATGGAGCCCTCCATGTCACGTCCCGCCACCTCGATCCCGTTCCCTCTCGAGTTGTTTTGCGCGGAGTGATTCAATTTCTTTATGCACAGGGTTTCAAATCAGTTCAAATTCACGAACAGCTCATTTCTGTTTATGGAGAAGGTGTAATGAGTGAATCAATGGTGAGGAGATGGGTACGTGAATTTAAGGCGGGAAGACATTCACTTGAGGATGAAAGTGGGAGAGGCAGACCCTCAGTTGTGACGGACGAAATTGTCGCAGAAATCGACAATGCAATTCGCAAAGATCGTCGTTCAACCCTGGATGAACTCCACCTGAGTTTCCCAGACATCTCACGATCCCTCATCCATGAGATCGTCTCGAAAAACTTGACTTTCGGAAAGTTTCCGCCCGGTGGGTCCCTAGAGAGCTGAATGTCTTCCCGCCTTAAATTCACGTACCCATCTCCTCACTCATTACACCATTCTCCATAAACAGAAATGAGCTGTTCGTGAATTTGAACTGATTTGAAACCCTGTGCATAAAGAAATTGAATCACTCCGCGCAAAACAACTCGAGAGGGAACGGGATCGAGGTGGCGGGACGTGACATGGAGGGCTCCATTTCAACTACCTGCCCTGACGTTGGTAATTGACCGACTGAGGTCCCCCACCTCTCATTCTATTCCCCCACCTCTCCTCTTTCGAGCGGTGTTGCCGGATTTGGCAAAAACCACTCCTACCGCCCTACAGACCAAAACGGAACTTATTTTCTGGACGACCCTCGTAATATTAACTTACTAGTTGTGTAATCCGTAATTGTGTGGTATTTACTCACACTGGGGGTAAATAGATAATTCAAAGTGTCCACACAAAAGTTTTTTATTGAAACTACGAGTTTCAAACACTTTCTGTTCATCATCAGGTAAAATTCTACAAAATAATTTAAAAATTAAAAGTTACTTTAAAATTTAATTTGTATTGTAGAATTTTACTTGATGAACACAAAGTGTTTGGAACGCATAATTTAAATAGAAAACTTCTTTTGTGTGGAGAATTTGAATTATCGTTTTATCCTCAATATAATATTAATTAATTACTATAGAACTAATATAGAAAAAATATTAATAATATTAATTAATAACATAGAATTAATTTAGAAAACTGTCCTGAAATGCGGAGGGGGATACTGGGGGAGGGGGGGGGGGGGATTTTTGAAAGACTGCTTAAGTGATACGAATACTAAACAAAATACAGTAAAATTTAGATCAACGATATTAAATTTGATCCAAATTGATTAAAGAAATAGGCAGAAATAATTGTAAGTGATGAACCACTCGAGTTAAATATTTGCAATGCTGTATCTTTTGTAATTATCGAAATAGTTTTTTCCATACATGTATATAACTGATTAGCTTTCTTAAATAAACATAAACTTAACGAGTTTAAAGAACAAAACCAGGTCATTTCAACTTCAAATCAGCGGGTATTGTTTAATGCACTTCTCAACAGCTTGGTGGGCTTAAAGCTTGATTTAGTTGGTCCTGGAATAGAATTTCCATAATTATTAAATAGTAGAACCCTCCTGGGTTCGGTGTGTATACGCAATGGCCATTTCATTTGATTCAATAACACGGGGATATCATGTGATATTGACCTCACAGTGTCTATAATTCTAAACACAAGGTTGAGTAGCTCGGTGAGTGTTGGGTTCTCCAGGATTCCTTAATCTCAATATAAAAGCAGGTACACAGTTGTTCCAATGAACAACAGGCGGTGAACTAGAGCACTGCTACCTCTAGCAGTTTAAAGGGACTATGCCAGGTTAGCTCAGTGGTTAACATATTCGCCTCAGAACTGGTAAATACGGGGTTCGACACCCATCTGGCCCTTGATTTATTCACGTTCAAGGCGAATAAATCTGAGTACATCGTCCCTCGGAGAGGACGTTAAACCGTCAATCTCGAGCTTGTACGATGTCAGGTACTCGTTAAAGATAACTACTCTAAATACACTTGAGTTAGGCAAAATTTTGAGCTCCTAATATAGAATCAACAGGTAATGTAGCTCACCCATTTCTAGAATGGGTGCTAAATCATAAATAAGTCACAATTTCCGCTCCTAGAAAAGCACTAAAAAATGAAATCCTTCTAAGTGTGGGCGTCGCAAAACAACAAACAACAACAGTTTGAAGGGAGTGTTCTAGACAAACTAGATTAGAAACTAGACTAACTGGTCTAGCTTCTCGTTAGCAAAAGTTCCTTCATGTCTCACCTAGCTGTCAACCCTCTTAGAAGAGAATAGTTTTTTTTTTAGCTAGTCATATAAATAGTTTTTTAGCTAGCGGATAGTTTTTTTTTACTCTTCCTTACTGCACTCCTTTGTTTCCCAAACATCCCTTTCTGGACATTAGTCCTTTCCTGCGCGTTCACCCTTTTAAAATACCACTCTTCCCTCCCACCCTTCTCAACCCCTCACCAGATGTTTTCAGCATCTAGTGTTTCAGTTGGGTTTTTGACTCTGACGAAGACCGCTTGTTACGGTTGAAAGATCTTAGTCTTGTTTTCCTATTTCTTATTGTAGTTTGATCATTGATTGTTATTTCACGTGTTTATGTGAAATCTTTTTATATAATCAAATATTTCGCATAATGTTATTTTTGAATGTTCTGTCACCCTTCTCTCAATTTATTTTAATCTATATTTAAATCTGGAACCAGTTTGTTTTTTAAATGTTTCCTTAATAACTACTATAAAAAAAAATTACATTGTATTTATATTGGCAGGTTTTATACACTTGGTCATTAAAAAAAAGTTAAAGTAAATCTTATAACGCAGCAAAATCAAATGACCCAAATCTAAAATACTTTGATTTTTAAAAATGCCATTTCACAAGAAAGTTATTTTTTTTTTTTAAATACTCATCCCAATTTTTGTAATCTGTATTTTTATAAACCAAGCAATGATGATAGGTATAAAGCGATTTTTCTTTTAAGAAAGTAAGTTTCGTTGAAAACAGTTTGTTTGTCGGCTTCTAAAGTTCATCTTTATGCATTGCTTTTCAATTGTTTACATTTTAGTTTAGTTAATGTTGTATTATACATAAACAAATTAATACAATATTTACCAACTGCACTAAGAATTCCGTTTTTATTCTCCTAGAGCTTTCATGTTCCTGTTCACTTCTCTGGCTTAAAAGAGAATCTATTTCATCGATAAATATAACAGCTGGCTGGTGAACCCTGAAATGTCAGTAAAATACTTTCAAGCATAATGTCAATATTAAAACATTAGAAACTTCATATTTAATGTCAATAATTGCATATATTACAGTAGAATATTTTTTCATGATTAATACAGCTATCCACAACAATAACAGTGAAGACAGAATCCTTAAAACCGTGAACAGTACACATTTTATTCCAATGCGTATACGACTAGGTTTTCACCTTTTAATGCTGTTCTAGAGGCGGAAAGTGTGTCCCATTTATTATTTGGCACCCATTTTAGTAATGAGTGAGCCACATTACCAGGTCGACTCTACATTAGGGAGTACTATATTTTGCATAATTCAACTTCATTGAGAAAAAAGTACAATGGCTGTTCCGATAGTGAACAGCCTCGGAACTGATATCTGTACATCCTCTCCTCCCGATGTGGGTTCCCCTTGTCGTGATGGTGGGGCTTGACACGCCTGGGTGGTTGTACTCTCATGGCGTAAACTAAAGTGGACGGATGATTAGTCTGGGTCAGCGTCCGAGGGTAGGAAGGTGGCTTGCCCCCCCCCAATGTGTCTTCACCTTGTCGTGATGGTGGGGCTTGACACGCCTGGGTGGTTGTACTCTCATGGCGTAAACTAAAGTGGACGGAGGATTAGTCTGGGTCAGCGTCCGAGGGTAGGAAGGTGGCTCCCCCCCCCCCCCGCCTTGAATTGTGTCCTCTCACTCATTAGTCGTGATAGGTGGCGGCTTGACACGCCTGGGTGGTTGTACTCTCATGGCGTAAACTAAACTGGACGGAGGATTAGTCTGGGTCAGCGTCCGAGAGTAGGAAGGTGGCTTGCCCCCCCCCAATGTGTCTTCACCTTGTCGTGATGGTGGGGCTTGACACGCCTGGGTGGTTGTACTCTCATGGCGTAAACTAAACTGGACGGAGGATTAGTCTGGGTCAGCGTCCGAGAGTAGGAAGGTGGCTTGCCCCCCCCCCCCCCCCCCCCAATGTGTCTTCACCTTGTCGTGATGGTGGGGCTTGACACGCCTGGGTAGTTGTACTCTCATGGCGTAAACTAAAGTGGACGGAGGATTAGTCTGGGTCAGCGTCCGAGGGTAGGAAGGCAGCTTGTTCGCGCGCTGACTTGAATGGCAGTCCACCCTCATTAGTCGGATATCGCTAACGCCTGTCTTTTCCAAGACTCTTGTACAACACCGGCTTTAGTTGCTAATTTTGTGTTCCTGGTCTTGAGCTGGTGTCAGCAGGTGGAAAGTCCGCTCTCTCCCGCACTGGCTCGGGATCTCAGTCCCAAACCCCTCTTCTCTTATTCCGGTCGACTTTTTCCCACCTACAGTGAAACCTGGTAACTTTGCTTATCAGGCCAAAAGTTTATTCGGACGATGCTGATTGTGGCGAACTTAGATTTGCCCTCCGGTTAGCCTCTGTATGCTTCGTCTTCATTCTCCTTCTTGTAATCTCTGACTCCTTCTCTTACTTACCTTGTTTGATTTATTAGCATGTGCCTCGGCCTTTCGACCACACCATGCACTTCTCTTACTTACCTATACTTTCCTACACATCAGCTCTCTGTTAACTGTTGCTCTTGTTTTTTTCTTTTTTTTATTTTTTTTTTGCAATTCTTGATGATCTCTGTCAATCTTATAGAGACTCCCAAGCTTATGTTTATAGCTTTTGTTGATGTAGGTAATGGAAACCCACCTCTGCGAGGTCTACCTTGGACACTTCACGAGAACTGTCTCCTTTTCTCATTCGTGGGGAGGCGGTTGATTTCTCGTGACATTGAGAAAGAATTAAACGTTAAAAAACATCAACATATTCTACTTTAACTTTACCTCTACCTATTCAAATTATCTTTACCTTTTATGCATTAGAGAAACCGAATCCACCCTTAGAAAAATTTCTGTCTGAACAAAAATTTTGTCTCAAGCAAACTCAGCCACCATAAGTCATAGCGAGCTGAAACTTTGACAGTAGATTTGTGTATGTCTAACTTAAAAGCTAAGATTTGAATACACTGGAAATTCAACGCAAAAGCGAAGTTATGGACTTTAAGCTGTGTTTGACGAGCTACACAGGTATACAGATTTATAGCTAAAAATATAAAGTTAGTTTTACTGTACCAAGTAGGTATTGTTAGTTGATTTTAATTTCGTTTACTTTTGTCATAATTTGCTCCACTTAAAAAATTCCTACCTATCTGCGTACTAAATAAGAAGTATGCTTAGAATAAAATCGAATTTGATCTCAGAAGCTAAGGCTGCAAAACGTAAAAGAAACTCCAGATCTAATGACAGTTATTTACTATATTAATACCAGGGCTGTGGAGTTGGACCTATTATGGCCGACTCAGACTCCGAGTCCTCTATTTTGTAACAGCCGACTCCAACTCCAGCTCATCTTTTTATTATTAAAAAACAGATGACAGGTGGCTAATAATAAGAATTATATTATATTACTTTGTAGCTCTGGTGCAGCTTTAAACCAGACGGAGCATCCATAGGTCATAGCCGAACGAATAGCCTCATTATAGATAAGGTCCTTGACTTAATCGGCTGCTAGCAATGAAAGACTAATACACACCTCCTATTTAGGCATTTAATTAATCATGTTTTATCATTTTATCTCATTTTCATGTACACAAGTAATAACTAGGTGAGGAGTCGGAGTCGGAATCGGCTGATTTTTTCCGACTCCGATTCCTCCAGGTTGAAAATATACCCAACTCCGACTCCGACTCCACAGCCCTGACAATTACTATTTTCAACTACTCTATAATCTATAATAATATTTTGCCATACCACATTTTGCCAATATATATCATCTCTAGATTTCTGTAAAATACCCGTCAAAGACTGGCATGTCTGCTAGTCTTTACTAAACGTATATTCAATCTTACAATAACTTTAACTAGTTCCTGCAACTTTTGATTTTATTGAACAACTCTCAGAAAGAAATACAAACCTGGCTACAGCGAACAAAGCCCGAACCATTTTTTCCCCATCACCAATCCATTTAGATGTCAATGATGAAGCACTAATACTGAAAAATGTTGATTTCGACTGCGAAGCAACACACTTTCCTAAAATAAAAAAAAACACTATTGTCAAAAGTCGTCAAAATGTAGTTTTGATATTTATAATGCATTAGAAGCATATATAATGCATTATAATATGTATGTATTATAATTAACATATCAGTTATATTTAATTAATATAATACGTAAATTAATAACAAAATTAACAATTTGTTTGGATAATGTTGATAGAATGTTTAATATTAAAATTAGAGATGGTCAACCAATGGCTCTTGCGCCAAATATGTGGCGCACTGTATGATTTGAAATGGCGCATAATTTCCTTGAGATATACATGAATTAAGCTTAAAGTACTGCTTATTTGTTAGCTATTTCCATATTTTGAGAATATTCTTTTAAAGAACGTTATTGTCTTTTCATTAATCTGCTTCCAGGTTAGATATGATTGATTCATCAAACGAAATTGAATTTTATGTATTTCCATTTTGTGAAAACGATCATTACGCTGTGAGAATTTACCTGAGCAAAAAAATTTGCCCAGAGATTTATATACCGTTCCTGAACGACATATAGGTGTGTACTGGCATGTTCAGTCATGAAACTTATTAAAATTATTGTAGGGTAAAAAGCTAATGAAATGGTCTCCACATATAAAAATTTAATGGTATAAACAACGCGTTTCGAACACGTAGTGTTCTTCCTCAGGCATTAACTAAAAAATACAATGACACCAGAGAGTTATCTATAGTATACAGTAAATATAGTACAAAATAAAAATAAAATATAATAAGGAAGAGAATACGAACCTAAGGGTGAGTGTCTGTGGTACAACTGACTGGGAATAGGTTGGACGTGGGTGAGGATATAGGGTACATCTGTTTCATATTAGAAGGCAGGTACATTTCATTGTTATTTTTTTTCCTGAAGGTTAGGCTGAGCCTTTACATTTGCTCTAGGACTAAGTGTAGGAAACATATTGAAAATATAACACAGAGAACTATGACGAAATATAAACAAATGTAGGAATACGGAGAAAATTTTTATATGTGGAGACCATTTCATTAGCTTTTTACCTAGAATGAGTAAATACCACATAATAAGTGATTGCACTACGTTAGAATTATTAAAATTAAAACTAGGTTGCGCTGACTGATTCCAATTTGAAGAATACACTACTGCTCTCAGTTACAAATTTAGCTCCGAGGATTTAAAATCAAAACAACCTCAAAAGTCTCATTAGGTGAATAAAGTATTTAAGTAGTAAACTACATTTTTTTTTAAACTAAGACGACTTTTGACAATTCTGTTTTTATTTTTTAGGAAAGTCTGTCTATTAGGGCGGCCATTATAACCTGATACCTTCGATCGTGTTTTATTCGGGTGGCGGTACATCAGCGGACAATCAAAAACGAATTGTTAAAAAAATCTCGATGTGTAGTACTTAATAGTTTAATAATATGAATAATGTATTGGAGCGATTTATCAAATACCCAAACAAATCAGCCAAATTCATTCATTAACTTTGCACGCACCCTACTTATGATAAACAGAAACAGTATTTAAGACCTCCTGAAGTTCAAAATAGTTTGTTTGCCTGATGATATCTTATAATCCAAAACGAAATTTGACCAATAATGTAAACAAAAATAACTTAGAAATGGTTTCAAGCAGAAATAACAAGTATTTATTTTTATCATTACCAATTAAAGTTTTGCCAGTTCCTGGTGGGCCAAACAGTAACATTCCTTTGGGCGGTCGTCTAAGTCCAGTGAATATATCAGGCCTCATCATAGGCCAAACAACTATTTCCTGCAAGATTTCATTCACAAGAACATATTAACAAGTCTATAAACATATTTTCTCCACTTAAACTGTTAAAAATTTAGGGAAAAAATAATCAGTGTGTTTAGAACAAAAGTTGTAAATTTATTAAGCAAACAAGAAAATGTGTTGGGGCGCAGGTTGCCCATGCCTGTACTATGTATTCAAATTTTTTTATGTAGAGACTTCTAGTATTTTCCCTGAAATAATCGTATGAGTATATGTTCCTCATTTAATACAATTTTGAAAATAAATAGTTTCAAATTAAAATTCGCATTTAAAATATTAAGAGTTTAATTAACAATTTTTTTTTCAGAAAAAAATACAACTATTCAATCCCTACCATCGGAAATTGGAAATGAAAATAAACGGATGAAGCCAAACGAAACAACTAATTTTATAATTATATTATTAAATAACAGATTCAATAATATATCGACCGTTTGATAGAATAGGTGTGTTCTCTAATCGGGGTTCGGTCAATTTTCCAGGATAAAAAATCAAACTCTCGTTGCCAACGTTTCGGTTTTATTTAAAACCTTTTTCATAGGCAGAAGTAAGAATTTTTTAACTAAGAAAATGAAATTTACATTATTTAAAGGAACAACAATGTTAGCCGGACAAAACCTTCGACTAGACTAATAAGATAACTTATTATAATAAGTTATCTTATTAGTCTAGTCGAAGGTTTTGTCCGGCTAACATTGTTGTTCCTTTAAATAATGTAAATTTCATTTTGTTAGTTAAAAAATTCTTACTTCTGCCTATGAAAAAGGTTTTAAATAAAACCGAAACGTTGGCAACGAGAGTTTGATTTTTTATCCTGGAAAATTGACCGAACCCCGATTAGAGAACACACCTATATTATTAAAACTATACCAACCTGTATAGTTTTTTTCGCAAATTCTAATCCTGCGATATCATTCCATGTGGTAGGAGCTCCATTGTCCATGATTTCACTTTTAATTAATTCAACCATTTTGATGTCGATGTGTTTCAGACGATCATCGACTTCCTCAGGCTGACTGGACTGACTGTTAGATTGAGTAAATATTCGCCTACTTATTCGCATTTCAGAATCATCTTCTCTGAAACAAATTGTAGAAGTATATACATTTTTTGTAAAATTTTTTAAAACTGGATTCAAAAATGATTCGATAAAATTAAAAAAAAAAAACAAAATAAAGTGCATATATAATATTAAACCAAATTATAAATTCAGTTATAGAGTGTACATCAAGATTTCGGGCAGGACGGGTGAGTGGGGATTTTGAACATTCCGACTCCTACTCGTCAATAACAACTCGATATTTCTGAGGTAAAATGGATAAACAAACAAAAGTCTCCACACAAATGAAGTTTTATTCAACGCATTTTGAATACTTTGTGTTCATCATAAGGATGACAGTATAATACAAAAGTTTATAATTTGCTTTAATATTATATATGCACTTTATTTTGTTTTTTTTTTAACTCGATATTTAAGCATACACTGTACCATTTTCCTATTTTATGTTACCTATAAACCAAAATGACATTTCCTCACTGTCAATTGTATCAGTGGGATAACTTTAAAGTTATGACATGAAGAACTGATCGAGTCCTGATAAATTTTAATTTTGTTTCTATTTCAAGGTCGATACTTTTATCAATATTGAATGGCCGACCCCCCACAAGGGTCTACAGTTTTAGTAAATACTTTTATCAATATTTAAAGTTATGAATAACTAGTTTATAATAGCTGTTCAGTAGGACTTAGGTCCGGAGTTCCACCCGAGAGCTCTTAAAACACTGTCGGTACCACGGGGACGAGGCTCCAAGCCCATGAGTGATTTTAATTTTATTTTATTTATTTTATTTTTCACTTTTTCTATCTCTTCTCTCTTGCAGGTGGTCACTCATGCCTCGTCTTGCGGTCGGACTCGTGGTGGCTGTGGTTCCTTACTCAGGTAGAGTAGACACAAATGATCGTATGTGATGTGTCGCTGTGTGAGAAGCAGTATCTTCTCGGGCGGGTGTCTGCATAACACCAAGGAGGAGCTAGACCTCCGGCCCTCACCAGTGGGTGGGAGCATTTATTGGCAAATGCTCCTATACTGGTACTCATTCTTAATGAGCCCTGGCCCGGGGGAATGGGTACTTCCCTCTTCGGAGGGGGACGACCCAGGTCTCTGACCAGTAAGGTAGTCCTTAAACTTTTCAGCTGGTAGGTGCTGGCCATACAATACAATAACTAGTTTATTCTTCAGCAAATTTTGGTATACATCCGTCTGTCTCTTAGGTTTTAACAATCATTTTTCGCGCCATTTCTGTGTAACTAAAGCAGAAACATTGTTCTAATTCGATGTTTAGCTAGATACAATAGCGCAGGTGCAACATCAAGATTTTTCGAATTTTGAATCATGCATCCTCTGCCACCGTATTTTTAAAAGGGTTTGTTTGCATTTTTTTTTGTAATTCTGACCCTAAACTAGCTGAGTCAGAGGGGTACAGCTCCTTAGATGCTTATGTTTCCTACTAATTTTTTTTGTTTGAGGAGTCGGATTCGGTAGGAAATTACCATCTCTGACTCTTACAGTCCATATATTAGTCTCTATTCCAATTCAGAAGCCCTGGTTTTCCCAGTACACAACAAAGAAAGTAAAAAGCTGTAATCGAGGCATGAATAAATGAGTATGCAAAATCACTAATGAAATATAAAAACATAAAAAAAAATAACTTCATTATATTTGTTTACATTTCCTAACCATGTGTCAGTCACTTGAAGTGCAAGTGAACATTACTAATTACCTTTATCTAAAACCGTTTTCTAAACTGCTGCTACAGAAGGAAAATTTCTACACAGATTTGATATGAAATATTAAACTCGTGTTGCAAGTTTGTACTCAATTGCAGAGAATGATATTATTATCGTACGGGGCAACACTGGTGTTAAGTTTGCTGTTTCATTTCAGGCTTCACAATAAATGAAATTTCAATTTGGTTATTATAATTCTTTGACTTTTGAGATAGATATGCTACTCACACACAGAGATACACATTTATAAAACCTATTTTATTAGACTTGGGGACTTAAAAACCCCGTATTTCGTTGAAACATTTATATGAAATGACTCTATATTGTAACTGGTAAAAGGAAGACTTAAATATTTTTCACCATAATAAAAAACCAGTTTATATATTATATAATGAATGATCAAACCACAATAAGAAATGGGAAAACAAGACTAAGATCTTTCAACCGTAACAAGCGGTCTTCGGCAAAGTCAAAAACCCAACTGAAACACAAGATGCAGAAAACATCTGGTGAGGGGTTGAGAAGAGTGGGAGGGAAGAATGGTATTTTAAAAGGCTGAAAGCGCAGGAAAGGACTAATGTCCAGAAAGGAATGTTTGGGGAAACAAAGGAGTACAGCAAGAAAGAATAAAAAAACTATCCACTAGTTGTCAACTCTCTTAGAAGAGGCTACTGCCCTCGTAACGAAAGTATCAAGTTTGTGGAGACCGTTACTAATGTTTATAATATTTGATTTATTAAATTTAATTAGAGACGACTTGATACTTTCGTTGCGAGGGCAATAGCCTCTTCAAAGAGGGTTGACAGCTAGCGGATAGTTTTTTACTCTTTCTTACTGTACTCCTTTGTTTCCCCAAACATCCCTTTCTGGACATTAGTCCTTTCCTGAGCTTTCACCCTTTTAAAATACCATTCTTCCCTCCCACTCTTCTCAACCCCACACCAGATATTTTCTATATCTAGTGTTTCAGTTGGGTTTTTGACTCTGACGAAGACCGCTTGTTACGGTTGAAAGATCTTAGTGTTGTTTTCCCATTTTCATATTGTGGTTTGATCATTGATTATATAATATAAAACAAATTGCTCAATATATTAACAGTTGCTACATACAAAAAATATTTTGAAAAATAAGAGTAACCTGTAAAAAATATGGTTTTTAGCAGATCGAACTATCATACAATCATAATACAACTGATTAGATTACAGTATAAAAACAAAAACTTACTGTGATGTCCTTAAAGGAGGAACGAACTTAGAAGAATAGTTTCTCCCTTTACCTCCAAGAGATTTTTTTACTGGTTGATTCTGATTATTTCCACCATGTCCAAACTTCTTATTCATTTGAATACTCTAAAACTCATTAAAGTATATATGAAATATAACAAAGTATTAGAAATTAAAAATCTTAGGAAAGAAAACTTCTAAGAGTGTGCCAAAATCATCATAACAAAACGATATATTTATTATGAAAGTAATTTTATTGAAATATTAGAAGTTAAAAAAAAGTTTACTATTTTAAACAATGGAATTATGTGCTTTTATAGATGTTTCCCTGATTGCAAGAAATATGGGAAACACTAGAAAATGAATTTCTTATTCATTTAAATACTCTAAACACTATCGAAGTATATGAAATATGAAAAAGTCTTTGAAATTAAAGACTGAGGAAAGAAAACCTCAAAGAGTATGTCAAAATTATCATAACAAAACGATATATTTACTATGAAAACAATTTATGAAATATCTATATGAAAGAGCAAGGAAAGAGGGATGTTAAACAGAATAATAACCAATTGCTGATTAGCCGTCATAAATGTGTTCACACTGCCACAATTCTCTTCTTCAGTATCATCTTCAGTATCTTTTCTTTCTTTTCGTTTAAATTTGGATGATGGAATTTCTTGTTTTTGTTGATTGAACCAAGAAGATGGCTTCTTAGTGTAAATATTTCTAGTTGCAGTTTGATTGACCGGTCCTTGATTGGTATCAGGTAAAAACTTTTTAGGCCACATAGTTGTTAAAGTGGTATTCCGTTTGAATTCGAAGTCACCATTAAATTCAAAAGCTTTGTTTTTAAATTGATTTTCATCATTCTTTACTGTTGAAATTGATTGAAGAGAAGTCACATTTCCTGAAAATTAATGTCACTATTAATGTAGAATACAACAGTTGTCTATAGTCAACAGTACCCTCAACTTTAAATTAATTACTACAATGCAATAATTCATCCATAAATTATTATATACATTTGAGTAACTTCTAAATTTAATTACCATTGCTCTTTCCTTTAAACTCATTTTTAACAGCATTCAGAGAAGAAAATAAGGATTTCAAATTCTGTTCTGAAGGTTCCCAACTAACGCAACCATTTTCAGATGAGTTTTCACATTCTGAAGAGCTTTGTTCGATAAATTCAAGAGGATTTGGTAATGTTTTGTCAAGATTACACTTCCATGTCTTACTCACTGTAAATAACGAAAATTAATATATGTATTTTTTTTCAAACTTGAACTATAAGAATATTTGGATTTCCGAACATTCTTACCATTGGTAACATTATCTGAGAGTGAAACAACTAAAGAAGCAAAATTGTTCACCCCATTTTGGTCGTCCACCAAATTTGCATATTCTTTCAACTTGTCCTCAAGCACAAGATTTGTTGTTTGATTGCTATTACTACAACATACATGAAATAAGAACAACAAATAATTCGATGATTCTAAATGATATGATTTCAAATTATTCTGTAAATCACCATTTCAAAGATTGTAAATAGGCTAAATAGATACATCTTCGTTTATATGCACTTCTCTTTAACAAGTCGGGAGTTGACTCTTTGAAATGAGCTTCTTGATATGCCTGTATGAATGTTATCTTGTCATTCATAGCCCTTAAAATAAATAAAAAAGTATAACTGAAACTGTAGTACTACAAAACAAATAACAGAAGAAAGAGATTGATTAATTCAAAAGTTGACGCTACGCGCCAATTTTCAATAATCAGTGTACCCAGAGTGAAATTATATTTTAGGAACTAGTTCATTATTCACTTGTATTTCGAATGATATTGTATATTACACTAGGATACAATTAAAGACTATTACCTCACTAATGAATAAATAAACTAGTCGCTTAAAAAATACTAGTCGTATTCTAAATTAAATTTATTTCAGAATATATTGAGTTAAGCTTTCTTAAGACTTTTGTAATACTCACAACATACTCTTCATCAACTTATCTGAAGAGGTAAAGATATTCTATCTCCTTTGGAAATGAAGTAGCTTGATAAATTATAAGTGGTGGACTAATTACAAGGGGCAAACAAAGTACTTGTGAAGTAGACTGTTCATACTAAAAACAAATTAAAATAAAGATTACGTAACAGTTATTTAATACCTACTGGTATATGAACAATTTAAAACATATTGTATCCGGTTGTTCTTGACACCTTCTGACAGCTTACTTCTTGATTTATTTGTCAGTTTTACTCCTCTGATAAGTGTGGTTTGTAGTGTGTAAAAATGATTTAAGGCTATAGCAGGCTATTCATTCATATGATTCCAAACAATTCCAAATTCCACTTGGAAACGAGAGAGTATTCCAGGCACTCACATCAAAATCGAAATTAGTGACAGTGTTTACATTATGACCAGAGAGTATATCAGACTAGAGCCCTCTTATCGAAATTAGAAAGCATGAATTGCAGTGACCATGACTACTTATCCCAATAAGAGTTAGGCAAAATTGATTCCCAATGTAGAATTTTCATTGTTTGGTATCCAAACATGTTCTATGTGTGTTCTCTTGTGAGAGTGCCATTGAAACTTAACCTATAGAGTAGGACTGATAACGAGTAAAGTTTAAGAAGGAGGGCTTATGTTTGGTAAGAGAGGTTTCAGTATATTAATTGGTAAGAGTATCTGAAGATAAGTGTACTAAAAATTAGCAACAATAAATAACAAACACACGTTCTTATCACCCCATCTACTTTTTTAATGTAATATGGCATGGACTCTGTAATTTGTTCAGGCTTCTCGAAGTGTAAAAAAAACACATTTCACGCATCGATCACGGTGACATTTGATGTGTTATTAACTCTAACCAAATACTTATTATTGATGACTGGAATCAAATTCAACCTTAAATTCCAATGTAAACAGGTCTTTATTGTTTACCTTGAACGGTGGCCATTTGTTATCAATAATTATATGATAAGATTGTTCTTAAGACAATAGAACGTTGAAGTGATTTGTAAGGTTGCTACTTGGGGTGAAAAATTAATATCTGAACTGTGAGCTGTAATAATTTTAGATTACAGCACTATATCACTTTAAAGGGAATAACATTTCTATTGAACATTAATTTTTAATCATTATTCGTTACACAGTAACTATTATATAATAGGCCAATACAAAAAATGGTTTTATTATCGAAACATAACAGCTTGTTTCGAATATATAACTGTCTACTTCAGGTTTACCTGCTCATGTGGGAAGGTAAACACAGGTTTACGTGAAGAAAAACCTACTACTAGTAAAGAAAGCGTTGTTTTGGTTTTTATAATAAAAACGTATGTGGAAACTTATTCTATAATTATCAATAATTTAATATTATATTTAATGTATTTATTATTGTAATCTACAAGGTATAAATATAAAAGTATAGGTCGTAAAATTTGACTTATCTTGACTGGAAATAGTAGAGAACAGAGTTTGAGTAGATCATTTTACAATATTCCCCGTTGAAATGTTATGCTTCATCCTCTTCCCATATAAAATGCACTTTTTATTTTTGCAAGAATGATCAATAGAGTATGTTTAAATTTACTGATGATTTCCAATGAAGAGCATATTTCGAAATTGACTTAATGTAAACTTTCTTTCTCTGCTCTATATTCCTTAAAAGGAGTAAAGAAACGAAAAAAGAATACCTTCTGTTACTAAGAGATGAATCTCAATAAGCCGGTTTTAATTCAAAGTTTTAAGGGGACTTAGGCTATTCTTATCTCTCATTGGAGATCACCTCATTTTATGTTATCACTTTTAAATAAATGATAAAGAGCTCAGTGAAAATCTTTTGTTGGTTCTGTTTCGAATCCCATGAGAATTCTAGATGCCTACACTGAATGGTCTATCACCAGTCCATTTAGTGCTCACGAATACATTTATTTTGTTTGTTTTGTTAATGTCTTACCTGACTCTAATTTATTTCCCTTCGTTTTACTGTGATTCTAAAATATCTGACAAGAGTTTACTTAAAAGTAAACAAAAAAAAAGAATTTTTTTTATTCAAAAATTTTGATTGTGGAAATGGAATTTAAAACAAAAATAAAAGTTTTTATTTATCACCAGAAGAAAAGTTTGATTGGAACAGAGGTGGGTTATCTAAAGATAGATCGAAAACCTAGTGACACAGTTGCTTGTCACAATGCTGAAATCAGCATATTTACGTTGACGTCCATTGTAAACCTTAGACTCTCTGACCAAAATCTCTCCGTCTCCAGAAGCAGTGCCGACTAAAGGCTTCATTTACCTCTTGACTTCTACTATGGTTTCTTGGGGGTGGGGGGTGAGGGGCCATGAATATGGGATTTGAATAATAAAATTTGAACAAATACCTATAATTATTTTTTTTACATATATTTATTTCTCTTTAATAGCATCATACAATTAATTTGACTATATATATATATATATATATTATATATATATATATATATATATACACAATTAAAAGAAACGGTCCAGCGGACTTTTTTACAATAAAATAAAAAACGAAGGAAACACACAGAAAGACACAGACATAACTCACATCGAAATATCGATGTGAGTTATGTCTGTGTCTTTCTGTGTGTTTCCTTCGTTTTTTATTTTATTGTATATATATATATATATATATACTTTTTTCGTTGGAAATACGATCCAAAACGGACAAATATAGTTCAATATAAACAAAGAAACATAGAGAAATCAGAAGAACACACTTACAGTCTCTAATTTTCGGTTTGAACCGTCTTCAGGAGAGATAAGAGAGGGAAACCAAGCGCACTGGATCAGAGACGGTTGGAGACCAACAGTGTTGCCGCATGCGCGCCCGTTTACAGAAAATAAGGTAGACAGGAATCAATTTATAATTACTTTATAATTATAAATATAAATTATAATTATATAATTATAATTATAGATTTATAATATAAAAATATTATATAATTATAATATAATTATATATTATAATTATGAATTATAAATTGATTATTGTCTACCTTATTTTCTGTGAACGGGCGCGCATGCGGCAACACTGTTGGTCTCCAACCGTCTCTGATCCAGTGCGCTTGGTTTCCCTCTCTTATCTCTCCTGAAGACGGTTCAAACCGAAAATTAGAGACTGTAAGTGTGTTCTTCTGATTTCTCTATGTTTCTTTGTTTATATTGAACTATATATATATATATATATATATATAATAAATTCAAAACAAAGGAAAGACACAGACATAACTCACACCTCCTGATGACGACGATGGTCGAAATATCGATGATAGTTATGTCTGTTTCTTTCTGTGTGTTTCCTTTGTTTTGAATTTATTTTAAAAATACATGCTTTCACTTATGACTTTCCTTTGCTCAATATTGGATGCAAGGTTTAATCGTGCTTATTACCCTAGGGATCTTTATTAGTAGCGTAGCATGGTGGGGGGGGGGGGGGGGCACGTCCCAGGAGACGGTGTTTTGAGGAAGTAAAAATTGAAAATAGAAATCAATCAAAACAATAAAAGGCTAACACAAAATCTGACTTTTTTTACCAAAATAAGTTTTTAAACTTGTAATTGTTTTTATGTTTTTGTATGTAATACTGTTTTTAAACGCACTTTTCAACTGTAATATTAGCAAAAAAAAAAAAATACATTTTTCAAGACCAGCTTTTTTGAAAGGGATAAAAGTTTATTATATCTGTTTGCGTAGCCAGTTATTTTATTTTAACAAGTTTTTTATGATTTGAATTAAACGTTTTTATTTTGAAAAATCTTTGTTTTTCTTTTATGACGACTAAATGTGTATACGAGTACTGTAATAAGATGAAAGTCTGGGACTAATAACAGTAGTCTTAAAATGGATCTTTGATTGTAATTCCAAGGAAATAAATATTTTTAGGATGTTCTAAAGGTTTGAACGGATTATGAATGGTCAGGGGTGGGTGGTAGCAAATCTTGCGACAACCCCGAGGGGCAAACATAGTGGCTACGCCACTCTACTGTACCTGCTATATGGATGCTCAGTCTGGTTTGAAGCGGCGCCCACGAACAAGAACTGCATCCAAATAGTACAGAATAAATGTGCCCACCTTATAGCTAGGGCTCCATGGTACGCCAGAAATGTTGATATTCAACATGATTTGAGTTTAGAATCTATTTATTTCTACATTACTCGACTTGCCAGTAATGAAGACAAAAAACTACTCACCCATCCAAATCTCCTTGTTCGGGAACTAAATCCTACTCCCAACCTTTCCTAATCCCACGAGCCTCAAAGCTTCCTACTTAAGCTAAAAATGACGACCAGATGACTTCAAAAGTGTACAGTACCTCAGAGAATGCAAAGCCGAAAGACCATACGACCACGAAGACGACACTTCCCTGACAGACTGACTCCCCCATTCTTGACAATGTTGACTGACCGAACAAAAGAGCAGGATGAAAATCTATCAGTAGTGGGCCTCTGGTCAGGAACTACTATTTACGACATGCACTGTTGTGCATGGTAATATTCGTTGGTCGTTGGACTTCACTGTGTATTGGTGTATGTGTATGTGTGCTTCTTTTTTCAACTTGTACCACTTTGCAGTACAACATGCAATATATCATATTAAGGTGTTACAATTATTAAGGTGACATTTACAATTGCTAAGGGATAAGTATTTACGTTATTTTATACATTCTCCAGTGCAATAACAAAATAAATTACATAGGCATATTACTAATAATTAATATATTATTATTATTATTTTAGGGTGACTATAGCACTGCGTCATAAAAAAACTATTGTACTTCTCCCTTCTGTACTAAAGTAACCCAGCAGTTAGCTTCAACGCCTCCAAGAAGCTCATTCCTTTGCTGGGTCCAGCGGTAAACGTTTTTCTATGGTTTTGTTGAGTGTCCCGAAGCATATACCTCTGTGCAGCAAAGTTGGCTGACAGTTAGCCAGCAGGTGCAACGGTGTTTCTTCCTCTTCTTTGCAGAATCTGCACAAACCATCATTGATAATGCCCATTCCGGGTCCCTATGTTTCGGGAGAAAGTGACTTCCTTTCTCCTTCTTCAGGTACTTAGGTGCACTTGGGGGAGGTTGGCTCTCACTAGTTAGCGCTTTTGGACTCTCTGAGGTTCTAGAGGATGGCCTCCGGACTTCTTTAGTATCAATCCCTGAAGCTATGTCGGTGGTATTTTGTCCGCTCCGGCAGAGCACCGCATACCGGAGTAAGGCTATGAGGTCGCCTGGTACCCTTGAGGCTCCTTTTGTAATACAGTAACCCCTGTATCATCCATCCTTCGGCACTGATCGCATAACGCCTTGGATTGGGGTTCGGATAAGAGAAGAGGACTTGGGAAGTTGGAAGGATTGTGAAACGTAGGTGGTCAGGCCCAGCCCCTGATCACCTTCTCCTCCTCTTTCGTTTGTCCTTGCATATAGCAGGTTAGCAGGGTATCCTCGCGAAGGCTGAAAGTCGGAGTTAAGTTTTAGAGGCTATTAGATGTGCATAATTACTCCATTACTACCCCAATAATTAATATATAATCAGTTGTTTTATACAAATTATACCCAATATAACATAATTCTGAGTACATTCCAGTCCAGTCTTTAAATATTTACAATAAGTCAAATTCAAATGTATGAGTGTGTGAGTGTGCGCGTGTGTGTATGCGTGCATGTGTGTTAAACATTGTTTTTAAAACACTTTAAGATAAGTAGAAGATAAAGAAAAACAATTAAATTACAGAATTCAAGAGGCACCCTTTGTATCATTGGTATCTTTGCTTAGTTCATGCAGATAATGACTATCTTGTAGATTACTTATTTTAACTAACCTAACATACTGGAGCACGATTATGTTTAATGAATTAATAAATGTCCATATGGAGGGTAAGAAATTTACTGAAATAGTCTCCACATATAGGAGTGAAATAATACCAATTGCGTTTGTAGTGTTCTTCTTTAAGCATAAAACTAAAAAATACAATGACATCAGAGAGTTATGTACAGAATAAAATAAATGGTACAAAATAAAATAAGGATACAGAGATGTACACACCCAAGGATGAGAGTACTTATTATTGCTGCATTGTTATTCTCATTAATTAGTTATTATTATTGTTTTCGTTGTTGTTTACTTATTGTTTTATAAAGCTTTATTTATTTATTATATTTAGGTCAACACATTATTCTTATTAGTATTACAGATATCATTATTATTAATGTTCTACATGTGGTTATATTATTACTGTTTAGTATTGGTAAGTTGTATTAGTAATCTATGGATTACTTTTTGTAGTAAACTATTTATGTTTTGTAGCTTACTTACAGATAAATAGGTGCCTAGGTTAGCCCAGTGGAAACATACTCGTCTCTTGACTGGTAGATTCCGTGTTCAATACCCATTCTGGTCCTGGATTTTTTCACACGGGAGATGAATAAATCTGGGTGTGTCATCCCTTGGAGAGGACGTTAAGCCATCGCTCCCGACGATGTCACCTACTCGTTAAAGATCCCTACTATAAATAAATTTGGGTTAGGCAAAATGTATGACTTCCAGTGTACAATCAATATTCATTGTGTGGTATCACAAAGGGCCAGTGTTCGGCCTATTGGGTTCTCTTGTGGGACTGCCACTGCAACCTAACCTAACCTGGAGCTTTATAGCATTCTTTTCAACAACTGGTCGAAGGTAAAACGCCTGAAGGTGGATGCTTATTCCCTCTGTACTTCTAGCCGTAATGTATACCTTGCGTTCATACCCTTAATAAATGATTGATTCGTACCACTTTTACACCTGGCGACGACCATGATACAAGTCGAAATATTGAAAGTGAGTCCTAGTGTTTTCTTTTAATTCAGTTTCTTTCTGATTTCTCTGCACATATATAGCAAGTTTCCAGTCAGTGGCCTAAGAGAATACCCTTTTTAATAAGTATTAATTGAATTATATTACTGTCTGAAGAGTCGCTTTTACGGTTTATGCAAAGTCCTGATCGAAGGTTTACTATAACCATATTCTATGTTCTTTATTCCAATTATCATCAATTAGTAATTAACTTATTGATATTGTTAGCAGTTTTATGTAAATTAAAAAGAAAAGATTTACTCTCTAAAACTCCCAAGGTAAACATGTTTACCCTCTTAATCCCATTGCTACTGTCCACCATAGTTCTGTTGAGATCTTCCACTTACTGGCAGATGCCGGATGGTAGCATTACGGACTTGAGAGTTTTTACTATTTCTCTTTTACCAGGACGTCGGTAAAAATAAATTGGGATAGAGGTTGTTGTTCTGTTTCATTTCGTAGATAATGGCTTTTTAATGTTCCTGTAAATTCAAGACTATGTTTTCTTGGAATGAGATGTACATTTTCAAATTTTTTCTGCTGTTATTACTTAGGCTGTAACAGAAGTGGTGGGCTGGCTTTGTAGGGCGTGCTCATACTATCCCACTATCTATGAGTGAAAGACAGAGAGAGAAACTTAGCCACAAGAAGGTTATTTCTTACTGTGAAGTAAACTCACCCTAAAGAAATCCGTCACCAGTAAAAAAAAAGTTAAAGCTAGTCACCCTAAAAAAGTTACCAGTAAATGTAAAACATCAGTCAAGAGTCAAGTCAACTTCTTACTTGAAACAAATAGAACAATAATTCACGAATGCAATTATTCATTCAGTAAAGACTGGCATATTTATAAATAGAACCTATATTTCATTAAGTTTCATACTGCAGGAAGATGAATCTATTTTTTGTGTTTTTTAAAGTTTATCTTAACATTTTGGTGTTATATTTCCCGTTGGTTGGTATAATTTACGACCGAGCTTGAACATATAGTTTTTAAATGTATGTTTTAAAGATTGTTGATTTACAAGGAGGTTCAAACAGTTATCACCAGATGGCGGTTGAGTTATTACCTTGAATTGTTAGTTTTCCGCCGGGCCACTAAGCAGCAGCGTATAGCTCTAAACAGTTCAGTATCCCTCCAGCTGTAGTCGTTGTTATAAAGAATTGGTTACGTTTCATATCTGTGGTGTGTTTCTATTACGACCTTCCAATCCTAAAACAATCGTTGTTTCTCCTATTCGGTTGGATTTTTAATTGGTAAGTATGTTTAAAGCATTTTAATCCATGTTCTTTATTGTACGGGGTTATATAATATGCAAGAAGTTTATTCATATAATAAACAAAACTGTTTATTATTGCTTGAAACACATATTAAATTGGTTAAATGTGCTTTCCTGGAATGCTCCGTTAAAAGCTTACTGTAGCTAAGATAACATAGTTACCGTATATTTTTGTGTTATCAACCTGTAGCTACACGGGAAGGATATGTTGCTTGTTATCAATATAATATACCAAACAAATTTCAAATAAAACATAATTAGTGAACAAAAAGCTTTAATGATAAAACTGTCTGAATGGTGTATATACAAATAAAAATAGGTTACATCAAAAAGGATATAATAAATTAAATCTTTGTTTTAATAAGTTCGGTACATGCATGTAAACCAATATTTTTAGAAAACGACATAACCTTTTCCTGTAATAGTTTTTATTTCTCATTATATTATTTCATTTACTGTAACTTTAACGGTTTGATAATGTTTCTTTAGAATATAAAGAAATTTTGAATAGATAAATGAATCTGCAATATGAATGGAGTTGCATTTTTTTACTATGGTTCATTACATTCTGGGACGCATTATTTTCGTGTAAAGAAATTTTTGTCTGCATGTTATTTGTTTATACCATTTCATTTATGAAAGATATTTAAATTTAAGGCTCTAGTGAGTTAGTATACTAGCCGTAATGAATATCTTTGAAGCATGTTTCTTTAATATAACGAAAACCTTATTAATATAGCTATTTAATGAGATAATTTATTAGATTATTTCATTTTTAAACTTTTTTATATATTTCAATCATTAATTTTAATAAACTAGATTATCATTTTTCGTTTTGCAAAATGTAAACAAATGCATTATTAGTTATTATATTGAAATTTTACTTTCAGCCTTTCGACATTTCATATAACTTTCTGATATGACTGATAACAACTAACTTTTAAATTGTTGAAATATGTATTATAATTTAAATTCAGTTTTTAATTATATGTTAAGTCTATTTTCAATATATCAGGAGCATTGCTTGCAACTATTGTATCATGTTTTTTGTCTGTCCAACATTACGAGAGGTTTCCAAAGTTTTTATTGTATAACTGGGTGTCTTAATGTATAAGTCAGTTGTATTACTGTTGAGTGAATAATTAATGCTGGACTAACTGCTTCAGTTAATTCCATGTTTCAAGTTTGCATTTTTATTTTAATTTTAAGTCAGCAGTTTAAGTATTTTACCTCTATGTTTAAGGAATAGTTAATTCACTGGTTTTCAATCTACAGACTTGACTATTGGTTGTCAAGTCTGTAGTCCTTAGCCCCCCAAAGCATTATTTGTCACGTGTTCATATTGTACTGAAGGGAAGAAATATATTTCTTGACGGAGGCTTAGAAACTTGTTTACCTCCTTGATGGTCAATGGATTTCGGCCCCTCTCCCTCTGACTATTTTTAAATTTAAACAAAATTTTGGTAATTAATTTAATATAACATATCGTTTCAGCAGCTTTCATATTTAATCATTTTCTATAGAATTCCTTATTGCTATAACTGAAAAATATTTGCAAATATATACCATTGGTATTATTGAAAATTGATGAAAAAAAATATATGTAAGTCAAATATTTGGATTCTTTTCAAGATAATAAGCAGAGAAGGGTAATTTTCAACTACTTCGATGTCATTCGTTCAAATGCTGATTCCCCTGTAATAACATACCTTATTACTGTAATAAGGTAGTAATTACATTACTTCATGCGACCGTAATTCTAGGTTTTTAGTAGCTTAAAATACTCAAGTTTAAGATCTTCCAATGGTAATTTGTACTTAAAAACATACCTAGTTGCTAGCCGACCAATTGAACATTTTAAAACCTAACTAATCTGTAAACATGTTAAAAGCCATCGATTTTCTTGCCGGGTGATGAAAGCATTTTTTTTTTGAAAGTTTTATTTAATTCAAGACTAGGTGATAAAAATCTAGTTAAATCCTTTTTTATATGGAATAATAAATAAGTCATGGACTTTCTAATATAAAGTTAAATAGTCATATACATCGCATCGTACAAAAGTATACAACATATCGTATATATAACGTACTATCTCATAGCTTGAAGTTCGTTAAAGTCAGTATTCATCAGCCTGTGACCATCTGGATTGTCAACTTTTAACCAATGAAATAAATTATTATATTACTTCTCTTACAGAAACTTATCATACTTGAATATTAAAGATTAACATTAACTATATTAATTACAGATTTTAAAAATTATCGAATAAAAAGAACGTAAAATCATTTTAGTTTGTTAAAGTAATGGTTTATTTATTTGTTTTTTTCTGTTGTTATTTTCGATTGTATTGGTTTGATAGGATACTGTTCCCACATTAACATCTGCATATAGTTTTTGTAATGTGCAATTGATGAGCACTTGTCTGTCTGATAATGAGATTTTATTGCGATGATTTTGTCTGTCAATGATTTTGATTCTGTCAAATCAGTTTTTGTTCAAGATTACCAAAATAAATTGAAATCTATGATGTCGGGAGTTCGTATACTGAATACATTTGTACCCAAACTTGGTTTCATTTGTACTTCTCAATTCTTGTATATTAAATAGATTTGTTGGATTTCTTTAATTTGTTTTTGTATTGTATACAAAATCTGTGTTGATAGGTTTCGATCTTTCTGTCAGGCCAATTCCAATATTTTTAAGGAAGAAAACAACTAGATTTGACTCAATATGCATTTTTAGCCAGATGTTAAGATATTTTTTTAGTCATAACTATTTTTGGAGATATATTCAGTTAAGTAATATAAAAAAATAATTGAATGTTACATCCACAAATTAAAAACTTACAAAAAAAAATACATCATATGTTTGTGCCATTTTAGAAATTTATAACTGAAGTTAAGGATTCTTCAGACAGCAAAGCTCTTAAGGTTATTTCGTCCTTCATTCCTTAAAACTGTAATAGTGGGTTCAGTTTAGACTTAATTCTTAAATTGCAATAATTAAATAAAGAACTGAGAAGAGTGGTGTGGATGAATTATTTTTTAAACCAATCATATAGTGAGTTAAAAATATGTTTGATCGGTGATTCTACATTGGGAGTCTTAAATTTTGCCTTACTCAAGTGTATTTAGAGTTGGGATCTTTAACGAGTACCTGACATAGTACAGGCTAAGGGACCGACGGGTTAACGTTTTCTTCTCTTAGTATTGAGTGTTTCTTAGTTATAAGTTAGTTTAGTTTCCACCTCGAGGGAATATTTTAGTACCTTGAGGCGTAGTGATAAGTTGAGTTAGTCTTGATTGTGTATTTATATGTCTTCGTTATATGTGTTCTCTAGTTAAAGTGCAACTGGTAAGGGAATTTTGAGTACCTTATCAATAATTATCTCCGCATGTTACCTGGGCTTTAGTTCGTCTATTACTCTTGTCCTAGGTACCGTTTTGCGGAGTAACTGTCAGAATTCGTGCTTAGCATTGCGTTGCTTGAGGTGCCCTCGGGCACTTCCATGTTCAATGGAGGTGGCTAAAGGGTAACTTGTCAACAAGGCCTGGCTTGACTAAGAGGTTAGGCACAAAATACCGAGGAACGCGAAGATCAAAACGGGTTAACGTTTTCTCCAAGGGACGATGTACTCAGATTTATTCACCTCCCGTGTGAATAAATCGAGGGCCAGGTGGGTATCGAACCCTGGACCAACCAGTTCAGACACGAATATTGTTAACCACTGAGCTAACCTGGCCTATTGTGTGGATGCTCAGCCTACCGGAAAAGAAATGTGGTGTTTGAATTGAGAATGAAAACAATCATTGAAACTATGTCCGAGGAAGTATGCATATATGTACATAATAAACAGTCACGAAAGGAACACGTCAAATTACTCAGAAAGAACACATATAAATATATTAGTTCTCTTTTGATTCTTCTAGTGTAACATAAATTACAAATTTAAATTTACAAATTCTAGTACAAAAATTACAAATTAAAAAACTGAACAGATACTATCCGTTAATCTATATTGTCGTTAGTTGAATTAATTATATATATATATATATATATATATATATACACTAACTTTTAGTTTTGTTTCTATTCCATGGTCAATACTTTTATTAGTATATACATATAAATGTTGATAAAAGTATCGATCATGAAATAGAAATAAATTTAAAGTTTATCACGACTCGGTCAGTTCTTCAGGTTCAAATTAAACTCTCATTGCCTCTGAGAGGTTTAATGGCAATGAGTGTTTAATGTGAACCTGAAGAACTGACCGATTCCTCATAAACTTTTATGTATATACGAGTATATACTCTATACAAACTTTGAAAAACAGAAATTAGAACTTACATTTAATATTTCGGCCCTTTTAACGGTCGTCGTCAGGAAAGGAAGTAGAGTGGCTAGAAGACGAAAGTCAACTTTCTCTCTCTCTCTCTCTCTCTCTCTCTTATATATATATATATATATATAAAAGATCAAACCACAATAAGAAATGGGAAAACAAGACTAAGTTGGGTTTTTGACTCTGACGAAGACCGCTTGTTACGGTTGAAAGATCTTAGTCTTGTTTTCCCATTTCTTATTGTGGTTTGATCATGATTGTTATTTCACGTGTTTATGTGAAATCTTTATATATATATATATATATATATATATATATATATAAATTACAAACCACAATATGAAATGGGAAAAAAGGACTAATATCTTTCAACTGTAACAAGCGGTCTTCGTCAAAGTCAAAAACCCAATCTCTCAGTTATGTTTTTGACTCTGACGAAGACCGCTTGTTATTTTTGAATGATCTTCGTCTTCCCCCCCTCCCCATTTTATATTGTGGTTGGATCATTGATTGTTATTTCACATGTTTATATGAAACCTATAGCTTATATGTTATATAATACATGTTATATATATGTTAGATCAAACCTATATGGCTTTCTTCGCTCTGTAAACTTACTCTGGTCTCAATGCACCCTCTGAAAACCCAACTTCACTCTGAGACAAGACGATCAGATGGAGTTGGCTTTGTTTTATGTCTGGGATTACCTAGCAAGCCGAGTGACTTGCCTCTGTAAGATATCTTTACCACTTCCTCCTCTTTCTTCATCTAGTTATAAGTTTTTTTTTGTTCTGTGTATTTTTAGTTTGTTAACGTCTGGGTTTCCGGCCTGGTTAGACCACCATTTATTGTTTTATATATAGCTGTGAGAAAAACCGGACAAAATCTTACTTATCTGTATTTTGACATGCCCGTTATCAGGAGTTGAAGTAGTCAACTTCAATAATATATTAATAAAAGTATCGACCATGAAATTGAGACAAAATAAAAGTTTATGAGGATTCGGTTAGTTCTTCAGCTTGAAATGAAATTCTGATACTAACGTTTCCGTTTTTATTTAAAACCTTTTTCAAAGGCCTTCATATATACATATAAAAAGCTTTCACATTAGAGAGTCTTGTTTTCCCATTTCTTATTGTGGTTTGAACATATATACAGTGGAAGTATACTTCCTCTTGAATGATATAATCTTGAATGATGTAATACTATCATTCAAAAATCAAACATACATTAAAATCGCAAAAAAAGTTTCAAATGATTAAATAAAATAGTAATTTTGATAATAGGTCAGTGAGAGAACTTAAAGAAGTGTACAATTTTGAAATAGAAAAATTGAAGTTTACATTAGAGATTTTTTTTATTAAGAAGTAACAGTTCGTCATGAGGAGAAGATGAGAAGTGAAGATAAAGTGGGAGGAGTGCTGGTCTCAGACTGGCATGTTAGGATTTATGGCTTGGCTTTTCTAGGCTACTATAGATTTAACCACTTGTCACTCTGCTTTGACACGCCAGTCTGAGAATGTCTCTCTTTCTATTCTCTTGTGTTCTTCTCCTGATGATGGACTAATATTTGATATTTTCAATTAATATTATGTTTTCCAGTTTTTCTTTTGTTTTTGAACAATTTATTACCCTGAAGAAGGTAGTGAAATAAAAACCGAAAGGTTTATGTTATAGCTTGATAAGCTACAAGTATATTTATTTATTATTCATAGATTTAATGATTATGTGTATATGATAGTCTATTAAAAGTAAATAAGTAAGAAAAGGAGGACTGTCAAGGTCATGAGAAGGTGGAGGGGCTGGCTGAACAGAGTGAGTGATATCGTACGATCACCCCACTTTGTCCCACTAACTGTCCATTTCAATCCACCGTCTATCTCCCACTTCCCTTTCTCCTCCTTCGGATATTTTAGTCTTTAAATGCCACAATTTATTTTTGCTTTCAGTCTCTGATTCATAATTGTTTAAGAAGCATAATATTTTGATATTGTTAGATAATACTCAGTTTTTCATTATTTCTTAGATTCCCTTACACATGAATCACGCTAAACCAGGGATTAACTTAGATCAGTGTTTCCCAAACTTTTTCGAGTCATTGCCCCCTTGGGTCCATAAACCTATAACTCAACACCCTTGAATAATAATCAGATTCCTAGACTAAATAACCAAATAGAGTAAAATTTTATTAATTAAATTAAAATCATTACTAATTGAATATTTATTTAGAATCCAGTAGATGTATTGTTTCATAGCATATTTATGCAAAAGAATTAATACACAATAAAAGAAACTTAGATGAGAATATACTTTTATCATAAAAATGAATTATCAAAACAAATGATTTTAAGAAACCGTTTCCTAGAAGTTTACATGTCGTGTTTTCACTTAAATTTAGAAATTATATTGCATGAACATTTTCAATTTAAGGAAATAGAATCTCCACTCCTTTTTGCATTACCGCCCCCCGATATCAAAGCACCGCCACCAGGGGGGCGGTACCACCCACTTTGGAAACACTGACTTAGATTATTCAGCGCTATTGCTCCTTCATCTACCTTTAAAAGTATTTTTACTTAACATTTTATTTTGTTATTTATACTAGTTAAGTTTTTATTAATTTTAAATATAAATAAATATTTAAATATAATTTATTTTGATATTATGTACTATGAATACTTCCTCATTCCCTTATTATTTATTTTCACTGTATCATATTAATTATTTTATTCTTCAGTTCTTCACTTCCTTAGTTTATTTTTCTTACTTCTCTTGAACCAGGCACGCAATGTGACAACACTGATGGTCTCCAACCGTCGCTTCGCAAGTGCGCTTGGTGTCCCTATCTCTTCTATCCTGATGACGGTTAAACCGAAAATTAGAGACTGTAAGTCTGTTTTTCTATTTACTTATATAATATATTTATATATATTATATATACTATATAAACTAGAATTTAAAAAATAACACATAGAAAGGAAACCACTGAACTCACTACTATATTTCGATGTCCTCGTCTTCAGGAAAAGAAGTGAATCGCTCCAAAGGCTGATAACGACTGACTTGGCGTTCGAACTGAAGCGCTCAAACAGTGTAGCCAACTTTCGGAGGAAAGGTAGACTGGGAAGATAAAGAAATAAAAGCCAAATAAAAATTAAAAAAAGAAAACATTTAACTAAAATAAAATTAAAGCTGATAACAACTTAAAAAAAAAAATCAACGATTGAGGTTAAGCCCAGGAGCCGATCTACCGCCCAGAAGACTAATAAGTGCTTCTTTTTTAAATTCTAGTTTATTCAGTTCGAAGAATCGTTTCTTCTAATTGTATATATATATATATATATATTTAATATATATATATATATATATATAAAATAAATTCAAAACGAAGGAAACACACAGAAAGACACAGACATACCTCACATCGATATTTCGATGTGAGTTATGTCTGTGTTATGTCTGTGTTTTACTGTGTGTTTCCTTCGTTTTGAATTTATTTTATATAGATGTATCTAAAAGTTCAAAATTGAAGAAGAGTAACACACAGAGTCAAGAAACACACTTACAAGGGAGATAAAGAAGTAAAAGCCATTAAAGATTAAATGAATGAAAAAATATAACTAAAAATAAAATTAAAAACTAATAACAACTTGTAAAAAACCAAACTATATACATATATATTTATCATAAGGTATTTTCTTGACAAAAATGTACTAATAAACTCTTTTCTTCTTGGAGTTTGGTCAGGGATAATATACGGAATCACTTCTGCGCTAACGTTACGTCTTTATTTTAAGACTTCTAATTCAACCGAGATAACGGTTTTGTTGGTTCCGTATTAGAAGTTAGCCTTGATTTATAGCCCTGAGGATGTATTAAAATAAAGACGAAACGTTGGCGAAAAGGTGATTCCGTATATTGACCCTGACCAAACTCCAAGAAGAGGAAAGAGTGTATATATTTGTCTATATGAACAGGAGTTGTCTCCTGTCGTCGGTGCTGACAGAATATTTCCTCGAGGAATCAGCGTCAGAGGTATGACTTTATAGCAAACCCTTAATCCTGGAAAAAAAAACGGATAAAAAAAGACCTGTAGAACTAAAAACCAAATTGTTGAAAAGGAAAAATATGGTTGAACAGATTGACTAGGACAGTGTTTCCTTATACAATCAAATGTTGTGATAGGCCTTTGTCTGTTATGCAACTGTGATGATTAATGCAAAGGCGCAAGGAAGTCTGGTTGATAGAGACAGAGATGTGAGTGTGACATTGCGAGAAGAAAGTAGATCTGTGCAGGAGGAGTTTTCTGGAGGCAAGACAAGCGGTGCTTTCAGAGAGTCATGGAGACTCCTAGTACGTGCGGACCTTGACCTCACCTAGACCTAGCATACCGGCTTATTAGAGTTACATTCTCTCCATAGAGCCCAAGTGACTGGGTTTTTAGCCTTTATTGTTTGTAACTAGGATATATGTGACTGCAATGTAATAACCAATTCTTATTTTAGTAAAACTAGGCAGCAGGTGTTTTTTTTTAAGCATTCATGGTTGAAAGTTGCAGCCAACATCTGCTTTCACAAGTTTCATACTTCTCTGAAATTGCAGTATTAGATGTTTAAGAGATTCTAAAGTTTGAAGTAGGTAAACCATTGTTATTACAGTAGTGAAGGAAGTGATTTATTCAAAGTTTTTTTCATTAAATTGTATGACTTTATATCATACTTCATCTGTTAATAAGCTTCAATAATTGGATTAACCGTACTTACTTTCAAGTAAACTTGGGTTATTTTAAACTAAAATTGGTTTATTTGAAATTAAACTTGAAATATTTTAAATTGCATCCAAAAAGTTCTCGTTCTATGGTATATAATTGATGTAATTTAAAGCCATATGCGTGAGTATACTTTTGGCACATTACTGAATCATTTCATTTCGCTTTTGTGGCGAAAAGTGTATAATAAGTTAAAAACTTCACTCTAAAGTTCTTTAGTTCATAATAAGGTTGGAAAGACCAATGCTTACTTTATGTAAAGGAAAGGACCAAGTTAGCTGAGTGATTAACGTACTCGTCTCTGGGCTGGTAGTCCGGGGTTCGATCCCCACCTGGCCTTCGATTTATTCACGCGTGAGGTGAATAAATCTGAGTACGTCGTCCCTCGGAGAGGATGTTAAGCCGTCGTTCCCGAGCCTGTACTCGTTAAAGATCCCTACTCTGATATAAACTTGAGGTAGGACAAATTTAGGACTCCCAGTGTAGAATAACTGATCAAAAGCTGAGAAACGGTTGATGTTATTACCCGCTCTGGGATCGGTTTAAACAATAAAAGTAAAAACAATCTTTGAATATATAGGATCATTTTGAAAATGCCTTAGCTTCACTAAGCTCGCATGGTGGTATAAATGTTGGTATTTAAAGTATCCTGCTGATTATTCAGCTAATCGTTTCTTCATTTTCGTAGTTGCAATGAACATTTCTCCGAACATTCTTACTCATAACCCTGTAATCGCTACCTCTATTATTTTTTTTTTGTGAATCACTTCCTTCAAGTTTTATCGCCTTTTAATATAGCTTTGTCATATGCAGTGCTTAATTTGACATTGCTTGCGAAACATGTTTGGCTTTAGTATAAAAAAATTAAATGTTTCGGAGGTTCTCTTTTTTTACAGTTTTTTTTTAATAATCTCGTTTCCTACCATTCCGTCCGTTTGCCACCATACATTTTTACTGTAGACTTCGCCTTATTAATTTCAAGAGCCGATCGCAGATGGACAGTTTTAGTGGATTGCAGAATAAATGAAAAAAGTGTAGTTTAACTTTTTTGAAAACTTGATTTCAAAAGTGTTCAAAACAGTAAGTGTTCAAATATTAATAAGTTCCGATATATCATATACGTTAACATTTACTTTTTTTTTTAGTTATATATATATTACCAAGGAACGGACGGCACAAATAAATAAAGGTATTTGAAAAGATAGTACTTATCAAAATTGATCTGTTTTTATTTATTTAAAATTGCATTTTGCATACAGTAACCGTACGCTCGCTATTTTGTGAGAGTTTGAGAGAGAGTTCGCTAAGTTGAGAGAATCTTTTACTTCATCTTCTAATTTTATTTATTTTCTAAACTCTGTGTTTTATTTTTTATTTTGTAAAGTCAACTTCAAGTTTAAAAAATAATAACCTCGAGTTGCCTATACTCAGCTTTATTTTAAATAATGGGAATAACAAGTTCATTAAAAACCAATCGATGTTTTGTTTTATTTATATTTTACTAGTTATAGGAAACGTGAAATCATTGGTCAGTTTGACATTATTATTGAAATTATTAAACAGAGGGCTTGGAATTCATCGGGCTTGAAACTCATCGGGCTCGTAGAATCGGCACCTGTCTTATTACGTATGACATTGTTAACGTTGTAACTGAATTCAGGAGGGCCAGGTTAGCTCAGTCTTTAACATACTCGCCTCTGGGCTGGTAGTTCGAGGTTCGATCCCCATCTGGCCGGCCCTCAATTTATTTACGCATGAGGTCAATAAATATGAGTACGTCATTCCTTGGAGAGGACGTTAAGCCGTCGGTTTTTCCGAGCCTTTACGATGCCAGGACTCCCTATGCAGAAATGCACTTGAGTTAGGCATAATTTAGTACTCCCAATGTAGAATCTGTAGAATTCACCGATCAAACAAAAAGCCGGTAAACGGCTGACGTTATCACCCGCTGGAGGATCGGTTAAACAATAATAATAAAAAAAGAACTGGATTCAACTTCAGATTTTAAGTTCATTAATGGCATTCATAAAAGTACTCAGAGAAGTATCACTTCTCTTGTAGTTTTACGTTTTTTTTGTTGTTGCTTTTTCTGATTTGGGTAACCCCCAAATTAGGGAGCTTATTTACCACCTGTTCCCTTACATAGATTACAGGTATTCAATTGCGAATTATAATAATAAAAACAATTATAATACAATATAGACATTAATTGTCAAATAATTAAATTTAGAAGAATTCAGTAGAAAAGGTGTAACATTTGATACTTACTATTAATATTATAAATTATGATAATTATATTATTGATATTCTTGTCTTTGCTATTGTAGGTCTTATTATAACTCTTAATTACACTTAAGAGTTATGTTACAATTTGTTTATGTCTATAGAATTTATGGACTTTATTAATTTACGAGTCTATAGCAATCATTTCTCTCTGGTCATTGCCCACTTTCCACTTTGTATGATGACTTCTTTTTACAACATGATCCTTTCTTTTTCGTGTATTAGACATTTATATAGGATATGATGCCAGTAAATTGACTCCACATGGACAACTTGGTTGACCAATGATTTTAAATCAGGTATGATAAGCTTTATTTATCCCGTGGTCAGTTAAAGCCGTAGTGATTTCATATGTATGTTGTATTAGTTTTAGGTGTGATTTAATAAAATCTTTATCCATTCCAAGGTGATTGGCTGGAATACAGATATAACTGATCAAAGGTTTTTATTCTCCTAAACAGAGAATCTGCATTCTTCGTTTGATGTCAAATACAGCTTCCATTGTTAGTAGCTAACTGTGAAACTTCTAATAGGTGCTCTATATTTATTTTTAAATTCTCCCTTTGAAGATATGGTATTTTTTTTACAAATGCAAGTACACTTGGAATGAGCTTTTTAAACTAAATTTAACCCGGATATTCTTGAGCTTGATAACCTTTATTTGGTTTCCCTTGATTTATTTGTTTCTGGAGGGCATTATATCTAACCTTCACACAGCTCAAACTATTTATGTTTCATTCTATTATTTTTCATCTCCTTTTAATTTTGGTAAAATAAAGCTAAAATTAATGATTTCAGTTATAAATATCGGGTTGGGAGATGTTTATTAGATTTTCATCCTGGAGGTGGTGTTGACCTGATTCTGCCTGAACCAGTTATCTCTGTGCATCCTTGTTTTCGTTTTTGCATTTGATAACCAACGCATATGACATCAATGGTTTTACCCCAGCACTAATAATATGTTTGTAAAGCTAAAGTGAAGATATCATGTTAGGCTTTATCTCCTACAAAATAATCTCTTACAGCAGAACATAAGTAGTGCTATGAAGACAATCACTAAATTAATTCATATTCGATTTTCATCTGAAGGTATATAAGTTAAAGTTCTTTTCTATTTTTTCACCACTGTTTTAAATAGAAGAATAAGCATTTGAACACTGTTCTATTAACCTTTCTTTTCATATTTAATGATTTGTGTTACTTAGAAAAATATTTAGTGGTTACTTAGTGGAATACTTAGTAGTTACTGAGTAGAATATTTAGTAGTCATTTTGGAGAATAGTTAGTAATATCTTCTTAGAATACTTATTGGTTTACTTAGTAGAGTACTTAGTAGTTAAATATATGAATATTCTTATTACCACTGAGGTTAGTATGATTAATATTAGAAATAGAAAAAACCGTCATACCTCGCAAGTTGATATCGGAGACGTTGGAGCGCTTTCGGATCTTGTCCATCTTCGTTCGCAACTAATCTATGGGGCTATTGTCAAGGGGTTATATAGTTGTGTCCACTGCTGTCTAGATATTGTTATTTCATCTTATGGCGTTATTTTTGAATTTATTTAATTATTATCTAGTCTAATTCTTTTATAGTTCTTTTTTTCGTCATACTGTCCGTCCAGTCTTCTTTTTATTTTTGTTAGTGGTTTGAATAAGATATCGGATTGGTGGTTTATCTGTTCGTTTATTAAATTACCCGATTTTTTATGTTTATAAATTGCTAGTTGTTCTATTTTATTAAGTCTCTGTCCTTTCTGTCCCGTCTTTAGTAAGTCCATTGAGTTTTCTAAGCTGTCAGGTTCATGTCCGTGTTTGGTTAGGATAAACCAAACTACTACTATTTAGTAGTTACTTAGTAGAGTGCAGTGTGTAGAATAGAAATGGTCGTGGAAAGTAGTTACTTAGTAGAGTGCAGTGTGTAGAATAGAAATGGTCGTGGAAAGTAGTTACTTAGTAGAGTGCAGTGTGTAGAATAGAAATGGTCGTGGAAGCTCGCCTCCGCGTGGTCTACCTCGGGAGTATCTCGGATGTTTTGCCTCTATCTGCGACTAGGGCTGTTGCCCCCGAGATGTGGTGAAAGAGCTTCCATGATAAAAGGCATCGATTTGTTGTGCTATTATTCGTGTTATGACTGAGTAAGCTGGGTACTTGATTTAATATCAAAACAGGTGTAGAATAGAAATATAGCCAATAAGTGGTTATGAAATGCTAGATTGGACATAAGTGGAGCTGCAATTGACACTGATGAGGTGTAAAGTCACAGATCGGCTCTTTGAGGGAGAACAGATCAAGTTGCAGCTTTCCGGAGAAAGTGAGAGTCCTGTTTGCGATTCACATAATGCTAATTGAGACGGACTTATTAAGCAAAGCGTGCTAATATATGGGTAAATATTATGCACCCCCCCCCTCAGAGCTGTGCTCTATTAATAGAATGATTATGTATATTAAAGCAAAATAACACTACCTACCTATGTCAGGTGACATACTTGAATAAAAGAAAGTCAAAAAAGTGCTAACCTGTTCTCGATATCAACAAAACTGACATATTCATTCTTACTATTTACTCATTGTAGGGTAAAAAGTTAATAAAATGGTCTCCACATATAGAAATTTAATGGTATAAACAACGCGTTTCGAACACATAGTGTTCTTCCTCAGGCATTAACTAAAAAATACAATGACACCAGAGAGTTATCTATAGTATACAGTAAATATAGTACAAAATAAAAATAAAATAAAATAAGGAAGAGAATACGAACTTAAGGGTGAGTGTCGGTGGAACAACTGACTGGGAATAGGATGGACGTGGGTGAGGGTATCGGGTACATCTGTTTCATATTAGAAGGCAGGTACATTTCGTAGTTATTTTTTTTCCTAAATTTAGGAAAACTTTATACCATTTATATGCGTTATTTATACCATTACATTTTTATATGTGGATACCATTTCATTAATTTTTTACCCTCCAATGACATATTCATATTAGGACAGACATTTTATAAGTATTATATTTTAAAATGACACTATTTAGAAATAATAGAAACTATTTCGGAGAATATACGAGTTGTGATCAAAAGGTAATGACACTTTTTGAATTTCGCGCGTTCTGTACACTATAATTTCAAAATTTTGTAATTATATTATTGTCTATACAATATTAGACGCGTGTTTGAGTTCTGGGCGATTTTTTGCTGTTGAAAATAATGGAGCAGAGTGTTTGGCTTAATTCTTATGTAAAAAGTGGTATCAAGTGGTCAGAAACTATTGAAATGTTGACAGAGGGGTACTGTGAGTCAACTTGAGCGAGAAACTGTTTATAAGTGGTATAAATTAATCCACAGGTAATAATTATTTCTACGAAAAAAAATTGAGAGTACGCAAACGTGCACATAACCTTTAAGCCTATCACAGAAAAACAATAATGCTATATCATCGTCATGGGTATACCAACACTAAAAAAAAATTGAAATTGAAATTAGAAAATATAGTGCGCGCGAAATTCAAAAATCTTTTTAGTTTTTAATCACACCTCTATTTCAATGAAATCAACCTCTAAAAGGAAAACAATAAAGTTTTTTAAAAAAAAAAACTGAAAAATTATCGATGCTGAAACGGTGAGACAAATCCTCCCCCCCCTCTCTCTCCTTCTCACTCTTTCTCTCTCTCTTTCCCTCTCTCTCCCTCTCTTTCCTCTCTCTCTCTTTCTCTCCCTCTCTCTCTTTCTCTCCCTCTCTCTCTTTCTCTCTCTCTAACTCTACCCCTCTCTCTTCTCTCCCTCTGTTTCTCTCTCTCTCCTCTCTCTCTCCCCCTCTCCCTCCCCCCTCTCTCTCTCCTCACCTGATGTTAATTTAATTGGCACATTTATGATCCTGAAAAGTCAAAGATCATATTTCAATATGTCAAAGATCAATTCAACATACCATATTTCATATCAAAGATTAATATTTTAGCATCAGAAATGAATGTTGACTGCTTGAGAGGATAAACAGGACTCTACGAGTATATAGTCTACGTGTGTGTAATAATCTATAAAGCGGTTGAACAGTTAGTATCATAGAAACTAAACACTTCAATAAAGTTATAAAAGTTCAAAGATGTGTTTCTTGAGGATTTTTAGTCTAAAGAAATTGCATTCCTGTTGATATGCCGACGTTTTGACAAAAATTGTTTGTCATTTTCAGGGCTGAAAACGATTTATTGACAACAAAATTAGTGAGAAGAAAAACATCCACGTAATATCCACGTAACTATCAGAAAACAAAAAAAAACACAATAAACCAAACCATAAACACCACATAAAGTAAAAGAAAGCCACAAACGTTGCCAGTGTTATTGTTTTTTAATAGAAAACAAGTAAAAAGAAATAAAAAAAATAGAAAAATATTTTTAATAAAAAAACAATAACACTGGCTATGTTTGTGGCTTTCTTTTACTTTGTGTGCTGTTTATTGTGTTTTTGTTTTCTGTTGGTTGATATTTCGTGGATGTATTTGTTTTCACTAACTGTTTTTAGCCTTGAAAATGCCAAACATTTTTTGTCGAAACGTCGGCATATAATCAGGAATGCCATTTCTTTAGACAAAAAATCCTCAAGAAACACATGTTTAGACTTTAAGAATCTGTGGTTCGAAAAGCTATATGAATGAAGTTATAAAAGATATATACACAAGCCAAAGAGGCTGGAGACCTATATTGGTGTAGACATGACAGGCCAGTCTACTTGTGTAACAAGGACGTCGTGGGGAAGCCAGCCATTACGTCTACCACAAATCCCATTTAAAGAACTGTCATTCCCTTCATTTACTGCACAGTCCTGCCTGAGGCACTTCATTAAACTTGGTTTGACTTCCCCTAATTATTTTACCGAATCCAGTAAAACCGGTTATTTATGACAAAACTATGAAGAAACTTGAATAGTCACTGTAACCTAGTAAATTTAAGGTATAGGTTAATCATTGAAAGTCTGAATTATTCCAAGAAATGGACTAACATTAAAAAGAATATCTATATACTTATAAAACGCTGGTGTTCTTGTTTGAATGTTTGCACACAGGCAAAACTTGGAACACCGTTAATTCTAGTTTATGTCGTATTATTTAAATAAATATTAAAGAAAACAGTTAGGAATCTATCACTTTACCATTTATTTTCTACGAAAGATCTTAGTCCCATTTTTTGGAAATGTTATTGTTGTTCAGACGATGTTTTTTTTTTTATTTCATGTATTTGAATTCTTGTTGTACGCATATATAAAACAAATTTTATTTAACAGCAAGCGATCAGTTTTCTAGCTTCAAATCAAACTTTCAAAGCTAACGCTTTGATTTAAAATTCGTATTTGTAACTGAAACATTAAACCGATGTATGTAATTCCTAAAATATAAATTGTAAACTATTACATTAGAGGTTTAAAATGAATAATTTTAGGACTATAAACTTGAACACAAATGTCAGCTTAAATACGAATGTTCTAAGATAATATTATAAAGACACATTCCTTTTATTAATTTTATTTTACGTTGTTTACAATAAATGGAATACTTCAATTTACAGGTTTTCTTTGTTTTAAATATGCTTGATTGTGTATATAACTTGAATTAGTGATTTATTTATTGATATAATAAAATAAATGTTTTAGTTGGGTTTTTGATTGACGAAGACCGCTTGTTACGGTTGAAATATCTTAATCTTTTTTTTTCCCCATTTCTTATTATGGTTTGAACATTGATATGCATTTAAAAACTGATTCCACTTGATTTAACTTCGTCGAATTTTTTTTAAATTCGAAATCTTTTCTTCATTTCAGGGTTAATTTAACTTAAAAATTAAATCACCATATTTGTTTGAATTCTTATTGGACATGTTTCGGTGTTACATCCACCATCTTTAGCAAAAAAAAGAAACAATTAAAACTTCACATAACAAAATTAATCTAATTACCTACAATCACATGACAATAGTGAACAATAAATGACCAGTCTATGAACACGACAGGCAGTATTCAAGAAGGACTACTCCCAACTTTTACTAATATATATATATATATAAATATATAACAAATTCAATTTAACCTTTTTCATAGCTACAAACAAAGGATGACAAGAAATCATATATAAACATCAACATATAACTAACATCAAAATGGAATATTACAGTTGTGAAAAAACAAAATATATACAAGTAGAAGTAATAGAAAAGCAATAAACATTTTTTATGAACTTACAGAAGTCAGAATTTTTGAATTAGAAAAATGATGAAATTTACATTATATAAATGAAGTAACAATAGATAGTTAGTTGAACTAACATCTATACTGGTCAAAAACTTGGACCAGACTAACTGATTACAATTACATGTAAACCGACACTGTTCACTCAAAGAACACAAAAGGAACTAAGGAAATTAAATTTCACTAAAATCAACTTAACACTCCTGAATAAATAGTGTTCAAATTGGTAATGTCACTTCTATGATTAACTGAACTTAGATCTTTTTTAATATATAGCATTTCGAGGGTCTTTCTTCTTTGCTCATCTTGTTCTTTATCTACTATAATTGCTTCTTCAAAATCGAACATGTGACCTTCGTTTAAGGCATGGAATGCTAAAGCATTCCATTTTTTAAAAAAATAAAAACCGAAACGTCGGCATTGAGAGTTTGATTTTGATCCTGGAAAATTGACCGAATCCCGATTACATTATACACCTATATATATATATATATATATATTAAAATCATATTCATTCCACATGTTCTGATACAAAAACATAACTGATACAGGAAACTTCCCGACTATTTAGTCCCAAAAGACAGTTATGAAAGTTTGGTAAGAAATATAGTTTTGTTTTTAAGGTATTGTAAGATTTGCTTTTTTACATTGAAATGTTTAATTATGTTTCATTGGAGTTTATTGAACCATGTGATACGCTGAAAAACGTGATTTCTCAAAACGTGATTCGAATCTTACCTGTTTTATAATTCCTTGATTTTTATTCAGCCAATCAATGGAATTTAATGTTATTTAATGAATGATTGTTAGAAATTGATGAAGATTGCCGTGAATATCCCTTCTAATTACTTTTAATTTGGCATTGTTGTAAATCTGCAAAGAGCTATAATGATACAAGACTGTTCAAGGTCAGTTCCTAATTTACATGACTGCAAGGCATTCGTTTGCTCAGAGGGTATTATTCTTAGTTTAATCATTTCACAGATTTTTCATTAATTAAGAAATTAATGAAACATTTCCTTACGAAATTTATACAAAAATAATTGTATTGAGTTGTTAAAGAATTAGCCCCTTCAAACTTGTCTACTAACAGAATTTCTTTTCTTGAGATTTGTCATTCTCTGCATTGGTTTCCTTAAATTTAATATCTGATACATTTAAAGAACAAATATTGAAATTGGGAAACACACATTCAGTTGGTAGATTAAACATTTTATTGTTTTACTAAATCATTAATCATGAAATGAATTGATTTTGATTGTCACATTTTCATGTTTAGATCCCATGGGTTCATTTTTGATATTTTCAAGATGATTAGATGTTTGTATGTGAATCTGTATGAGTTATGGTGATCGGGACTTTCTTTGAACATCTGACTCCGACTCCGGGATATTTGAAGGGATCGACTCCGGGATATTTGAAGAGTCCATCTCCGACTTCGAGATATTAGAAAGGACCGTGTTTGTATGTGAATATGTATCATGGTGGTGAGTTGGTACTTTGAACATCCGAGTCTTGAATATTTTCAAGAGTCCGCCTCCGACTCCGAGATATTTGAAGGGACCACTCCGGGATATTTTGAAGAGTCGCCTCCGACTCCGGGATATTTGAAGGGATCTACTCCGGGATATTTGAAGAGTCCATCTCCGACTTCGAGATATTAGAAAGGACCGTGTTTGTATGTGAATATGTATCATGGTGGGAGTTGGTACTTTGAACATCCGACTCTGGAATATTTCAAGAGTCCGCCTCCGACTCCGAGATATTTGAAGGGACCACTCCGGGATATTTGAAGAGTCCGCCTCCGACTCCGGGATATTTGAAGAGATCGACTCCGGGATATTTGAAGAGTCCATCTCCGACTTCGAGATATTAGAAAGGACCGTGTTTGTATGTGAATATGTATCATGGTGGGAGTTGGTACTTTGAACATCCGACTCTGGAATATTTCAAGAGTCCGCCTCCGACTCCGAGATATTTGAAGGGACCACTCCGGGATATTTGAAGAGTCCGCCTCCGACTCCGGGATATTTGAAGGCTCCTACTCTGACTCGTTAATAATAACCTGATATTTATACATATATCATTTTCGTTTTGTAAGTTATGTATGAACCAAAATGGCACTTTATCAATCCCAAGTGAATCATTAACCTAATTTTAAAGTCATAAATAACACTCTGGCTGTAGCTTATACCTTTTTGTCTTCTTTTTATCAACTTTATTGTAAAAAAAAAATGTATGAAGTAGCTCAATGCTGATTGTTTATGATGTAAAATTATTATAATATAATTTCCGTACACATTATTCTAGCATAGTCTAGTAGTCATAACAAATTCATAGTTAAAATAAAAAAAAAATCTCACATTCCCTGGCCTCGTTCATTTTGGTCTGCATAATTTCTCTGCAACCAAAGCAACCATGTTCAAATATGGCGGGCAGATATATACAAACATATAGCTACCCTGTGTCAATCGATAGGAAGATAACCTAATGAACCAGAGTTAACTTAAACAGATGGGTTTAGCATGCGCATCCGGAATAGGAGACGATGTGAATACTTGGGCCAATCCTAGAGATGCCTGAAGTACTCCCCAAAGATAGGAAGATAACCTAATGAATTAGAGTTAGACAGAACGTAAACTGATGGGTTCAGCATGCGCATCCTGAAAAGGAGACGATGTGAATACTTGGGCCCAATCCTGGCAATGCCTGAAGTACTTCCCAAGGATATGAACAAAACCTAAGGAACCAGAGTAAGGTATGAGATAAAGCTCCCGATAGAGTGACGCTGATGGATATCAATCACGTCCTGATCGTATATCAATCAGTTCACGTGGTATCACGTGAGCGCCTCACGGTCCACATGTCTCTTCCTCGTGGACACATACCATACCCCACCTTCCTCACCCTCCCCCATCCTTACAATTAGAAACAACCATGAAGACATTTCAAACGTCCATCGGATCTTTATATTCTAAATAAACAAATTTAAAATAAAATATATTAACTTCTCAAGTGGAGAAAAATCCACGCAAAATGTGGATAATGTGAAGACGTAATTTTTGAAACTACTTCTCTCGACAACGTTTCGAATTTATGTCTTCTTCAGAGCTACAATTAGCATATTACTACTACAATTTTTTTTATTGTTTACATTTTAAATTTTAAAATGAACGCTAGTGAAAGTATGAAAAAGAAGGATAGTGTAATAGAAAGGTAGTTGAATGATAAATGTGGTATTACAACTGTGGATTTTCACATTGTTATATTTTTTTTTAAATTATTTCAGAAGTAATATCATTCTGTTACCCTTCATTTATAAATGTAATATGCAAGCAATGAACAAATTATAGTAGAAATGTGCTAATTGTAAAAAACATGTAGCCCGGAAGAAGACATATGTGGAAACGTCGGTGAGAGAAGTATTTCAATCATAAGTTCTAAGCTCTCAAAAACCTTTTATGAATATTGGATAAGGAATCCAAATCATGATGAATATAAGTATTATTAAGTCTTTAAGACTGATCACACAAACAGCTTATTGAAATTTCAGTTTCACTGAAATATGCAGACTAGAAGAAATTGTGTTGGTTGCAAGGCGTAGGAAGTTAAAGCCAAATAAATACCTTGGACATTGTAAACCTGTTAGCATCGAGGCCAGTTTTTATTACGCAAGTGATATTTGAATTACCTTCAAGTGATAACATTATCAGCTAATTACAATCCATTTGCATCGTATTTAAATTCAAATTTGATTTATTCCTTTAAATTGAAATTAAAAAGACAATACAATGTAGACAACAGACAAATAAAAATCTAAAAGTATCAAATCGTCGAAAAAGAAATGGTTTCAAACTGTTATCACAATGGTGATAAAGTCAGGGAACTTGAAAGAAAAAAACAGTTACCCATTTTTAATGAATATTACACCCGAACTGATAATAATATGCGATTTCTAACCTTTCTTTTTACTATTTTAAGCTAAACTGTGCATATAATAAAGAATTTATGTATATCAAGTCTTGAGTTTTAGAAAGGCATGCTTTTTATTCTTTCAGTTATAACTGAATAAATGGTACAAAATATAATAAGGAAACAGAAGATGACCATACTCAGTTGATACAGACACACATCCTTGGGTATGTACATCTCTGTTTCCTTATTTTATTCTGTAGATAACTCTCTGATGTCTTTGTATTTTTTTGTTTTGTGCTTTACGAAGAACACTACGTGTTCGAAACTCGGTTTCGAAACTTCTATATGTGGAGACTATTCCAGTAAATTGTTTACTCTTCAGTGAGTAAATACCACATAATAACTGATTGTACTACCTTAGAAATTTAGTTTATATTCGAAATATTTTTTTTTTATTTTTTTTCTGTGTTTCTGGATATAATATATATATAAGACAAAATTTTACTTTCTCACTAAAAATGCGTGAATGTGAGAGAGAGTATTTTGTATTTTTGTACATCTATTTATGTATTTATGAGATCTATTTTGTATTTTTTGTATATTTTGTATTCTATGATGTGAATTTGTATTTTGTATTATACAATAAGGACCTGAAGAAGAACACTATATGCTCGAAGAGCTCTGTTTGATCTCTTTTTGCTTTTTTACTTTACTATAAATAAAGTGTATAGTGTATAGTAATTGTGAAAAAAATTCAGTGTTGCGATTTTGACGGATTTAAATATTTTGAGGTCCCCAAAGTCATTTTATGACGTTTTTTTCGATGATCTCCTCTCTCTCTCTCTCTCTCTCTCTCTCTCTCTCTTTCTCCATCTATCTCTTTGTGTATGTGTGGGTGGGTGGATGGGTGAGTGTGTATCTGTGTAGACGCTACTGTCCAGAATCTTTGATCGATCAAATTGATATTTTACACAAAAATGGGCCTCATAGTGTAGATGAGTTTGGGAGCAATTATGCATGATGGTAAAGTCACTTTGTTGGCCAGAATGTGTTTTTAGATTATTTTTTTTTTCTCCTAAACTCTACTAACTCTAGAGTCTTGAAAATTTTGGACTATCTTTGAAGCTAGAAAAACAATACCTGAAAAAATCTGAAATGTTTCGTATTTTTGGATCTTAATAAACTGAATTTGTAATGATTATTTATTTGAGGACATTAGGAAAGAGGCCTTAATGGAGATGTTATCTCACTTTATAAAGATTTTAATACTAGAGGAAGTAGTGTTCATTTCAGTTTAGCATTGACCTTTGGCATTTGTTAACAGTAAATAGCTCAATATCCTGCCAGAACAAAGACATGTATATAACCATTATGGATATATACATTGTCTTCTGTACCGTGATATACTAACAAAACATATTTTTCTGTTTCATTGATACACTTCCTTTCTGTATTATTTTTCAATAGACTATTCATGCGTGAGATAAAATACTTATCGCAAAAGTGCTAATAAGCAAAATTAAAAGTATGAGTTGATTACTTTGTAGCGAATTTTTAAATTATTAATGAGGTCATTTGGAGGCTTGAAATGTGGTTAGTATGTACCATAATATACGAAGTTAAGCTATGTCAAACCGATACATTAGAATTTAGAATACATTAGAATTTATTGCGATTTACTCATTTACGAAGCATTGAAATTAACATGAAAATAAATATTCCCCCTCCCCCTCCCAAATGCCTGTTATTAGTTTATTTTTTGATCAGAAAAGGTTAATTAGAAAAAATAAACCAAAACTGTATATGTTATAGGAACAATAAAAAAAGCTTGGCTAATTTGGTCGTAAAACACAGTGTCTTTCAGTTTAATGGTACCTATTACCTTTGTACGAAAAGGTACTGAAATGGGCACAATTATAGTTCTTATCTTTACAAACAGTTCATGGATAACTTGGTACAAAGTTTCCTTGCCAGTTGTCAATTTCTTCTTCACCTATATTCCCGTTACTTTGGAATCATTTTCTTTATTTGGCTCCATCATAAACATGAGTTAGCTCTTTTACTGCTGGCATTCGATTCTAATCTTCCATTTCTTTTATCCATCAGAATTATTTCATTTCTCAATGTTGATGCCTCTCTTGATAATGACCTCTTCTCAACCTCCGTTCAAATTAATCCCACAAATGCACATCAGTAGCATCGTTACAACTCCCTATTACCCCTAATATCAAGAGGCCATTCCTAGATCATGTTTACAGTTTTTTTTTTACTAATTCGTATACACCAAATGCCTAAATAATTGTCTGGGCCATAGATTTTGTCTTAACTATTTTTTAGTTTTGAAAAATATTTTAAAAGTCATGAAAAAATGACCAATAATTTGTTCATAATCAATCCGAATCGTTATTCTGTTTCTATTATTAGATGTTATAGCTTATTCTAACCTTCTGCATTCCCTGATATTGCATGCACTGATTGATTGCTCTCCCATTACTACCCAATACCAGTGTGGAACTATACGAAAAGGTGATATGTGAAATAAGAAACATCGAAACCACAGTAAGAACTTCAGAAGGGTTTATATAAAGGACCTCCAACCGCTGCTTTGCAAGTACGCTTGGTGACCTTATCTCTACTCTTCTGATGACGGTTAAACCGAAATTTAGAGGCAGAAACATAACAAAGACTCACTTTTCAATATTTCGACCGCCATTACGGTCTAGGTGTTACAGTTTATTTCAAGTGTAATCTGTCCTGCCGGATCGTTTCCGTTTATCATGATATATATATATAATTACGGTTGGAGACCCAACCGTTTCTGTACCAGTGCTCTTGGTTTCCCTCTCTTATCTCTCCTGAAGACGGTTCAACCCAGAATTAGAGACAGTAAGTTTGTGTTTTTGATTTCTCTATGTTTCTTTATGTACATTGAACTGTATTTGTCCATTTCGGATCATATTTTCATCGAAAAAGTGTATATATATAATTATATACATGTGACATTACACTCTAATGTATAAATATCTATACTTTAGTCGTAACCTTAGCCCAGTGATGGTCTACGGGACCGAAACATCTTGTTGTTTTATTTAAAGTAATATTTAGTTAGTTACTAAATAGTGTTAGATATAAATAGTGTCAGAATGTGTATATATGAAAGAAAAAGTTTGAGCCAGTTGATTTTTTTATTCCCCGAGCAAATCAGAAGAGCATGCAGGAGATTAGAGAAACTCTCTAAAAAGGTAACCATGCATGAAATTGGCATACAATTTTTAGAAACATATATATATATATATATATACTTTAAAAACGGAAAGTCGATTCAAACTGGATAGAAACAAGTTCAAAAACCCTGGGTTGCCAGAACGACGGTCTCCTGCAGTTGCGTTCTGGTGTGCTTGCTTTCCCACTCTCTTTTCACCCGATGACGGATTATCCGAAAATTTGAGTTAGTAAGTGTTTCTCTTTCTCTGTGTAATACTACTCTTCGTTTTTGAACTTATATATATATATATAAGTGTTGAGGTTATTTGTAATGCTATCTTATTAGTCTAGTCGAAGGTGTTGTCCGGTTAACATTGTTGTTCCTTTAAATAATGTAAATTTCATTTTCTTAGTTAAAAAATTCTTACTTCTGCCTATGAAAAAGGTTTTAAATAAAACCGAAACGTTGGCAACGAGAGTTTGATTTTTTATCCTGGAAAATTGACCGAACCCCGATTAGAGAACACACCTATTCTATCTAACGGTCGATATATTATTGAATCTGTTATATATATATATATAAATTAGATTTTTCAAAAGAACACACAGAAAAGAAATCACTGAAACTCACTTCTATATTTCGATGTCCTCGTCGTCTAGGGACCTAGTAAGCCTACGGAGGGTTAGAGGGGAGGAAGTTAGACCGGTGGTATTCATAAAATTCCGTGGAAAATTGTCATAAAATTTATATTGGTCAAACTGATAAATCTTTAAAGACACATGTAAAACAACACCAATACTATGTAAATAGACAGGAAAAAAGTAGCGCCTTATTTTGTACATAAATAATGAAATCATCATATTGATTGGACCGGTGCTAAATTTATTACCTATGAAAAATGGATCTTGTTAAGAAGTATTATCGAATCTTGTCTGATTAAATTTAATAGATCAAATATTATAGACATTAGTAACTGGCTTTTCAAACTTGTTTCCTTCTTGACGAGGGCAACAGCCTCATCGAAGAGGGTTGACACTAGCCGAGTTTAATATTTTTTCTTACTGTACTCGTTTGTTTACCTCAACATCCCTCTCTGGACTATTGTTCTTTCGTGCACTTTACACCCATCAAAATACCACTCTTCCCTCCCAGTTCTTTGAACCCCTCACCATGATGTTTCTGCATCTTGTGTTCGACTTTTTGACTTTGATAAAGACCGCTTGTTACGGTTGAACAATCATAGTTTTAAATCATTGGTTGTTCAATCCGTAATTGTGTTGTATTTACTCATTCTGAGGTAAAATGGATAAACAAGCAAAAGTCTCCACACAAATAAAGTTTTATTCAACAGCAACAACGCGTTTCGAACATTTGTGTTCATCATCAGGAAGACACCAAGGATGTGGTGCTGAAGGGTTAGTCCAGTGAAAACAACTGGAACAAACCTTCAGCACCACATCCTTGGTGTCTTCCTGATGATGAACACAAATGTTCGAAACGCGTTGTTGCTGTTGAATAAAACTTTATTTGTGTGGAGACTTTTGCTTGTTTATCCATTTTACCTCAGAATCTTAGTTTTTTTTCCCCCATTTCGTATTGTGGTTTGAAAATGTATACATATATATATATATATATATATATATAAATTCAATAATATATCAACCGTATATATATATATATATATATATATATATATATATATATATATATATATATGTATTTCGGCAGCAAGTCCTCTTTCAAGCATGTATTATTGACTTTGATGGCAGGTTCTGCATTCACGATTTTCTTACTTATAGCTTCTATTTTCTTTACAATTTTCTTTTGAGAAGGTGATAATTGCCAAAGCAAACTAGCATACGACATTCAGAAGGCTGGAAATAACCACTTCACTGGGGATAACTATATTTAATTAAACACTACACTAGATTAAACTAAGATAACAAGCTTTCGGCCCCATGGGTCATCATCAGGTTCTTAAACTACTTATATTAACTAAATATACATATTACTGACTACTTTGGCGTTTAAATGCCAACTGAATACTGCTTTCTGTCGAAAGCAGATAATATATATATATATATATATATATATATATATATATATATATATATATTAAATAAAAAAAAGACCTAACCACAGCAAGAAACCGAAATTGGTTAAAAGATTTTAGTCATATTTTGGTATTGATTACTTTCTATGATAAATGTAACCCTTTTCCCCCTACTGAGGGAGAATGTTAAAATATTGAAGTGAGTATTTGTTAGTGTTCCTGTTTTTTATTCTCAGTGATTTTTTAGTCCTTTTTAACAGTTTCTGATTGTGGTACTTTAAATAGGTTTATACGGATTTGCCATTCACAAATCAAAGGCGCAATTATCATTTATATGCGAATAATTTATTGTCCTAAACTAGCCGAATTAAGTTCTGACATTATATAATTCAAAACTAGCTTCCTTGTGTGTATGAATCTGTTTAATTTCAGACTTTTTGCAATAAATCTAAATTACATAATATGTTTTGATTTTGATGTATTTCCTATTTTTTTTGTTTTTTTTTTTAGTGAAAGTGTAGTATTTACGTCAAGGAGTAGACAAAAGATACACAGATGTTGAGGTCATGGGCCGAGCGCGATAAGACCCTGTAATCAGGTGCGACCTATGATGTGTTTGTTCTGTCCATGTCTGTTCTAGAGTCTGCAAACACTGGCTCTTTAGATCAGGTCACCCTGTAGCCACTGAGTCTTATTGATTCAGGAGTCTCATCGCCACCACATACTGTATTCAAACAACATTAAGTTCTTAAACAATAATATTATTATTTTTTTTAAAGAAAGATGAATTGTTCTAGGCGATAAAACATAAGACGGCATTTGCATAAGTGAAATACTACTGTAATAATCTGTAATAAAGTTTTTTTTTTTTAATCATCGTTATTTAGAAATATACAGCTACGCATATTTTGCATAATAGGCGGGTTTAACTTTTCACTTCGTTTCTTGTTTGTAGTAAGTTATCGTGGCAGTAGATCCTTCGACCATCTTCTCTTGAGTCGTCTTGGGGTATTCTGGGAAGGTGAAGAAGATGCAAGGTTTTTCCAAAAGTGGATTTGGGTGAGAGAAGAATTTGATGTGAAACTCCTTGTAACGATCAAAGGCTAAATAAGTTGTTCCTCTTAATTTAAAATTTGTTAAAATTATTTATACATCTGCCTGTTAAAAAAGGTTTTAAATAAAGACCGAAATATTGGTAATGAAAGTTTCATTTGAACCTTCAGAACTGATATGGCTCAATAAAAAGAGGAAATATAAAAAAAAGCTATACAAGACTTACTACTGTATTTCGACTGCGTTGTTATCAGGTAGAAGTACTCATGCCGCGGTTGACTGAACGGACAGTCGAATGCCCTCTGTCCTGCATAAGAGTAACTACTAAAGAGACAGAACCAACTAAAAAAGAAAACTAATAATATTAGAAGCAGAGAAGAAGAAAACTATAGCAATGAGTAATAAAATAAATCTAGATTGAAATAAAGATTAAAATATAGAAAAAAAAAAACATGAAAACTAACTAGAAATTACAAGTAGAAGTATATTTACATAGAGGACCAGGTTAGCTGAGTGGTTGACGTACTCGCCCCTGGGCTGGTAGTCCTGGATTCAATACCCTGTTTTGGTATTATTTCGCGCACCCAGCTTTACAGCCATATTGCGGATTAAAAAAAAGTCGTCGCGGAACGACTGACGGCACTTGTGGGATTCAATACCCACCTGGTCCTCGATTTATTAACGCGGGAGGTGAATAAATCTGAGTGCGTCGTCCCTCGAAAAGAGGGAGTTAAGTCGTCTGTCCCTCAGTCTGTAGGATGTTAGGTATTTGTTAAAGATCCCTACTCGAAATGCACTTGAGTTAGGCAAAATTTAGGACTCCTAATGTAGAATCTGTAGAATCACCGATCAAAAGCAGGTATATGGCTGACGTTATCACCCGCTAGGGTATCGGTTTAAACAATAAAAAAAAAATGTATACATATATATCAGGATTTCATTATAACAGCATGAAGTAATGTTTATATATATCATCAGTGTATATACATCAACTAATACATGGAGTTAGGTATTTGAAAATTAGATATCAGAAATATCTGGACCTACATTACTTTGACGAGATCGACTTTGACTCTTATCAGTTATAGCCCAATGAACGTTTTCAGGGGACCAGGTTCATATTTAAATCTTAATATTATGATAAGACATTGTTTAGCTGTACTGTATTCGTCATGCGTCACTGCAAACCTTTTTCAAACCTGGTAGTCACACCAATATTCCTGTCTTTTCTGCTATAGATCAATAATTTTCCCCTGCCTGTTATTTTCAGTTTTATTTCAACTTATTTTCTCTCGTTTCTTTCTAGTTACTTTCTTTTTTTACCTTCCTTGTGTCCCATTTAATTTAGTTGTTTTTAAATCATAGTGTTAAAATTTCATTTTAAAAAATATGTCCGTATTTTTTTTAGCTTAAAATTAATGGATGTATTACTATTGGTTTCATTATTACAAATGCATAAGTTGAAAGTAGAATTTATACTTTTTAACGAAAATGAAGCTGTTTAGTTATGGTGTGTATTAGTTGTGGAGCAAAGGGTTTAGCAGCGTTGTTAGTCCTGCTCAGACATGGTCATTCCTCACCACCGCGCTTTGTCCCCTGGACGAGCGTGTCCATGATTCGGTCTTTCCCTTGTCGTCCACCACAGCTATCCTCCGCTATCATCCCCGTTAGTTCTACTTCTTCACAACACCCTCCCTTGTCCCCCTTCGCTCGTCCAATCTATTTCTCACTCCTTTTGTCCTCTTCTTCTTTTTTACCGATCCTCCGACCGATTTCTGTCATAGTTTTCTTTTTATTGATAAATCTTTGAATGATTTTGGCTCAGTGTAATTATTATAGAAACACCTTTTCACACTTGAAAGACTAAAAAAAACAAAAAACATCTTTATATCATCCAAAACCGAATTTTAATTAAGTATATAACAAATTTATTTTACTATAATTGAATTACAATCATATTTACAAAATTAATCCCAGTTTTAAACTTATTATCATTATTTGTAAGTGGGCGGTTGTGTATACAACTACTTTGTGAACATGCTAAGGGTCACATTGTTTAAAAATTTTTAAATTTAAACAAATGTTTTCTTATGAGAAGAACTGAATTATTTTAGGGTCATTCGTAGCGTACCTATTATTAGTAGCACTCAATACTAAATAGTTCCCTGTCAATAGAAAACATACGGTTTTTTTTAATTAAGTGCTCATTATAGGATTAAAGATGGTCATAAAAACCTAAATTTGGTTAGAGGATGATCCAATTTACATATTAGTCCATGAATTAGTATGAAAGACATTAAAAACACTATAATGTCTACTAGTTACTGAACAAGGAGAAAACACCAACAAAACTCACTTCCATATTTTGATATTCATCGTCATCAGGAGAAGAAGTATTCTATTGGAGAAGCAGACGATTTGTTGTTTACTTCTGAAACGTTACTTCTTATCCTGATGACAATTAATGTCGAAATAAAAAAAAGACTGTTATTTTTTCTCTATTTTTGTTTACTTAATTGTTTTTAGGTACAGTTTTATTTTGATGTGATGTATTTACTTGGCCTGCATTGTGAAAACTGCCGTCTTGTAAGATAAGAATTCGATTGATGTGATTCGATGATTGTATGGTAAAAGGCAGGCAAGTCAATCTCGGTAACCACCTAGAGCCGATTATACCTATTATGTATATTGATAATATGGGATATCATTATAGATAATTATAGATATTATAGATCATAGTGATTATTATAGATATAATTGGGGAAGCAGCAAAAAAAAAAAAAAGTAAAACACGGAAAGAAGATACAATCACTTTTGAGATTTCCAGAAATATTAACATCGAAATAATACTTTACTTTATTTGTTGATTTTCCTAAATACAGATTTGTTTTTAGTTTGCTTATATTCTGCCGATTATCATTTTACATATATATTGATTTATTTTTTAAAAGTTATTCTCCATTACTATTTTATCATGAATAGTTACTAACTAATGGCATTTTGTGGCTCTACTGTGGTACAGAGTCCGTAGATTTAAATGACCTCGAGATATAGCATACATGTCGGATTATGATCGTAGAATTGCTTATGTCATGAAATTCCACTATTTGATTAAATGATTAAATAGAGTGTTTCACGATATCATTGATTTTGCAATCGACTTCTACATATACATTTTTGAGCAATGATTTCCTTTTTCAAATGATTTTCTGTAGTATGTGTTTAATTCATGTAGCATGCATATAATTAATATTTCAATTAATATTGACAGAAGTTGATAATCAATCTCAGCAAGGCGACCGTTTGGTATAACTCGTTCAGAGGAAAGTATCAATAACTATTGGATACTGCCTATTTATTTTTCCAGTAGGGAATTTCAAGTAAACTAGGAATCGCAAGAAAAACTTGTTTCCAAAAGGAAGAAAACTAGTGATTTTTGAAGAGAATACCCAAGCTAAGAAAGATTGTGTTTGTTTGCTATGTAAATTTGAATCTTTGCTCTAAGGACTGCTTATTTGGTTGACCTGTGATTGCACAGTTAGTTGACTTGACATCACTTGTGAGTGTACAGTGTACCCCAGTGAGTGTTTTTATTGTAAATGAATGAAAAGACTATTAATCAATTGTCTAGTTTAATAAAAACTAACAGTAGTTTATTTGCCCTCCTTTCTCTAAAAACTTCCACATTACATAAACTCGAAGAAGAACTATCATAAAAATAAAGTAAGGGTGTACCACAATAGGAAAGATCAGGAGTTTAAAGAAGGTGATTTAGTATATATTTCAAACGGAAATAAATTAAACCGGAATAAATTTATTGAAGTATGAAGTGGTCCATTTAGAATTAAGCAAAGGGTGTCCAAATCTCTTTATGAGGTTAGCTGCAGAAAGAAACGCAAAGAAGCAAATTTGTTTCATGCAAGCAAGTTGGTGCCTTACTCTTTTTCTGAAGAAAAAGAGTCTCCGGGGGAGGAAGATGTAAATTTCAATCTTTGCTCTAAGGACTGTCTGGTTGGTTGACCTGTGATTGCACAGTAAGTTGACTTGACATCACTTGTGAGTGTACAGTGTACACAGTGAGTGTTTTTATTGTAAATTAATGAAAGGACTATTATCAATTGTCTAGTTTAATAAAAACTAACAATAGTTTATTTGCCCTCCTTTCTCTAAAAACTTTCACATTACAGGTATAAAAGACAAGATCAAAGACGTGAAACAGTTCGGGAGCCTCACTCCGTAATCAGATGATTTGAAAATATATAACCAAAGTTTTGCTGAGCCTAGATTATTATCCTACTAGATGTCCTGACTAATCAACTCAACTATATACTATATCGTAGTAAACAGTATACACTGGCTTAGGTTTGGGTAAACTACAGTTGAACCAAACTTCTTACCACTTTAAAGTCCTGTTCAAGAGTATAGGTTGGCATGTCCTTAGTGTCTATATAAATAAGAAAGGTTTTGTCTGTTCATTGCTTAAAACTGACTCATTTCAAGTTATCTGTACATTTTATACATTAGAAAAACCGAATCCACCCTTAGAAAAATTTCTGTTTGTTTGTTTATCGAAAAGTGTTGTCACTAAAACACTATAAGTAATAGCGAGCTGAAACTTTACTTACTTAACCGTAAAGAAACCTCCCAGAAAACAAATAGTAACCATCATGAAACAGTATTAAATAAGAATGCTGCAACATAAACAGATTTCCAAGCCCTGAAGATGACATAAATATATGTCGAAACGTCAGCAAAAGGACTAGTTTAAAATCATTGGACCTCAAACCTCAAAAAAATTACATCATATAAATATTGGGTCAAGAAAACAAATCATGATGAATAATGAAACTTTGATAGTAGATTTGTGTATGTCTAACTTAAAAGCTAAGATTTTTGAATGGATTGAACGTACGTTTTGAACGTACAAGCGAAGTTATGGACTTTTTGAGCTTTCTTTGACTTGCTATACAGGTATATAGATAAATAAAAATATATCGGTATTTTTAGATTCCTGATACTGTAATGCTAAGTAAGTATTGCTAGTTTATTTTAATTCGCTTGTGTTTATCATAAGTTACTGGCTTTAAAAAATTGAGTCCTACCTACGGCATACTAAATTAGAAGTATGTCTGGAATAAAATCAAATTAGAGCTCAGTATCTAAAGCTGCAAATGTAAAGGAAGCTCCAGATCTAATGAAAATTGGGACTGTACTAATAACGATGTTTTTATTGTTCTATAATTTGTAATAATATTTTGGAATATAACGTATCATCTCTGAATTTTTTTTAAAATATCCGTTAGCACGTCTGTTAAGTCTTAATAAATTATTAATTATTAAAGCGATTTTATTATTAAAGTATAGAGCCTTCGTTTTTATTCTGAAACCAAATTGATCTGATTGAAACGTGAAGATGCGTATTAAGTTTTACTAAGTTGTTTTAGTTTAATCAACAAACTAAGAGGCCTGAGAGGCATCCTCTATGGTCCTGAGAGGCATGAACTTATTTTTTGGGATTGTGGTATGATTGAAGCATAAAGCTGGGTTTAAGTTTTACTAAGTTGTTTTAGTTTAATCCAGAAACTAAGAGGCCTATGGTCCTGAGAGGCATGAACTTGGGATTGTGTTTCACAAAACGTTTACCTTATCCATTCTGCGAGAATGTTACTCACTTAAACGCGTATAAACATAGCAAAAGATGAACTTTGGGGTAGTTTTTGACTGTAGTTTGTTACTAATATCACGGTCAGTATTGGATTTAATTAAAACCCGACGTGATACGTTTATAGTCTAAGGGTGACGAATATGGGAACACTTTTCATCAATGTTTGTAATGACAATTGACAGAACGGTTTGATAACGACTGGGTGGGGTTAGTTTGTTTAATTGGTACTTGAAATTAACAAGGGCCTTCTTGACTTCATCAATGAAAGGGTTGGTTGCCCTTTCTTTGGGGTAGGAATAGGTCCTTATATTAAGAGGTAAGTCGTTTGAAGGCTCGTTATTATTATTAGCTGTATGTATAGCATGCATGTCAAGGTTAAGTCCTGAGAAGTGTTGTGCTTCTGTGCTTTCTTTCGTTGTTATATAGAATATTGTTTCAAGGATTGATTGTTTACTGTGGGATGCTTTCTTTACTGTGCTTGGCTTTTCGTCCCCCTTTCATTTACTAGCTAGCTAGGCCTGATGGGTCTGGTTTAAGAGTACAAGGTGTTTGTCTGTGAAGGTGTTTGGTTGGGGGGCGGTGACCGGCTGCCCCCATGATGGACTTCCTCATCCTCTACGCCTCCTCCGTCTACTCCTCCACAGGCGTCTTCGAAATCTTCCTCCTCTTCGCTCTTCTCCTCTGGTACTTTAATCCAAGGTAAATCCATCTCTATACCCACCTATCTCCTTAATCCTCCTTATCTAAGTCATTTACAATTTTTAGTAAAAATCGTATAGTAAAATATTTCTATTGCATTTTTGTACCTATATTTTTCAAAAATAAATCTTTTTATCGCTATAGTGATGTATTTGTTTCTTACTTTAAATTATTCTATTTGTTTCGTTGTTTCCAAAGTCCAAACTTACGCTGTAGGTAAAATTATTCTCCAGGGCAGGTCTCCTCATTCTTTTTTACCACAGAGCGCATTCATGAACTAAAAAAAATTCTGCGACGCACCTTCCATTTCAATATGGGAAAAAATAGCAATAAAACTAAAGTTGTGTTGAATTAGTGAGAAGCCATTGCTCTTGAGAAGAGAGTAGAGTTGGTTTTGTATGGTGCTCAAATTTCTACTTATTAATACATTACATGCTGACCCCACTTCTCACAGTAGTATTACAATTCAGCAGTAGTAGGTTCGTGACTTTGAGCTGCTAATAACAATGTGCACTACAGTGTGCGGAAAGAATCCTTGGTTGTTGATGAATTAATTTCTTATACTAAAATTTTCTTACATCATTTTCCTTTTGGAACTGCTTTGATTGCTAGGGATTTTGGTGTTTATGATCTGACTGATGAAAATGATATCATTTATAATAGTGATATTAGTGTTTAATGACACAACGAAAACAGGAAAATAATGTAGGCCTATCCTAAAACAACTCTTCATTTTTTGACATTATATTTTGCATTCCAGTATTCTAAAATGAAACATGCGCTTGATCAGAATTGGTAATTTGTTTTATTTGTGATAATCACACCCTCAGTTCTTGATATGTGAGTTCTAACGTGATGTTCTCTCAGTGAACAGTATACGTTAGACTGTCAGGTCCTAACGTACCTAACCTAGGTGTGATAATCACACTCTCAGCTCTTCATGTGTGAGTTCTAACGTGATGTTCTCTCAGTGAACCGTGTACTTTAGACTGTTAGGTCTTTCACTCTTTCCATTGGAAGTTTACCTGACGATAAACACAATGTGTCAGAAACGCGTAAAGTAAAAAGGCTTTTTTTTTGTGGAGATTTTGTTTTATCTACGAGTATCTGCTCCAGTATGAGAATGTTTTCAGTAATCCATATTTAAGTTATTATAAATTTCTAAAATTATTGATTTATTTAGCAGCTTTCACTGATAAAACACAAAATACCGTAAATTGATTTAGCCAACACTTATTGGAAGTGCACCATCTCTACTATAAAATTCTTGTCATTTTATCTCCCGGTGTATTTTCGGTCTTATAAGGAACTGTTATTAATTAAATAAAGCTGGCTCTAGAATATTTATGTACATAGAGTTATGTAAACTACCCCAATCTAAGGTGTTATTCGATCCGTGCCGAAGGATGGATGATACATGGGTTACTGTATTCTGAACGGTTAGTCTTACTCCGGTATGCGGTGTTCTACCGGAGCGGACAAAATATCACCGATCCAGCTTCAGGGATTTTTCCCTGTATGGTACTAAGGAGAAGGCAGTCCGGAGAACATCCTCCAGAAGCGCAGAGAGTCCAAAAGCGCTAACTAGTGTGAGCCAACCTCCCACAAGTGCACTTAACGGACCCGAAGAAGGAGAAGGAAGTTACTTTCTCCCGAAACGTAGGAAGCCTGAATGGACATTATCAATGATGGTGCACATTCTGCAAAGAAGAGGAGGAAACACTGTTGCACCTGCTGACTGACTGTAAAGCAACTTTGCTGCACTGAGGTAGGTGCTTCGGGACACTCAACAACAACCATAGAAAAACTTTTACTGCTAGACCCAGCAAAAGTGCTGAGCTTCTTGAAGGCGTTGAAGCTAACTGCTGGGGTACTTTAGTACAGAAGAGGGGAAGTACAGTAGTTTTTTTTTAAGACGCAGTGCTATAGTCACCCTCAAATAATAATAATATGTAAATTACACATTAAAGGATATTAAGGAATTAATTGATAATAAGTCCTGATAGTGGCATACAAAAACCATAAAATAACAAGAAATGCTATCTAAAGCCAAATATATAAAACCTAAGACGAATCGAAAAAAAGACAGTAACTAAAAAAAAATACGAAGTTCTGGTCAAAGTATTGTACTAAAATAAATGATTAACTGAATTAATTTACTTCTTTACAGTAAGGTGGTAACGCAATTTAAATTACAATTTTTTGTTTTTACTATAATTTTGTGAAGTGTACTGCGTATACAGTAAAAGGAATTTTTTTATTTGGAGTCTTTGTTGTTTTCTTTATGTATATAATCGCTACAAAGTATAATTTAGTTGAAGGTAAGTGTAAGTGCTATTTGTATTCAGGCAAGGGGAAGTTGAAGGTACTGTTGAAGGATACTACGTGATAACAATGGTGAGTGAGTGGCGAAGAGAAAAAAAAACGACACCTGGTTTTAAGGGAAAAAACTGAACAAGGTTACAGGTGATAGTGTGTAAATGGAGAGTGTTAGAGAAGCCTTATAAAGAAGGTGAAAGTGAACTCGGCGATTACTATTCGTGTGCATCGGTAGCTTTCCAAACCTTGTTCTCCGTCATCTTGTAAAACATCCTCGAATCTGCGCTACTCTGCTGCACTATATGGATCTGAAGATTTGCAGAGCATCAGGTGTAGAATCTGCCTGCATCATCAGTCGAGCATCTGCCTGCAGATTTGCAGGCAATCGAAACTCTTTCAGTCGAGGCTTGAAGTGTTTTCAGTCGTGTCGATTGTTTGCTTGTAGAATAGGAGTGTCAAAGTCAAAATGGACGGAGGGCCACATGAAAAATGTAGCAACAAGCCGAGGGTCGGACTCATCAAATGTTTGTTGAATTTTTTTAAAATGACCACATATAGTGTTGCAATATGATCGGATAAATGAAGCAATATTTTCTTATGGCTTTGTCAGTCATTTTTAATTTTCAATAGCACAAAAGACAAATTTCCTTTATATATAAATCTCCATAACGTGAATATTAAATGTTTGAAGCGGTATTATTCAAGGCAGCATCAGTATATTTTCTCATTTAGACATACAGGTTTTCCAGCTAGCTCCGTGAACATGTACTTCGACTCCCACCTTGTTTGAAATCACCGGTTCTCAGTGCCCGCCTTCCGTTTTGCCATTTTTGAAGGGTTTCTGAAAGTTAAACTTTTCCTATTATGCTAATTACTGCTGATAAATTATGAAATGAAGCCACGCTCGCTGCATCGCCTTTGAATTGTGGGAGATGTAGTATTGGTGCGTGTAAAACTTCTGTAGCCTGCGGGTCGGTTTTAATAATAAACTAATATCATCCTGCGGGTCATAGAAAACCCTCTCGCGGGCCTGATTTGGCCCGCGGGTCTTGACTCTGACATATGGGTTGTAGAAAGTCATTCCACCTCCTTTAATAGATGTGAGATGTCCCATGTTAGAGTCATATCAATGGGTTTTGTCTAAATCTCCATTTATGATTTAAACGAATTCTTGATGGAGTGTCAGTTGTTCCTTGTTAGAGTTATGTGGAACTTTTGCATTTATTTCATTAGGTTTTAATGAAATAAATTGAAGTGGCCATGAATATTGACGAATTTGAAGATATTAGTTTATATTATTACTTTTGATTATCATATACAATCATATTGATTATCATATTAAATACAAAGTAGCTTATTTATACTGGGGAAAACAATAATATAAAGTCTTCACACAAAAGAAGTTTTTTTATTCAAACTACGCGTTTCAAAAACTTCGTGTTCAATATCAGGTAAAGTCGTGAGATTTCACCTGACTGTCGCGCTAGGTCCAGGGTTCAATATCCATCTGACCCTCATTCTTCCACACCCTATTATTCTACCTGATTGTGCAATTCTTATAGATTACAGAAATAAGTTTATTAAGAGTCGTATATTTCATTTTGTTTGCAGTAATTTGTAGCCGTGGTAAAAAAAAAGGGAAAAACTTTATAATTTTTATATTAAACTAACTGACCCAGCAAATTTCGTACCGTATAACATTCAGTGAATGTTGTGTTAAATTTGGCTATACTTAATGTGGTTTTTAGTTATTAACGTAATAGCTATCCCAAGAGATACTGCCCTGCCTTACCTATAATATATTTCATTCGAACAAAAATAAGAACTAAAGTAAAAAATCTGGCTTCCATTCAACTTTATTATAAGTAAACGGAATATTCAGCTCGTTAACAACAAATTAATGTTTTGTTTGATTAGTCAAACAATTTGTTGCATAAGCAACCATCACACCATGCAATACCTCATTTATGTTTCATTGAGGTTAACTTTTTCATTTAACAATTTTATTCTTCTAACATATCATATTAACTCATTAGAAGAATTCAATTTTTTTTTAATACATTTCTAAATAGCAATTTTATTTCACTGTTGGTAATTGATGGGTACTTCAGCCTCGTTTGGTTAAACTTGGTGTTACACCATCGGTGTTACTCGGTTAACATCGGTCACACTCGGTCGTGACACACGTAGGTAGGTAGTTACTACCGTATTAAGGGGTCAGGCTAGCACAGTGGTTACGAGCACGCCTCTGAACTGATAGGATCGGGGTTCGATCCCCACCTGACCCTCGATTTATTCACGCGGGAGGTTAAAACTGTCGGTCCCAAGCCTGTGCGATGTCAGGTACTGACTACTCCTACTGTAGAATCAATCTTCATTGTGTGGTTTCACAAAGGCCCAATGCTCGGCCTAAGTTTGTTCCCTTGTGGGACTGCCAATGCAACCTAACCTAACCTAACCTACTACTGTATTAATATATAGGATAATTTGTAGCCGCGGTAAAAAAGAAAGGAACAACTTTGGGGCCAGGTTAGCTCAGTGGGAACGTGCTCGTCTTTGGACTAGTAGGTCCGGGGTTCGATACACACACTATTCGCGAGGGAGGTGAATAAATCTGAGCACGTCATCCCTTCGAAAGGACATTAATCCGTTGGTCCCGAGCCTGTCTGATGTCAGGTAATCGTTGAAGATCCCTACTCTAAATACACTTGAGTAAGGCAATGAGAGATGCAATATTCCTTCCAGGAATCAGCATCGGAGGGCTGACTTATCAGTCCATGAGCCCCTTAAAAAAAAGGAGGAAAAACTTTATCATTTTTATATTAACCCTTTCGCGGTCCATGACGTCTATAACCGTCGTCACCATTTTGCACAATTGATGCTACTTCATTACATGTATTTATAACAGACGCAAACAAGTTGTTCTTTGTCACATTGATAAACTAATTAATATCAATAATTAATTTAACAAATTAATAATCCTCTGATACACAGTGCTGTCACTGCTACTCTCATTTGGCTCAATAGTTTTGTCAATGACTGAGTCGTCTCATTACAATAACATTTCACTAATTTCTGTATCATTTAGACTTCCTTTAGCCATTATTCTAGGTTTATAACTGATAAAATATCTATAAAATAGAAAAAAATGAGTAATTTAAAATCTATACGTCAAAATTCAGATGATAAACCGGGTTACTTCTTGTGAAACAACAACAACAAAGGTTGTTACGGGGAGCACGCGAAGCACAACCTCACCTATCAATAGCTGAGAGCGAACTGACCTTGTGATGCCACATACTTCTAATCGTTTAGGAGAAATGACATAGTTGCTACTGAAATCTGTACAAAATTCCCACTGAGTGGGCTAAAGTAGTGCACAACATACACACCTTTAATATTTTCGCAATAAATAGCATTGGAACACGACGGTATGGCACGTCTCGGTCATATTATGCAGGCTAAGAAAAGGACGGATATAGACGTCTGTCGCTTTTGTGCTCGGCGAGTTTTCCTTGGTGGACCACGAAAGGGTTAAATTTGTTGCGTGAGAATTATATAATGGAAAGTTGTAGGGAGTATGAATTAGTAATAAGCACATGTATCGAATACGATTGAGTTTTCTTTAACTACTTCCCTGTCATCAATCATGTCTTCAGAGAAGCTATAAATCAAATCATAGATTTCCCTAATAATATAGGGATCAATATCTATGTTTATTGTCTTTAGAGGAAAAAAACAAGAAAACCCAGCATTTCTTACTTGCTACCCAGGAATTACAAGCTTCATAAAGATAAGACGTTATTACTGTTGGGCTATCCATCCACGAATATTTGTTTTGAATTAGACTTAGGAAATATTCGGTATGAAATGAAGCAGTCGGAGTGGGGAATTTCAACAAAAGTCAATTTGATTTATTATATAATTAAAAAAAGTGCGGTTAAAATGTTAAGGCGATAAAGAAATTAAATTAAGGATAATAGCAAGTGGTACATGTCTATCGTAGGAGAAAATTAAACACATTTCAATGCATCTTGAATACAGTTTTCTTGTAACAGTGTTGTTCTGTTGTAGCTTTAATCATAAAAAGTGGGAGTATGTTAATTGAATTAAAGTCGTTTGTTCAGTATCTCATTCGAGTTGCTTTTATCTGAATAATAATTTTTTTAATAAGAATAATTGTTTATGTAAATTTTATTACTACTTTGTATAATAATTTTATTGAAAACAAAATATTTTTGATGCCTGGCTTGTTATTAACGGATCTAATGCTTTGGATAGCAAGGGTGTCGCAACTGTTTATATAAAAGGGATGTTGAGATTAAGGGAGGGTCCTGCCGACTTTCTGTCTAAAGTATGGAGTAGATCTTAAGCCCGAGTCTGAGCCCTTATAATTCGGATCGGGACGGCTGCAAAATGTATTACTATGTATTATTACGGTCGGGCCTGGGCTTTCTATCGCTATTCCATTTTCAATAAATATATATTTATATATTGTGTATACTAAAACGATGTATGGATATTAAACCAAGGAATACTTGTTGTAAAGTAAATAATTTGGGTAAAACGGCCGAGAATTGCTTGGCTAGTGGAGAAGAAGCTCCAATATATGCCAGGGCTCGGGCTGAGCTCGATTTTTTTAAGCCCGATCTTACCTCTAATCTGCAAACCTGCAGGTAAGTGTTCAAACGAAACGTTATACTCTGGGAGTAAATACAGAGTTAGCATTGGTCATTGGTCAAGAACTAGTGACCTGCTACAGTCCATGTTGTAGGTGGCCTACTACTCACCATGTTGGGTATTGGTTACTAGTTTCCATGTACCAGGTGGTCTACTACTGACCATGTTCAAATGGCCTGCTACTTACCATGTAACAGGTGGAATGCTACTGACTATGTTGCAGGCGGTTTACTACTGACCATAACGTTGTAAATGTTACAAGTAATGTGTCATCCACATGTATAATGTATAATTAGACGTAAGATTAAGGTAAGCCCGACTAAGTCGGACCTAGTTATGTTACATGGGATCTTCGTACATTCGTACCAAGTGTAACCGTTTCGCGATGTAAAAATACTCTTGCGCTTATAGCATCGACTTACCCGCCTCCGCGTGGTCCACCTTGGGCGTCGCCATGTGGAACATGGGACAGCTAAAGGGCAAATCGTAGAAAGACAACCTGACTTGATTTAAAAACGATATGGCCTGAAATATGGCTTGGTGCGTATAAAGGTCAACACAGGTTTACTACTGACCATGTTGCAGGTGGCATGTGCAGTCCATTTTACGGGTGCCCTGCTACTGACCATGCTCCGTATGGGTTACTAGTTTCCATGTAGCAGGTGGTCTACTACTGGCCATGTTCAAATGGCCTGCTACATACCATGTGACAGGTGACATGCTACTGACTATGTTGCAAATGGCCTACAACGGATCATGTTGCACATGGGCTACTACTGACCTTGTTGTAGATGACCTACTACTGTCCATGTGCACGTGGTTTGACTGGTGAGGAGGCGATGGTTTTACTGGAACAGGTTTGCTGCAGATGTTGGGCTGGTCGTTGACTCAGAACTGATTATCGAGTCCAGTAGTTGGCCTTGGTGGGTCAGGTGATGCAAGGCTGCGCTTCATCGTGTAACACTAGTCGTGCTTGCCGCCTGAACAACACGGCTCAGTATCGCAATATTCATCCTGTAGGAGAAGAATGTATCCACCTCTAACCACTCCTGTGCCCATCCTGTGAGAACGGTCTGTCAGTGGGCGTAATCCCTATCCTACACATGTGAGTTAACTTATAGGACCACCACAAGTGTTTCACAAATATTCACCAAGTTTCATACCTTAAAATTCTTAAAATATAGTCGTTTAATTTTCTGTGGTAATGAATATTATTGTTATTATTATTTATAGCTAAATAAGCTATATTAATGACATGGGTGACAGGCTAGCTCAATGGTTAGCGTACTCACCTCTGAACTAGCAGAGCTGGAGTTCGATACCAACCTGGCTCTCGATTTATTTACGTTGGAGGTGAATAAATCTGAGCACGTCATCCCGCGAAGAGGACGTTAAACCGTCGGTCCCGAGCCTCTACGATGTCAGGTACTCGTTAACTACTCTAAATATACATGAGTTAAACAAAATTTAAGACTTCTAATGTAGAATCAACTGGTAGTGTGGTTGGCCCACTACTAAAATGGTTGCCAAATAATAAATGAGACACAATTTCGGTTCCTTGAAGAAACAAACATATCAATAACAAGAATTAAAAACAAATTTATTCATAACTCAAACAACATATGGTTATCTAAAAGAAAATTACGACCTTTTGGACAATACCAGACTCTGCTAGAACTCCAAGCAACTTTTATACAGTTTATGACCCAGACGAGCATCATTATTCTTTATAAGTTCTTATTTTTTGTTTACTTACTCTTAGTTTTTATTCGTTGATGTACATAAATATATGTATTTATTGATAACAATAATTCACAATACATACTTGAAACAAAAATAAACTTAAATCACAGTAAGAAATCAAGAAAAAGCAAAGATCTTTTAACTGTACAAGGGGTCTTCATCAGAGTCAAATCTCAACATCTCTTACTTCCCCAAACATCCCTCTCTGGACATTTGTCCTTTCCTGCACTTTACACTCTTTTAAAATAGCACTCTTCCCCCCCCCCCCCCCACTCTTCTCAACCCCTGACCAGATGTTTCTGCGTCTGTCACCGCTTGTTACGGTTCTAAGATCTTAGTCTTGTTTTCCCATTTCTTATTGTGGTTTGATCATCGAGATATACGTATATCAGATATATATATATATCTGATTGGTTGATGCAGGACCAAATAAGCTTGACTCATTTTTTTGCGTGCTGTTTTCAAAGTTGAAGGCTTCTAGCTCTTATCGAAGTCACGTCAAAATGAGTCAAGCTTATTTGGTCCCGCATCAACCAATCAGATATTGGAACCAGACCCCTCATGTAGATTTTATATATATATATATATATATATATATATATATATTAAAGCAGACAGCAGCTTCCGCATTCACGTCCTTTTTGCTGGTGTTTTCTAGTTTTCTAACTAGTTTTCTTTGGTAGGGAGTGATTTCATGAAGGAGTTGTCCCATAGACATCGAAGAAATAATTTCTTAGGTTACTTAATAATATATTTTTACTTACTAGTATTAAAGTAGACGGCAGATACTTTACAAGTATTAAAGAGAATCTGCTGCCAATATACTAAATATATATATATATATATACCTTTCCTCCGAAAGTTGGCTACACTGTTTGAGTGCTTCAGTTCGAACGCCAAGTCAGTCGTTATCAGCCTTTGGAGCGATTCACTTCTTTTCCTGAAGACGAGGACATCGAAATATAGTAGTGAGTTCAGTGATTTCCTTTCTATGTGTTCTTAGATATATAGGGTTGCTCTCTGATGACATATAATTGAAAGGCCTTAGAGCACATTTTCTGTGTTGTTTACTTTTCCTTGTGGCTTATACGTGGCTTATATATATATATATATATATATATATATTATTTGACGTGAATTCATGTTTGACTTTCTGATTTTTCCACCATCTTTAGTGTTGTCAGTTACTTGATATTGCTTTTAGTGCAATATTCATAAAAAAAAAGAAGTAGGAAATTAACCATATTGAGGTCAGTATATATTTTAATTCTGCCTTATGTATTTTAGTTTATTGATCCTAGATGATAGCTGAGAGTGATTTTTATTGTGGAGTTTTATTTTTCTAGCTTGGCAGAGGTCGACTGTTGATTAAGACATATCGCGCTAGGGTGCGTCATGAACTATGCAGAACCTTGAAAACTATTTCATCTAGTGTCATTTGTTTTTGTTGTTAATGCATCAAATTGCGTTTAGGTAATAAGGCTCAGCCTTCGCCTGTAATGGAAGTTGAATCAAGGTCGACTTAGTACCTGATATAGACAATTATCCAACTATTGTTTAAACTTTGAGGAGTTGGAATTCAGGAATTAAAAAAAAAACTTATTATATATAACGGGTTTAGTATCCTTATCGGTATAATCCTATTGAACGTACTAGAATTGGTATACCTAGAATCTATATATACCTAGTATGCATACTGAGAGGTCCCTATTTCTGCGCCGTATTACACTAATATGAAGTTAATATGATTTCCCCTTTAAAATCTCTAAAGTCAACAGGGAACTCTGTTTTCCAAAACAGTGGTAATAGTTTTCCTTTGATACCAATCTGAAACTGTATACGCTATGTCAAAGGAAATTTTGCACTATTGTTTTAGTAACAAGTAACTAGTAACAAGATAATCAAATCTTGAAAGGTAACATTCAGTAATAATAAAAACTTATTACTGAAAACTATGACTAAGAATATGTAGCATTCGTGGCTATTCACCTTGCATTTGATATATAGAAGGAATAATTTACAAGTTCAAAATCGAAGAAGAGTAACACACAGGCAAACTGAAATTTTCGGGCAATCCGTCTTCAGGAGAAAAGAAAGAGGGATATGAAGCACGTTGTAGACGCAACTGGGTCACTTGCCGTTGCGATACAGCAGTGATGGCGAACTTATGACACGCGTGTCAGTCTTGACACGCAACCTCATTTATGGTGACACACATCTTCAAAGATAAGAAATTTCATCATTTAAATATTTCTCTCTCATAACAGCAAAAATTGGTTATTAACAATAATATTATTAATTCTGTAAATAATAATTAATATTTTATTTCTGAAACCAGACGAGTATGTAAAACTGCAATAATATTGCGTAACAAATATACATATTGAAAACATTAAAACAAATTGTTTTAATATATATATTAATATAAAAATGCTAAATTCTGAAAACATGCTAAACTTTGAATGCTAAAATTTTAAATTTTGTTTTTGTATTTTAAATGACATTAAACAAATAATTAACTGACGAAAATATTATTTATTTATATTTTCGTTTTAGTCTTTACTTTTGCGATGTGTGACACGCCTTAGAAATTATGTCTCGATTTTTCAAAATTTTGACATTCCGAACTCAAAAAGGCTTGCAATCACTGAGCTATGGTGAGTTTGGTCATCCTCTCTCTTTTCTCTTGAAGATGGATTAAACGAAACTTTGGATTTGTAAGAATATTTTTTTACTCTGTGTTTGTTGCCCGTCTTCAATTTTGAACTCATATTGTGTCCAGTTTAGATCGTTTTTCCGATTTTACTGTGAAGTAATAATTTGTATTGTTTGGAAGAGGAGTATGAACAATTGCAGCTCCAGTTGTCCTCAAACACGTTCGAGAAAGGGTGTCCAAACATTTTAATGAAGACCATAACTTCTTATGGAATAATTTAACCTCTTTATTTATGAGTCAACCCTTAAAGTGACATGGGTATTTGATTCAGGGGTTTTGTTTAATGGCTTGACACTCCGAAACAGCTATTGAAACTGAGTCTGACCGTAGCGACATGCGAAGGTATTTGTTTGTTAAATCATGGTATTATTTATTTATTACTTTTCATTTTTCATATTCCCTTTTCCCTTACTGTATATGTTAGAACTGCTGCTTGCAATACTAGCGGGTAACATCTCTCCTGATGACGAACAGTCGTTCAAATATCAATGTGAGTTCTTTTAAGTGTTTTCTCGTTAAATATTTTCTTTATATTTATTCGAAGACGATTGTACTCTAAAGACACATGGATTTTTATGATTTAGAAAAATCATACAGTTCTGGTACAGACAATGCTCGACATACGTTTTAGTTACGTCCGAACTGCGGAACGTAAGTTGTTACTGTACGTTTCTAGTATGTATACCGTTCATACTATACTATGCATTCATGAATTCAATCACCGTACCTTATTAATTCAACACCTCTAAATCATATATCATAAACATCAAATTATAAATTGGTAGCAAAAATATAATTTCAATTACGTCAAGAAATTCAAGTAATATACATGTATTTGTAATTGCAATTAAACGACTTTTATTTAAATTTAGTTACGTTTGGCAATGGTACTCGAAGCAAATTCAAATTGAAGCATACAAAAGGTTTCTTTTAAAATTTTTGAAATTCAATTAATTTTTTTGTCTTTTTTTTATATTAACATTTTGAACATAAAAGAAAAAAAAACCTTGAAACAAATGAACCTAAGTTGAGCATTGCCTGTAATTGGTTTGTTAAAGCTTCCCTCTGGTTGATTTTCAGTGGAAAGGGAATTCTTTTAAGCGATTCGAGGTGTTCAGATAGCTCGCTTTCTCTCTTTTAGAGTTAATCCTTTTGCTCGAGGCTATGGCGTGATGCCTTTCCTACGACTTCCATCTCAGTCTCTTATTACACTTTATTTCAGTAGTGCAACTAGTCAAGATTTCAAATGAATATTTAAAAAAAGACATTTTCAGGGCAACATCAAAACGGAAATTAAAGTATCAGAGAAAAAAAATTTTTTTTTTTGAGTAAATTCTTTTCATATAGCTTTAATTAATGTCTGTGTGATGAAACGTTAATATAGAAGAAACGTTGTTTTAAAAGTGTTTTACTGTTTCACGCTTGATCAAACCTTGATAAAAAGGAAGAATAGTGTTGAATATATGTGGTCCAGAGAAGAAAACTTTGGTTGCCAACGTTTTTATTTTAAAACTTTTTTTATAGGCCTACAAACAAAAAATGATAAGAAATCACATATCAACATCCAACATATAAACAATTTAAAAATGGTTTGTTACAACTTAAAAATATTATAAGCAAAAGTATTAAGAGATAAATAAAATAATATAAGTTACAGAAGTAAGAATCTTTTGACTAAGAATAAGAGAATCAGAATTTTATTTCATGTATCTCTGAAATACTTGTGCTTGTAATATTCATAAATTGTAATAATCCATTATCATATTCTTTATATGTTGGCTGTTGATATGTGATTTCTTATCATCCTTTGTTTGTAGGCCTATTAAAAAAAGTTTTAAAATAAAACCGAAACGTAAGGCAAAGAGAATTTGATTTTTGAACCTAGAAAATTGACCGAATCCTGATTAAATAATACACCTATTCTATGAAACGGTTGATATATTATTGAAATGTTAAATTTAATAATGATAAAATGATAAAGTTAATAATAATATTTTAAAATTGTTAAAACCTACTGTTGTAAACAGTTGCGCTAGGTGTAAGCCTTGACAATGAAAATATAAATTTTCGAAATGTTGGAAGACAGAGTGAAGTTTTTGACCAGACAGTCCTCAGAATATGTAGCAAATTCGGTTGTAGTGTAGTATAACTATTTATTGGTCCTTAATAGAAGATGAATGTAATAATGATATTGATATATTACATGTTGTCATTGTCAAAAAATCATTTACACTTGTCTTTCTACTTTCCAGTCTACATTAGTTTGATTATAGAGGCTTTGACCTCTTCTCCTCTACTCTGTTCTTATTTTAGCTTCTTGAGTAATAACTGCATGAAAGCTACCTAGCTGTGATTGACACGACTGTGCTAAACCAACTTTAAATCTCATCTGTTAAGTGTCGCCTGCTGTTCACCTTGCGCTCCTGGGCATCTATCCAAATAGCCTCAGCCGCTTCGTGTCGCCTTGCTGGCTCAGCGTGTCTGAGAAGAGCCGCGCTATCAACCCACAACCAATATATATATATATATATATATATATATATATATATATATTCACTTGATAAACAAAAAGACAATCCAAACTGGACACAATAACAGTTCAAAATTCAAGATAGGTAGCACACAAAGTAAAGAAACACACTTACAACCTCAAATTTTTGGGGCAATCCGTCTTCAAGAGAAAAGAGAAAGGGCTTCCTTCTCCTGAAGACGGATTACCCGAAAATTTGAGTTTGTAAGTGTGTTTCTTTACTTTGTGTGCTACATATCTTCAGTTTTGAACTGTTATATATATATATATATATATATATACATATATATTGAGTTGAATGTCGTTCCTCCATCAATTCACTTCTTCTCCTGAGGACGATCGCCATTACGGTCGAAATATTAAAAAATGAGTCTTTGTTATGTTTCAGTCTATGTGTCACCGTTTATTTTAAGTGTTATTATATATATATATATATATATATATATATATATATATTATATATTTCATAAGAATATATTATAATTATATATTATATTATATATTATTATAATATATTATATATATTTTTGAATACTTATTATTTATTGTCTTTATTATTATTTCGTATTATATACTTTTTATCTTGTTTTATAAATAAATATTGAGGGATTTCTATTTTTCCTCTCCTCCGCTGGGGGGCAGCATTACGGAGGTTCCAGGAGTTACTCTGGAGGCCAGAAGCAGTTTGCTTCTCAACGCGATTACTTCGCACTTCTTCCCGATGACGACGGATATCGAAATATCGAAGTGAGTTCTGTAGTGTCTTTCTGTGTTCTTTTCTCTGTGTCAAAGTCTCTCTATATATATATAAAAACTAGAATTTAAAAAGAACACATAGAAAGGAAACCACTGAACTCACTACTATATTTCGATGTCCTCGTCTTCAGGAAAAGAAGTGAATCGCTCCAAACGCTGATAACGACTGACTTGGCGTTCGAACTGAAGCACTCAAACAGTGTAGCCAACTTTCGGAGGAAAGGTAGACAGGGAAGACAAAGAGATAAAAGCCAAATAAAAATTAAAAAATGAAAACATTTAACTAAAATAAAATTAAAAGCTGATAACAACTTTAAAAAAAAAAAAAAATCAACGATTGAGGTTAAGCCCAGGAGCCGATCTACCGCCCAGAAGACTAATAAGTGCTTCTTCTGAAGCTCTCAGAGTAACTTTCGAATTAGTCTGATCAATCTGCCTCAGGACCTGTACACGGAAACAGTCATTAAAACTGAGTCCGTGAGAACTGGCATGAGTAGCAACGGGAAGGTCACTGCGTTTGCCAACGGATGACCTGTGATTATTCATACGCAGGATTAGCTTGGTGGAAGCCAAACCCACATAAAAAGAATCACACTGGGTGCAATCCAAACGGTAAACTGAGTTGAATTATTTATATTCTTAATCTATTTATTCTCTATTAGTCCAGTTATACCCTTGACCTTTCAACTCTTTTATTCTAACTGCTTGTTTCTTGTTTATTATTGACCTTTGACCTTCTCTTTATATTAACCTGTACTATCCTTTTAATCTATTTATAGCATTGACTAAGCATGAGTCATCGATTTTAATTTAACATGTCACTTGGCCAACTCCTTTTCCAGTTGAACCCTGTTAGCAGGAGGTTAGTTCGTAGGATCGAATCTCTCAGTCTTAAGATCGTGAATGCCGAGACTCCGGTTAATTTTAATGATACCTGTTTAAAAGAGGATCTGCTGCCTATTTATACCAATATATATATATATATATTGATAAAAGTATCGACCGTGGAATAGAAACAAAACTTAAGTTTATCGGGACTCGGTCAGTTCTTCAGGTTAAAATTAAACTCATATTTCCAACTTTTTGGTTTTTATTTAAAACGTTTATCACAGGCAGAAGTATAAATTTTGAAACAGAATAACTAAGTATTACATTACAAATTATTTTAGAAAGAAAAATAGTCTGTGGATTTCAACAACAACTGTTGTTTGAATGAACTACGTATATATAATATATATATATATATATATATACACGTTTCACAGTAAACCATAGACATGGAACAAAGAAACGCACTTACTGTCTCTAATTTTCGATTGAACCGTCATCAGGAGAGTTGAGATTGGGACACCAAGCGCACTTGCGAAGCAACGGTTGGAGACCAACAGTGTTATTGTGAAATGTAATAATATATATATATGAAATTATATATATATATATATATATATATATATATATGTGTGTGTACAAAGGCAGCAGGTCTTCCCTTAAGCATATGTTATTAAAATAAGCAGCAGCTTCTGCATTGACCAGTTTCTTGTTGACACTCTCTACTTTTCGTATCACTTTGCGGTGAGACTCTGGTAGCTTCCAAAGGTAGCTTCTTTTGCTAACCTTCTTTGGAAGCTACCAGAGTCTCACCGCAAAGTGATACGAAAAGTAGAGAGTGTCAACAAGAAACTGGTCAATGCAGAAGCTGCTGCTTATTTTAATAACATATATATATATATATATATATATATCATTAGGTAAATATATATAATTGGAGCTGAAAGTGCCCTAATTAAGTATAATTTTGATAAACTAATCAATATAAGTAAGGGACTATTTAAATTAGATGAATTCTTAATTCAAGGCACAGTTAAGTAAATTGGACCTGTGGGTGTTCTTCGAAATGTGCGAGTACCTTTGGGCATGAATTTTGACCAGATTTTTGACTCAAATAATATAACTTAATGTTTTGTTAAATTTAATTTTTTTTTATTAATTCATTTGTTTTTTTTTATTTTTTTATTTAATATTTTATTATTATTCTATTTGTTACTGTTGGACCTGCTTTGTTTAATTTTACAGGGTATTTCTTCTCTTCAAGCTATATTGTCATTTTGAGTTTCCAGCTGTTTTGTTACCTTCCTTCTCCATTACTTTTATGTTAGCTTCTCAGTTGTTACTTTGTTTGCTGTCTGATGACATACATTGAAAGACGTCAGACCATTTATTTCTATTGTTTTTCTTTTTCCATTGTGGTTTATACTTCATATTTATCTATAGTATATATAAATATTATATATAAATGAAATTACTAAACAGTTCAGACGGACAGATAAAGTACTGAAAGAAACAACATATAAAGAACGAAAACACTTACTGGATCAATATTTTGAACCGAAGTTTGTCATCAGGGTGAGAGTAGAAGGGAAGAAGAAGAGGTACGTGCGTTCAAGACCGTTGAACGTTTTTTTTTTGAGTTAAATATTATATATAATATGTGTTATTAAAAAATTATAAAAGAGATAATGTGATTGTGAAGTTATAAATAACTATTATTGAATGTTGAATGTAGCCTGGAGGCTTTATCGGGCAGAATAGACTTGGCGGGATAATGAGTGTGTTTTCTATGATAACTAAATGAAGCATAAGGAGTGGTGATTGCAATTGTTTTGTTTGCAGTCCATATGCATAATCACCTGGTATTGTTTGTCCAGTTGGAATCAGACTATAATAGAAATCATACCTCATGACTGTCTCCTTATGTATTCACTCATATTTATTTTCTCCTTTAATTGATTATACTTCATTATACTTCAAGAGTTGAAGATGTTATAACTTTCATACTTCTGTGTGTACTAGAGGTAAGATCTCAAAACCGTGTCCGTGCACGTCCTGACCCAAATTTCGGGTCGGGTCGGCCCAAAATGGCTATTAATATGTTCGGGTCGGGTCTAAAATGTCAATTATGTTCGTGTCGGGTCGGGTCTAAAATGTCTATTATTATGTTTTGGTCTTTCAGGCCCAAAATGTCTATTATTATGTTCGGGTCGGGTCTAAAATGTCCATTATTATGTTCGGGTCGGGTTTAAAATCTCTATTATTTTGTTTTGGTTGGTTTTTTATTTTTCCAAGGTCTAAAGCAAGCCTTGAAAATGCCAAACAACTTTTGGCGAAACGTCGGCTTATAATCAGGAGTTGTATGTTTATGACCAAAATCCTCAAGAACCCCTACGGTGAATTTGAAATATCAGTGGTCGAGAAGCTATATGAATATATCTATTACTGTTTCTACTTTCAGAAGACTCTTTTCTTATGTCTTAACACAATTCATTCCTCAACAAATTCATTAATCCGAAGCAGATGAAAAATAGTTAAATGCAAAATAGTTAACGTTGATACATAGTTATTTTCAAGATAGAATTTTATTGCAAAAATTAACTTCAAGACATTTTTATGTCAACTAAAAAAAATGAAACAACAGTTGTATTTTCATTCTGAAATGAAATTAATTATATAAAAATATGATTTTCATAATTCATTATATTTGATATGTTATACTCGTTTTTTGGTGCGTTTTCATGGAGAATTCTGGTTCGATCAAAATTGTTACAACCCTGATGTAGGACAGAAAATCCCAGACTTTGTCAACGTCGAAGAAAAAAAAACCAGACACCTAGGCAACACGTATAAATCTCAGATCTGGGTTCAAAACCTCAGCATTGTCAGCTTTGTTTATAGATGCTATACTCGTATGCCATATACAATCAATGGTCAAACCACAATATGACCCATTTTGCCTTAGACATGGAACAAAGAAACGCACTTACTGTCTCTAATTTTCGGTTGAACCGTCATCAGGAGAGTTGAGATAGGGACACTAAGCACACTTGCGAAGCAACGGTTGGAGACCAACAGTGTTATTGTGAAATGTAATACTATATATATATATATATATAAAGGTTTCACATAAACACGTGAAATAACAATCAATGATCAAACCACAATAAGAAATGGGAAAACAAGACTAAGATCTTTCAACCGTAACAAGCGGTCTTCGTCAAAGTCAAAAACCCAACTCAGAGGACTCTTGACGAAGACCGCTTGTTACGGTTGAAAGATCTTAGTATTGTTTTCCCATTTCATATTGTGGTTTGATCATTGATTGTTATTTCACGTGTTTATGTGAAATCTTTTTATGCCATATACATTGAAGTTCATTACCAGGTTAGAGGTGGTTAGAAGCTTCTAAAGTTGACTTCTTTTCTCTCTGTTTCGTACTTGTATACTCGCAATCATTCTCTCTTCAAAGATCGCTATCAGTAACGTTGTATAATATTAATGTAATTAACTAATTGCTGACGAAATACTTTCGAGACAATAAACGTAGCGAAAGGTTATCCAGATGTGAAGTGTTACGTAAACAGGAGTCTTTTATCAGTCTCATATCAAGAGTGTACCGGCTGTATCAGTGAGTACTAATTCCTTATTCAATTATGTTCAGATTTTTATTGAGGAACAGGTATGATGTATTAATATTATTGTAGAAGTAGATAACCACATGACATTGTTCATACCGTGGACTAGCAGCGTGTTGTGTACTCTTCATTATACAATTGAATAGAATAACTCAAGTTTGTTGTGATAACCCTGAAATCGGTCGTTGTGCTCACACCGAGGCCGTTAGCCCTCAGTAAACTCTTCCGTTTCCACTTTGTTTTCGTTAAATGTTTTTCTACATTAATTTTTTTTTTGTTTATAACAATATTTCTGATTAAACTAGAATTGAAAGTGTTTTTGGTGAATATAATTTTCAAGTTTGGAGTTTTAAAGTTATATTGTTCTGCTTTAGGAGTGTATTAGGTACTTATAATTGCCTACTCCTGGGTAATCGCGTACGACCTTTAGAGTCATCGTGTCATCTTTGTTAAATACCATACACGATCTGGGATTATCGTTTGATAATTTCCGAGCTATTATGTGATATGTTTTGAAATATCAAATCAGTACTTATTAGCCACTATATGGGACCTTTGAGCTGTAAAGTGATATCCACTGGACTATCACATGCGGCAGTGAATATTCCATTTATCACATGCAGTTATTATGCTTATCACAAGACGCGTACGGAGAAGAACAACGTATTATTTTTATTTTTATTATTTGAGGGCGATTATAGCACTGCGTCTTAAAAAAAAACTATTGTACTTCCCCTATTCTGTACTAAAGTACCCCAGCAGTTAGCTTCAACGCCTCCAAGTAGCTCAGCACTTGGTTGTTACACTTTAATTGTTAAAAAGTATATATTGTGAACAATGAGTTTTAAAGATAAAACTTTTGGACAGTTATTATTTCATATCCCAGAAAACATCAAAACACTAATTAGAAAAGTTGATAAGAAAAGAAACTAAAACAAGGGTGTAAAAAGTGTTTAACGATATATATATATATATCACACACACACACATATATATATATATATATTATATATATATATATGTATAGCTTTCTTAACCACAAATTACTAATAAACACTTTTTTTCTTCTTTGAATTTAGTCAGGGTTAATATACGGAATCACCTTTTTGCCAACGTTTCGTCTTTATTTTAAGACATCCTCAGGGCTATAAACTAACAAAAAACAATGTACATTTGTCATATCTACTTTACAATCATCATCAAAAACTCAAAAAACTTACTTACTCAAGGCTAGTTTCTTTGACTAGCCTTGAGTGGTCTTTGACTAGCCCGTATATTTAGGGTTAATATATGGAATCACCTTTTCGCCAACGTTTCATCTTTATTTTAAGACATCCTCAGGGCTATAAACTAACAAAAAACAATGTACATTTGTCATATCTACTTTACAATCATCATAACAAATTCAAAAAACTTACTTACTCAAGGCTAGTTTCTAATACCGAACCAACAAAGCCGTTATCTGTCATTGCATGTGCTGCTACCCAGCGACATTTATTAAAATCATTGTTTTTTATATTAAAATTATCCCATGTCATTATAAATTAAGATATATATATATAAAGTTTTCACATAAACACGTGAAATAACAATCAATGATCAAACCACAATAAGAAAATGGGAAAACAAGACTAAGATCTTTCAACCGTAACAAGTGGTCTTCGTCAGAGTCAGAAACCCAACTGAAACACTAGATGCAATGATGTTCTCTGGTGAACATCACCAGATGTTCTCTGCATCTAGTGTTTCAGTTGGGTTTTTGACTCTGACGAAGACCGCTTGTTACGGTTAAAGATCTTAGTCTTGTTTTCCCATTTTCTTATTGCGGTTTGATCATTAAGATATATATATATATATATTTATATATACAAATAACAAGTCCCCAATGATAACAGACAAGTTACTTTAAAAGCTTCTGAGGAAGCCCACATTTGGCTCCTGAGGGCACGCTCGAAACCTGGCTTGAATTTAAATCGTTATTTATTTATTTATTTATTTTTATTTTTTTTAAATATTTTTTATTTATTTATTTTTTTAATTTTTTTTAATTGTTTTATATATTTTTTTTATTTTTTCTTTTCTTAACCTTTTTCTACCTTTCAAAAACATTTTTTTTTTATTTTTGCTCTCGACTTCTTAGTTCCTTTTTTATTTGTCTCCTTTGCGGCAGCACTGCTTTAGCCCTCACCCAGTGAGTTCTTTAGTTGACTGTCGTCCCTCCGTCAATTCACTTCTTCTCCTGAGGACGACCGCCATTACTATCGAAATATTGAAAAGTAAGTCTTTGTTGTGTTTCTGTTTATGTGTCACTGCTTATTTTAAATGTTATATATATATATGAAGTTTAAACCAAAATGGAAAAAGGAAAACAATAGAAATAAATTCTCTGAGGCCTTTCAATGCATGCCATCAGAGAGCAAACAAAGTAAAAACTGAGAAGCTAACATAAAAGTTATTTTATTAACATAACATAAAAACTGTGATTATATATATATCATGATACTATGTTTTATTATAATGTGCTAAATCTAGCACTGCAAATGCTAAATTGGCAACTCCGAGCACAAATTGCAACTGGCCATTAATAGATAAGGGAAAAGTACTTGTAAATGGAGAAAAAGATAATTATTTATTTTTGCATAAAAAATCCACGTAAAACCAAGTGGGTAACTAAAACACAAGCGGTGGGTCAGTTATGACTGATTCACCATCACTGTTCAAGCTACGAGCCGTCACAGGATTGTGTAGCCTTCGTATGCCTGTAGTGTCACTATGCCTTTCTCATATACCGACAAGCATGTTTGTATAAGTCATTGCACGAGACCTTACATCAAATGTTTACTTATGCGTCATCATATACGACCTTTGACTATCACGTCATACTTATTGAGCCAGACACTCGACCTGAAAACCATAAGGGTGTTTTTGACCCATACGACCTTCTCATTATCAAAAGGAGTCTTCAAATATTAGCAAAATTAAAATTCTTGCAGACAAATTGAGTATATTATTTTTGTAGGATTCCTCCAGTTATTGAGATGCTACAGTTCAGATATTTTTGCAGTGATAAAACAAAAGAATTGTTTTTCCTTTTACTGAAACTCCTTTGAACAGGAGTAGATAACTTTTTTTTTTTTGTGTTGCCCCAATAGAAATTGTAGTAAAATGAAAATACCCCCACACATGGAATACTCTGGTGGATGAACCAGTTTACTTATAGAATTAATGGATAATAAATAAACAAAAAAATTAAATTGAATAAATGTTTAATCGTTGTTTTCATATATCATAGGAAATAAAAGTCTGTTTTTTTTTTGGTATAGAAATATCACACAACAAAAGCGTAGGAAACACATTTATAAACCGAAATAAAACACTCTTTTTAGCATTGCATGGCCCACAAGCAAAACTATTGACTATCATGTATTTCAAATTCTTATAATAACAAAAGGAAATGTTATTAAATATACTATTATGGGGAAAAATGTTTATCATTTCTGGTATAAGAATGACAAGGAAAGAATATTATGTTATTATTTCTGAAATTTTTAATAATAATTATTTAATATTTATAATAATTTGAATTTGATTATATATTTTCAATGATAATTTGAAATCCCTCACTTAGCAAATTTACATCCGCAGTACGTTTATTACTACTCCCAAAGAAGTCTAATTTGCCCCTCGTTTCCCGCTGATGTACAATAATTGCTTGTAGCACTATTTTACTGCAGATTTACTTAACAAAATGTGCTTATTCCCAGAAAGATGTTTCCCGTTGCGGTACGTGTTTCATGTCTGAACGCGGTCAATCTGTTGCTTTCAGCTCCATTGATGTTAGAGAAGAACGTCTCAAGTTGGTTTGTAGGCCTACATTGATAAATGGGTGCAAAAAAAAATTGCTGAACTGCAAAACCTTGGCAGACACCGTGAAATTAACTTTCAACAGCGTTCCCTGTGTTCCTTTCTGTTCTTACAGAATCATCTTTCGAACTCTTTTTCTTTCTTTAGCCTTTCTGTATTTATTGAGAATTAGAAAACAGCCTTATATAGTTAACATATATCCTTTTAGCTACTATAAAAAGTGAAATATTTGTCTGATACATCCATGGCATTATACAGAAAGAGTGGGCAGGTGTAGTCAAACAATTTTTTTTTATTATTATTTAAACCGATCCCTTAGCGGGTTATAACGTCAACTATTACCGGATTTTTGTTCGATCGGTGATTCTACAGATTCTACATTAGGAGTCCTAAATTTCTCTTAAGTCAAGTGTATTTCGAGTTGGGATCTTTAACGAGTACCTGACATCGTACAGGCTCGGGATTGACGTCTTAACGTCCTCTCTGAGGGACGACGTACTCAGATTTATTCACCTCCCGCGTGAATAAATCAAAGGCCAGGTGGGGATCAAACCCTGGACTACCAGCCCAGAGGCGAGTACGTTAACCACTGAGCTAACCTGGCCCCTGGTTGCCTTTCTTATTGAAGGTTAGTGTTGAATTGCTGGACATGACCCTTAGACATATCAGGTGATAAATGGAAGTTTGGGACCCGCCATCACTCGGAGAGGATGTAATACTGTCGGTGGTTAATCTGTATGATGACAGGCCGTACTCTAATAACGCCAGGTAAACTTTATGGCTCCCTATATAAAATCAACCGCTGCCCTGATGTGGCTTATCGATAACCTTTGACTCTGGAGTAGCATGAATAAATATGAAAACCTACAGCAACTGTGGGCCTTCAAAACAGACCTTTATAAAACTATCAAGTGCTTCTTTCGTACTAATTTTGGTCTAGTATTGATAGCAGTATTATCAAGGCTAATTTTAGGCCCTTGAGAAACTTTCGTGTCATTTTTCGCGTCACTTTTTTTCATATATTATTAAAAGCTTCACCATAATATCTTATATGAACGGTAATTTTAAAATTAAATATAATTAATATATTGATATAGCTTCTCGACCACTGTTATTTCAAATTCACCGAAGGGGTCTTGAGGATTTTGGTCATAAACATATAACTCTTGATTATAAGTTGACGTTTCGCCAAAAGTTGTTTGGCATTTTCAAGGCTTGTTTTAGTGTGTCCTCTAAAACAAGCCTTGAAAATTCTAAAAAACCTTTGGCGAAACGTCGGCATATAATCAGAAGTTGTTTATGACCAAATCCTCAAGAACCCCTTCGGATAATTATAATTAATATAATTATGTATTTATATTTGTGGTATTATAATAAAATTCAAGCTTACGAATGAAAGAAAGTTTAATTACGAAGTTTGTCAGGAAAGTTCCAGGACAGTTATAAAATTTAATTATAAATCTAAACAACAGCTTAGAAGTTTCCCCTTTCAAACAATCAACCCTAACAGTGTAGCTGTAATCTCAGCTTTAAAAAAAAAAATAAAAAAATAAAGTTTGTCAGAACTCGGTCTGTTTTTCAGGTTCAAATTAAATCCAGTTTGCCAACGTCTCGGTCTTTATTTCAAGCATGTTTCATATGCCAATAAATCTGAGGAAATATAAGAAATAATACGATCATTTAAAAATCAAACATACTTAAAAAGCGCAATAAGTTACAATTGAGCCGCTTATTTTGAAAGTGGCCTAATTCCATTTATGTTAAAATCGAGATATTTAAGGGTTTGCGTTTTACAAAATTTAAAAATATTGTCATTTTATTTATCAACTAATTTTTGTTATAAAAAAACTTAGTAATTTTAAATAAATTTTGTACAATTTGCTGCAAAAGGTAAAGATAACGTAAAAATGTAATTATTTAAATAGCTAGCTAAATTTTTTTGGAAAATGGAATTAGGCCACTTTCAAAATAAACGGCTCAATTAAGAAAATACAATAGAAATTTTGACAATAGGTTAGTGAGAGAACTTACGGAAGTATCACATTTTTTGAATCAAAAAAACTTGAGTGTTACATTAGAGATTTGTTTATTAAAAGAAAACCCTTTGCGAATTTCAGTCTAGCCTGAATAAAGGCTTATTGTTCCAAAACTACATGGAAACATTTTTCCAAAATAAGGATTACCCTAATAATTATTACATGCATTTGTACTTCAGGTGTTGCTAAAATTAGTATAACACTTTACTAGTCGCCATCTCGGCTGTATCATTTACCTTGGGCACACAAAGGCTTGGGTTTATTAACTATTATATTAACTATTTATTAACAATTTATAATTTTTGTAAGTCAATTATTTGATTAATGTCAGTTAAAATACAAAACCTTAAAATTATGAATCTAAAATTTAACTGTTTCAGAATTAGAAATTAGTATTTTTTGAAAATTTAGTTTTTTCATATTATTATTAAAACAATATATTTAAATGTTTAATTATTTTTTTTAATACCATTTAAAATAGAAAAACCAAAATTAGGAAACCAAAATTTATCATTTTAACATTTAGAATTTAGCATGCTTTACAATTTGGTATATTTATATTAATATCAATATTCAAACAATATATTTAAATGTTTTTAATATGTATACTCGTTACGCAATATTATTGTACTTGTACATACATGTCTGGTTTGAGAAATAATAATTATTTACGTAGGTAATATTATTATTATTAAGAACTAACTCTGGCTGTTATGAGAGACAAATAATTGAATTTTTTTATCTTGAAGATGCTTATCACCGTAAATGAGGTTGCGTGTCAAGACTGACACGCGTGTCATAGGTTCGCCATCGCTGTTCTGATTTGGTAGAAAAGAATAGTATGATAATATTAATAATAATTATTATAATAACATTTGTAGTAGGCATTTTCATTAAGAATAAGACTTTATGTATGTGTACAATTTTTAATACTAAAAAATTTAATAATCCGAAAAAATATCCTTAATAAAACTTTACTATGAAGGAGGTTTTTTTATAACTTGCTGTTCATGAGATGTGACATGTAGTACATCCTTGGATGTAAAATGTCTGTTCTAAACAAAAGCTCAAAGACACTCCTCAGAGAGGTATTATTTTCACTTCTCTTGTTCATTGGTTAGAATATGAAACAGCATTGACTCAAGGACTTGGGCGATCTTAAATGTAGAATCCTTGACACAAAAGGCCAGCCTTCTGAATCTCGATGAAATCTATATACAGGTGTAACTCACCCAACGTCGTCAATTGGGACGACTTAAGTCGAATCAGATGGTCTTTAGGCTAGGCTAAACTGAAAATAACCTTTCCTAGTTCTGAACATTACTTTATTAATGAGTGCAATTTCTCATTATATATGGCTAATAAGAATCTATTGTGATCTTACAAACAAATAAATTTTACTTTGAATACTACATGGTACGAAAAAAAAAGGTTATGATTAGCCTACAATTCGATGTTTACCGTACATCGCAAATGCTATGTTTATAAATATGGTTTGTTATGGGATAAAATAAAATCCATCTTTGAAATTAAATATAAATACAAACATACTATTTTTGCAGTAATAAGACTAGAAAAAAAAATCTGGAGTTGTCAACACTTAAGTTTACTATAAGCCAACATAATATAACACATCTTTTGTTATGTTGAATTGTTAAATGATTGAAAAGTATCATAACAAAAGTATCAAGTATATTAAAACGTCGGGGGCCAGGCTAGCTCAGTGGTTGCGTGATCGCCTCTGAACTGATAGGACCGGGGTTCGATCCTCACCTGGCCCTCGATTTATTCACGGGGGAGGTGAATAAATCTGAGCTCGTCGTCCCTCGGAGAAGGACGTTAAACCGTCGTCCCGAGCCTGTACCATGTCAGGTACTCGTTAAAGATCCCTACTCTAAGTACATTTGAGTTAGGCAAAATTTAGTACTCCCACTGTAGAATCAATCTTCATTGTGTGATATCACAAAGGGTCAATGCTCGGCCTACGTTTGTTCCCTTGTGGAACTGCCACTGCAACCTAACCTATTAAAACGTCATCTCTGAGTCTCTTCAATAAATTAACTGCGGTCACAACGCCATCTTTGAGCCTTTATTAATGATTTCCATGATTTCATAAATTTCAAAATGTCATCATGTAATTTTGAAATAAATTATGTCAACTCATCCTGTATATAAAGTTTAATTTTTAGGTATACTTTCATATTTTCCTTCAAACGGTATGGCTTGTATTGCTCTCACAAGCTTTCAGATTATAAATCAAGTCAAAAATGTTTACCCTTTATTGGAAAAAAATAATGCCTGTTGTCTTAAAAATCTGTGGATATTTTGTGTTTATTGCTTTGTAGTTTCAAGATAATGCCAACATTTCAAGACTGTAAAATTAGTAGTTTAGAAAAAAAAATGTCTAAAAACAGGTTTTTCGTAAGAAAAGTGACTTTGCCATGATACAATAGGGTTCATCTATACTATGAGGCCTATTTTTGTGTAAAATATGAATTTGACCCATCAAAGATTCTGGACCGTTGCGTAGCCACAAGCTTTTGATGATAAAGTAAGTGTCAGACTATATCAGATTGCACAAGTAAGGAATAATAATTAATAATGGGCACAAATATGATCTGCTTAAAAAAGTCCTTTATGGCTTTAAATGGTGGATATCATAATTTAAAATTTAGTGTAATCGAGGTTTTAACAAGTTTGAAAAGGAGATTTTAGTGACACAGTTGCCTACATAGTGTCCACATACATAAGTTTGAATATTGAATTATCATTTGTTGAAATTATTACAATAGTTGCAATAAATGGCCAAAAATACGAAGCCGGTCTTGAAATAACTCTTTTGTCAAGGGCGGCTTGATCGTGACCTTGATCATGGGCCAATGTCTCAGTTTAGCTAACACATGTGCTAATACTGCATTCGTATGATTCTTTATTTTTATTTTATTTGGACTGTTTTCATTTTATCCTAAGGTATTTTCTATTTCTAATGCGTACTGTTTCCGTTCTTTCTTCTAACCATGAAAGGCGTTTGCCATTTGCCATTTCATATTGTTATGGGTGATCAATATTTATTACCCTGTTGTCTCAACACCTGGAGTCTTAAGTCTTTTTTTTTGTCATATATCATTTTGCCAAAATGACGGTTGTCGTTTAAGTGAACACTCTGGGGTGGTCCAGTGGTAAAGAATTCTAAACAGAAAGAGTTTAATCAAATATGTATCAAGGATACATACCTTGAAAAGGTACATTTCAATGGAAATATGATAAGAAACAGACAGAGTTCAATTTAGATTAAGAAACATAGTGAAAGTAAAAACACACTCTTTCGGACTCTAAAAGTCTGTTTGAACCGTCTTCAGGAAAGATAAGAGACGGAAACCAAGCACTCCAGAGAGGTTGTAGACCCGGTCTCCCCTCGGCCTCCAACCGTCTCTGAACCAGTGCGTTTGGTTTCCCTATCTTATCTCTCCTGAAAACAGTTCGAACGGAAAATTAGAGACTGAAAGTGTGCGTGTTTAGTTGCTCTATGTTTCTTGATCTACAATATATATATATATATAAACTAGAATTTAAAAAGAACACATAGAAAAGAAATCACTGAACTCACTACTATATTTCGATGTCCTCGTCTTCAGGAAAAGATGTGAATCGCTCCAAAGGCTGATAACGACTCAGCGTTATACATATATATTATATATATATATATATATATATATATATACAGTTCAAAATTGAAGATAGGTAGCACACAAAGTAAAGAAACACACTTACATACTGAATTTTTCGGGCAATCCGTCTTCAGGAGAAAACAGAAAGGGAGACCAAGCATGTTGTAGACGCAACGGCTAGTAACCCATATATCTATATATATATGTATATAGTTACCTGCCGTTTCGTCTCCGGTGTGCTTGGTGCTCTCTTTTCTCCTAAAGACGGATTTTCCAAATTTTCGAGTTAGTAGGTGTATATATATAATACACTAAATAATACTCCTAAAGTATATATCATATTTTTTATTTATCGTGTATAATATAATAATATTATCATATTCTGTCAAACATTATAGTTAACTATGTATAATAGTTGTTGCATAGTGGCATTTATTTAAATTGCAATAAAATGTAAGAGTGCTTATTGAAATGAAAGAAGAGATACTGCAAATTATTTTTAATCCCAGGCAAAATCATTAGCGAGTCTGATAGCTATTTAGATATCACAAATAGCCGAGAAGAATTATGTCTATGTGCAGGGCAGATGCAAGGCAGCAAACACTAGTGTGAAATATAAGAAACTAGAAGTTTATTTTAAATCTATTCTCTAAAGCATGCAGGCTTATGGTACTTCGGCTAATGTAACTTTAGTTGCATTCTTTTTAATTAGTTCTTATGGACTTCTAGGCAAGGACATGGTATTTGTTATACCTCTTATCTGGTTTGTACTACAGATAAAGGGGCCCTGATTATATGGATTTTTTATAGACGTTTATTTATCAACTATTTTTTTTATTAATATATATAGAAGGAGTAGAGTCGTTTTTTTACTTTTAAATTGCCCATTTCTTCGTTAGTCCTTGGCCTCAATTAAACAACAAAATTGTACGATGTCTTATAGGAATTCAACATTAGTGGTGCTTAAGCAAATACAATCCCTGTGTAATTTTAGAGTTTTGATGTCATGTTTATGTCTGTAATCTCAGATTGAAAAAGAATGCAGTACTTGGAGTTATCGTATCGACATCAAAATATTTCGATATATAAACGTAAATTTAAACCGAAAGTCGTCTCGATATACTAAGATTTGCTCGAGATATGCCGTACGAGGAAGTATCATCACATAGTAATCGTAATGAAACGAATAGAAGTGAAGAAAAGGAAAAAACCTTGAAGTGAGTGAAAATGAAGAGGTAATAAGATGAATATTAGAAAGATGAGTAAAAAAAAGATTCTCTCTCTCTGTACAAACCTAGTATACTAGGTTTTGTTTTACGTTAAGGGAAGCATGGAATTTAAAACAAGAAAAATAAATAAGCTAAGTTACATTGTGTATATTAGAGTGTAAGTTACGGTCTGCTCCACTTCCCATTCTATACCTCCACACCCTCCGTCTCCTCTGACCTTTTGTCACCAGTCTTTAAGATAAAACGGAGTTCTATGCTTTATTGCTTATTTATTTTTAATGTATTTATTCAAATCTGTCCAATTTAAGTGATTTCTATTCATATGCATATGTAATTGTTTTTTATTTTTTTTTATTATTTGAGGGTGACTATAGCGCTGCGTCTTAAAAAAAAAACTATTGTACTTCCCATCTTCTATACTAAAGTACCCCAGCAGTTAGCTTCAACGCCTCCAAGAAGCTCAGCACTTTTACTGGTTCCAGCGGTAAAAGTTTTTCTATGGTTTGTTGAGTGTCCCGAAGCACCTGCCTCTCTGCAGCAAAGTTGCCTTACAAGTTATCAGCAGGTGCAACGGTGTTTCTTCCTATTTGCAGAATCTGCGCAAACAATCATTGATAATGTCCATTCAGGCTCCCTATGTTTCGGGAGAAAGTACTTCCTTTCTCCTCTTCGGGATGGTCTTCTTCGGGTCCTCAGGTGCACTTGTTAGAGGTTCCCCACTAGTTAGTACTTTTGGACCCTCTGCGCTCCCGGAGGATGGTCTCCAGACTTCCTTCTCCTTACAGGGGAAGATCCCTGTAAGCTCTATCGGTGATATTTTGTCCGCTCCGGCAAGGCACCGCATACCGGAGTAAGGCTATTTACTCAAGGGGGTCACCTGGCTGACTCAAAACATGTAATTCCGCCAAAATTTCAAGGTCGATTTTTTTCACTATTACTGTACTTTACTTATAGTAAAGTAAAAAAGTTGTTTAAATCCTACAAGCTTTTTTTTTAAGGCTGAAATACATTTTTGTCTTGCCGAAAAATGAAAAAAAAAACTTAGTACTTTATTGTATCTACATGTATACTGTTAATGTCCACAGAGGTTAGTAAATAAGATATTATTATCAACCATCATACCTCGTCTATCGCTGGTGAAGTCGCCCGGCCGGTTTCGGGCTGATGATGACAGCCATTGCGAAACCGGTCGGGCGACTTCACCAGCGATAGACGAGGTATGACGGTTGATAATAATATCTTATTTATTGTATCTATCGCCTTCATACAGATAGGTGATACCATAACAGAAAAACTAGACCTGATAGAGAAAAAGCGACAGCATTTCTGGAATCAGCATCCTTAAATTAGGTAAAGACTGTTAAAATATCTTAGTCACCATGACAAACAATTTTTTTGTTGGCCAGTTTAATACAAATCATAGATGATATTAAGAATATAATCTCTGAGCCTGTCATGGAGGAGTTACAAGATCAATTAAGAACAACAATCACAAAGCAATTTTAAAAAAATAGTATGAGTATGATGCGAATGGTGGAGACAGCAAGTCAACTGGAAAGACAAAAAATAAAAAGAACAAAAAAATAGATAAAGATCGACTGACAGAACTATAATTATGGGCAAAGATGAATAGAGACTAAATTTAACAAATTGCTTAAGATAAAGTTACAATTGGTTGATTTGGGGTAGTCACAGAAAAACCGTATTTCAGCTCTACAAACTAAAATAATATCCTTATAACTAAGCCGCGTAGAAAGAGGAAGACGCAGTCCTGAACAGGGATCTTGAGGGGATGTGCCGGTGCAAGACCTTTTCTGGGCCTCTCCAATTTTATGTATACACAGGGGGATGCAAAAGTATACAGTAGTATAATTGATGACGTTGTATTGAAGTGTCCGTTCTCGATTAGAAGAGTGTGTTACTGCTCACGACAGGTAATTTGAATACTTTAGGGATTAGATCTTTACATGTGTTACACATGCTTCTTGCTACTTGTTTTTTGTAAATTCGTTTGCATGCATAATAAGCATAATATACAGTTTTTCACTGTGTAACTACTTTTGCACCCCCCTGTGTATATATCCTTTGTTAAGTTTATATTTAATGTATATATATCTTCTATTGTGAGTGTGTATGTTATACTTAGCCTAATACACGACACCATAAAACTGTTCAGGTAAATAAAAAAAAACTTACTAATTAAATGAGGATAGTTTCGTCTAGATCAGTGTTTCTCAAAGTGGTCTGTACCGCCGTCCCCCCTTGGGGGCGTCGAAGAAGTGCAAGGGGGCGGTAGGAAGTTTCGCTTTATATGAGGGCGTTGATCATACAGAAGAGGGCGTTGAACAAATTCCATGTATTACTTGTTCTGTGACTAGGAGGACACTGTAGTCATTGTGTGGGGCACTCGGGAAAACCTGCGACTGACTGCTGGTGTTTTCTATCTTGTTGGAAAACACAAGCGGAATAATCGCCGAGTTTGCAGGCTAACTCGCTAACAGTCGGTACAGCTACTGCTGGTACTCCACTATTACTGATATTTGCCACTTTTGGTTAAAAGAGCCCCTTTTAAAAAGAATTTTTAAAAATGAAAGTAAATTCCGGTTTTAAGCCAGCGGTTCCCAAAGTGGGTTCCTTAACGGACTGTCTGGGGTTCCGTGAAAAACATTTAAAACATTTAATTTTAAACAAAATATTTTGTGGGTATGGATTTATTCTATATTTCTTGTGAATCATGAAACCGAATAATGTTTATATCGACATATACCCATAAGTAGAAGTGGTCAAAATTTTATTCATATTTAAGATGAATCAGTAGGCAGTTTTTGGAACTATCTGATTCCCGAATTTCCTGCTATTGCAAAATTAGCACTTCACACATTGCTGCCATTTCCCACTACTTATGTGAAACTGGATTTTCCCTTTAAACTGCCGTAGAAACCAAATACCGAAGTAGACTTAATGCTGGGGCTAACTTGAGAATAAACTCACAACTAAAAAGCGAAAAATGATTACAAAACAAACTCTGTGTTCAAATTACTAGTAATTCTGTTTTATATGTTATGCACTTGTCGAAAATATGAAAATTAAAATCTTTTAGTTTTGAATTTTTTTTTTCGAAAAATACACATTGCAGTAATATTACTTTTTTAATTGCTTTTAAACATACATACTATTTAAAAAGGTATATGAAAATATTTATATTATGATTGTATAAAATCATTAGAATTTGGGGTTCCCGGGAAAGTTACTGGAACAAAGAAGGGTTCTGCGTCGAAAAAAAGTTTGAAAAACTCTGGTTTAAGCTGTAGACATGAAGAAGATGAGATTAACAGAGGTAAATCTTTTGCTGAGATGTTAGGGTCAAGTCACTGAGGACTAAGAGATCAAAAGCTGCCGCCCTAATCTGACCGTTGGGGAAGATAGGGATTAAATTAATCAAACAGAGCCGTGATTTGATAAAATGTCCTCTCACTGCTAAAATGTTTCTTATCACTCCAGTGACTTGCAGACTATTCCCTATAAAAAAAAAAAAAAATGTAAACCAGAAAATTTTTAAAAACCAACCATTTGAAAAAAAAGTAAAAAACGACGAAAATGGGAACCTGGCAACCCTGGAGAATAAAGAGAAATGATTGTGACAGTGAACTCTAATTCCCGTTCATCTTCAATTCAACGACAACAAAATTCATGTATAATTGCCTATTTAATATATGCCTAATAAAATATAAAACAAACTATTAGTAAGTTATTTTTCAAGATATTTTATTCTTAACTAGTTTCCTAATCTATTTTCTACTTCTTATTTACTATTAAAAGTATATTTTTTGGTATTTTTTTCTATTATGTTTTATGAATGAATTCATTTTTTTTTATTACTTATGAGTTTTTTTTACATTTGATTTATTTATTGTCGAAGTTAAAGCTACTTACTTGTTCATGTTTTTACAGATTATCAATGAAATCTATAAGAAAACTGGCACGGATGTGAGAGTTGTTTTATTATATGTAGCATGAATTTCCTTTCTCATTAGAGGTTTTTTTTTTATTTTGAAATTTTAATTTATTCATATATGAATAGTCTAATACAGGGGTGTCAAACTCAAATCATTTCGAGGGCCAATTATTGGCAAGTCATCAAAGATTTGGCGAAGGTCATTTTAAATAATTAAATTAATAAGTAAGTTAGAACTGATAAACTCAGCGGTGGTGACTTAATATTGACCATGCCATTTTACACCAATAGACTCAAGCTGTCTGTGTGCAAGCCCTATACAAGACGGTCGAAAACATCGCCATAACTGACTAGGCTAACTTATGACTTATTTATTAAAATTTGCATTTAAACAACGTATTGTTAGTAATTATAATATGAAATTAATTGATAATTGCTATATGAATGAAAAGTAAAAATTATTTCTTCGTCTTAATAGTTTAGTTAAATTTTAGTTACATTTTCCTTAGTTCTAACAATTATTAGTAACTGGGGTTAAAAAATGTATTGGCACCTCGCTTGTCACAATCCCACGGGTCACGCCTTTGACACCCTTGGTCCAATAGAACTTGACATCCTTGGTGCTTATATTGGGTTGCCTTTTAGTATTGCTTTTTTTGTTAAATAACTCAATTCAAATAATTTTCATTTATCCTGACTGGAGTTTTGAAGTGATTGAGAATAATTCCGAAATCTAATTAGTGCTATTTATAGTTTCCTTGAGTTTATGGATTTACATATTAGTTTATGGTTTTAATTCGGAATAATGATAACTTAATATTGCTTCCAATAATAAATATATAAAACTAAAATAAAAAAATAAATGTTTAGTAGTATACTGTATGGTATTACAGTATTGCATTCGGTTTTTGGATCTAAAATCTAAAACTATCCAAAATTAAAACAGTAAAATTATCTTGTGCCAAACAATAGATAACAAAAAGTTGATTTAAAGTTTAAATAATAAAATATAAGAAAATTTGACATTTTTTTGAATATTATTTATTTTGTCGTAAATATTACCAATTTTTGTTACATCAGGTACAGAGAAAAAGAAGTGAGTCACTCGGAAGACTGAAGTCATATGATTCAATACAGACACAATCAGTGTCGCCAACAGGGCGGACGAGGATATAAATTAAAAAGAAGGAAAAAATGAATAAATAAATACAGATAACTAAATAACATATATAATAAGATTAAAAAAAATAAAAAAAGAATTGTTATGAAAAATTAATAAGGAATAAAAAGTTTTATTAAAAGTACTAAATAAATAATCATTAACGATTGAGGTTAAGCATAGGTGCAGATCTACCTCCCAGGAGAGAAATAAGAAATTCTGAAGCTCTCTAAGCACATTAGTGCTATATATTATAATATATATATATACCCTGCTAAAGCCTCTCTCTTGTTTTTCTCTCGAAGACCGCTGTATCGAAATTTAGTTTTATTTCTCGTTAAAATTGTTTGATTGATTTTATTACGTTTTGAGTTATATATATTATATATTCAATTAACTAAATAGTAAGTGTCAACCTAAAAGACGCAATTGTCAGAGTCAAACTATTTCCCACACAGTTGTTTTTGACTCTACGAAGATGTTTGATATTGGTTTTCTCAAAGATCTTGCCAGTATATGAGTTCTAACATCACCAATATAGTGAGAAAATGAGGCTAGCAAAAAGGTCTCAATGCAAAGCTGTCATACTTTATTCATGTCTTCAAGATGATTTGCACCCACTTATACTAATATATATATATATATATATATATATATTATTATATATATATATGTAATATATATATATCAATCCATAATGGTTCTAATATTAACTTTCCGAATTGAATTACAAACACATAATTTCCTTTAAGAATTCGGAGAATTAACTTATCTGTCTCGAATCTTATTGCCGTAATGGAAAAATTAACTCGAAAAGTTGAAATTAGAAATAGTAAGTTTTATGAAAATTGTGTATATATATATAACAGTTCAAAATTGAGGATAGGTAGCACACAAAGTAAAGAAACACACTTACAAACTCAAATTTTCGAGCAATCCGTCTTCAGGAGAAAAGAGAAAGGGAGACCGAGCATGTTGTAGACGCAACGGCAAGTAACCCTTTATATATATATATATATATATATGAGTCGGTGGAACTATTCACTTCTCCGCTCCTGTGTTCCTTTTCTTTTTTCTCTTTGCATCTCCTGAAGATGGCAATACAGCCGATATTGTCGAGAATCGTGAGTGTTAGTTCTTTCTTTTTTGTTCTCGATTTATTGCTTTAATTATATATTTAATCATATAGTATATTAGGGAGCAGACCTTCATTTAAGCATGTTTCATTGAATAATTGTGCTATAGTTTTGCTAGAAGTCGTTGTTTGTTAGCGTGTGATTGTTTTACAATAACTGACTTGTGAGCCATTTTATAGACATTGGTCGTATTTAATAATAGCCCAATATTTTAGCTTTATAGAAACTATTGTGTGTGGAGCTTTGTTGAAGTAATCATAACTGAAAATGTGGAACTTGTTACGGATTTATAATTATGTTATATATAAAAATAATGTTATGAGGTTTATATTGAAATGTCACATAAGGGATTATCTTGTGTGTAAGTAGTTCGTATATCGAGGAATAGCTTTGCAAGGAAATAACTCACTTAGCGAATAATAATTCGAATTCGATGATTCGAAACACAGTTTTCCTTCCCTCTTCTTCGCACTCATTATGAAAGCAGCAGTACATCACTTCCGGTCGCAAGATCATTTCCGGTCGCAAGATCATTTCCGATCGCAAGATCATTTCCGGTCAGGGCAGCTTCGACAATGCTTTGGCTCGATAATATTATCAATCCATCTGTCGAAGATGCTGGTAGATAAAATACCTTTTGTCCTTAAAATTAGTTTTATGCATTTATAATTTAAAAAAAAACTCATTTAATATATTAAAGCTTAATATAATTAATTAAATAATAATTAAATAAATACGTTTCAGAGCAAACTATAGCTACACAGTAAATAGAAAAACAGACTTACAGTCTCTAGTTTTCGGTTTTACCGTCATCAGGAGTGAAGAGTTAGGGACAGCAAGCGGACTTATGAAGCGACTAGAGACCCACTCTTTTCGCAAGTGCGTTTGGTGTCCCTATCTCTTCACTCCTGATGACGGTTAAACCGAAAATTAGAGACTGTAAGTCTGTTTTTCTATTTACTGTGTAGCTATAGTTAAGTCTGAAACGTTTGTTGTCCTTTGTGACAACAAACTTTTAAATTTTTAAGTTTTTAATATTAAATATTAATATTAATGTAATATCTTAAATTTGGGCAAAATGTCTAAAAAATATATTTTGGTCAAAAAAGTGACTTTCCCTTCAAGCATTTAAACTATGCTCGACTTTCCCACTATGGTGACTTTCCAACATATAAACTATATTTTTGTGTAAAATATTAATTTGATCCATCAAAGATTGTGGACTGTAACATCTACACAAGCTATTTAATATACACCCAGCCACACACAAATACACAGACATCATTGAAAAAACATCATAAAACTATTTTGGAAACCTCAAAACATGTAATTCTGCCAAAATTTCAAGATCGATTTTTTTCACTATCACTGTACTTTACTTATAGTAAAGTAAAAAAGTCGTTTAATATCCTAAAGCTTTTTTTAAGGCTGAAATACTTTTTTGTACTATGCACTGGCTTGCTAAAGCAGTACGAGTAAGGGGGGGGTTTCTGGAGGAGGAGGTTCACAGATAAGCAGTGGCGGATACCATTAATACAACTAAAGGTTCTACTGGTTAGCTTTATTTCTCGACTGTAGCAGAATGAAAGAGGAAAAAGATACAACATATATATAAAACCACTATGGCTCTAACTGACCACGGAAAAAGTAAAGCTTATCTTGCCCGTTTTAAAATCATTGACCAACCAACTTGTCCATGTGGAACAAATTTACAAAAAAAAAACTAGCATCATATCTTGTATAAATGTCCAATACACGATAATGAAAGGTCCATGTTCAAAACAGAAGTCATCATACAAGGTGGATAGTGGCCAATGACTGAGCGCGAAATGATTGCTTATGAAACTGGTAAATTAATAAAAGTCATGCATTGTATAGGTATTGACAAATTGCAGCATAAGCCTTATAACTTAACCAAAACTGTAAAAATCGATTATTATAAGACCTAAAAATAGTAATTATAACAATATCAATAATATAATTATCATAATTTATAATAATAATAATATTAAGTATCAAATGGTAAACCATACTAATTATAACATTGCATTCCTTTAAGTTTGATTATTTGCTAATTTTTTGGCTATATTGTATTAAAATTGTGGTGTTACTATAGAATCCTATCTCACTTTGATTTTTTTATCTACCATTTAATATTTTATATATATTATTTATGAACACTTATTGTTCTTGTTCAGGTTACACCTGCTCTACAGGAGGTGGTTATTTGGTGGTTGAGGTAGGACTTGCCTGGCCTCACCCACTAAATAACCACTCGAGCAGAGCAGATGTAACCTGAAGAGGAACATCAAGTGTTCGAAACGCCTTGTTTAGTTTCTTATAATAAACTTTTTTTTTTGTGGAGACTTAATACTTTGCCTAATATGGGTGGTAGGTAGTATACTGTGGTAGAAAATCGGAGGTGGTTAGCATACTAATTTTGTAATATAGCCACCCAATCAAACATTATTTTCTGATGTGTTCCTTGGTGTGATGATTGGTTATGTATCAAACTGTTTGACTAATCAACGAAACATCAGTTGGTTGTTAGTGAGTTAATATTGTGTTTACTTTTCTTTTTTTTTTTCTGAAATAGTATGCTCCATATAGTATATTACATGCTGTATCGAATCTTATTTAAAGTTAAAAGTTCAGATTAATATTACATTAGACATTATATTACATTAAAATGCACATTATAAAAGATTGTGTTTACTTATAATATAGTTGAGTGTAAGACACTCCAGATTTTTTATTTTAGTTTTTAATCCCGTTCAAATTCAATATCTTATAAAGCAAGAGTGTTTATATTCATATAAATTGCTAATGAATACATGTAATCTATGTAAGGGAACAGGTGAGAAATAGACTCCCTGATTTGGGGTTTACGCAAATGATAAATTCTGTTTGTTTGTTTTAGGCTGGGAGGCGTGATGGACGTCATATCAACACACATCTTTCAAAAGTACGGGAGCCGGAGCGAAGGACGAGTGACGCAGTCGGCGGCGCTGCTGCGACACAAGATGACGCAGGGCCAGCTGAGGGCGAAGGAGCGCCTGGCCCGCGACAGGCGGGCAGACAAGTCGGTCACCGAGGCGGCTCTCTTCTCCATCAAGTCGGAGCCCTGGGGGCTGCTCGCAAAGCCTGAACCCCGCCCCACTGTCGGGGCGTCCTGCCTCAACTGCACTCCTAGCAACAGGGTACCTCATCCATTCATATCTAGAGGGCTAGCAGGAAAACACGCTTAAACCATATACAAGGGGTGTCTAACTTAAGAACCTCTGCCCGAACCAGCAGGCCAAATAGCGCAGAGCCTGCGGCATGAATATCAAATATTCTGATTTCATATACTACTTACTCAGAGAATACTCCTTTGACCTCTCGGAGGGCAGTAAAAGTATAACTTTGTTTTAGCACAACAATATTTCCTACTTTATTTTCTGTATTTCTACATATTAGGCTTGTTATTCAATTCATATTTTGATTTTCACCTCTCTCTCACTCTCTCTCTCTCTCTCTATATATATATATATATATATATATAGGTGAAAAATATATATATATATATCGATAACAAGATTTTACTTTTACACTTTTTCTTATCCGTTTTTCAATATGTGTAAAAGTTAAATTGTAAAGTGTAAAAGTTAAATTGGGCATTACCGTATGAGAACACTTGAAAAACGGATAAGAAAAAGTGTAAAAGTTAAATTGGGCATTACTTTTAACAAAACGTGTATAAATGAAGGCCTGCTCCCCAAATAATATTATATATATATATATATATATATATTATATAAAAAACCATGAAAAACGAAAAACGGTCCGGCAGGACAGATAACAATTAAAATAAGTAGTGACACATAAACTGAAACACAATTGACACAATTGACTGAAACACAGTTGACTGTCGTCCCTCCGTCAATTCACTTCTTCTCCTGAGGACGACCGCCATTACGGTCGAAATATTGAAAAGTGAGTCTTTGTTGTGTTTCAGTTTATGTGTCACTACTTATTTTATTATTATTATATTATATATTATATATATATATATAAATATATAGTTCACACAGGAAAGAGGAAAACAGATAAAAACACACACAAAAAAGACTCACAACAATATTTCAACATTCGTCGTCATCGGGTAAAAGTAGTCCCTTTGAGTAGCTGAAGCTAACTGGATCTGAACTATATATATATATATATATATATATATTCAAGTAACTGACCACAAAAGATAAGGAGGTATCGCTCTGAGACCTTTCGTCTAACACTTCGTCAGAGCTATTACCTCCTTATCTTATGGTGAGTTACTTGAATATTTACATCACGATTTATTGTGACAATTTTATATCTACCTATATGTATATATAATATATTATCATCTAGAAAACGGTCCTTAAAGGATCAAACGTTTCAGAGTAAACTATAGGTACAAAGAAAATAGGAAAACACACTTACAGTCTCTAATTTTTGGATTGACCGTGTTCAGGAGAGAAGTGATAGGGACACCAAGCGCACTTCCGAAGCGATGGTTGCTTCTTATACATATATTAGGATATGTAGGTAACAAACAACGTTGAATTAGATTTATGTGATATAGTGATGGTAAGTTAATTCTGTTAAGTTGTTAGGAAGCATATAGGCTAATGAAGGATGGCTGTGGTCTTTGTTTCCCCCATCCCTCCACCTGAATGTCTTTATTTTTAGCCCCAGTGCACCCACCTTCTCTACCCCAAAACACAATAACAACTCTCCCAAATAGTTCTCTCTCTAACGATATCCAGATTGTTTCAATGGCTATTTTGTTTTCTCTTCAAGTTCTTTATTCTAAACAAGTTGTCTCTCAATGGACGTGACGACATTCATGAATATTGAATACAGCGATTACCAATCGGCTACCAGGGGGCGTCCAAGTGATCACAAATGAGAAGTTTGTTCTTCTATCAGGAAGTCCAATCAGTCGTTTATTTCTTCTTCCATATAGTAGGATTTAAAAAAATACATCTCTATACAAAAAAAGTTCAATATGAACGCGTTTCGAACTCTTAGTGTTCTTCTTCAGGTTACATCTGCACTCTTGCAATCTGAAGAAGAACACTAAGTGTTCGAAACGCGTTTTTAGTTTTCATATTAAACTTTTTTTGTGTTTTTTTGAAATCCCCCAATATGAGTAAATACCACACTATAACAGATTGCACAAGTGTGCAGTGCAAGTGTGATACAATTCTCCTCGCATGTATCAAGTGTGCTTATTTTCTCATTTCTTTTGTAATTTCTATTTCTTGTTCTATATTAGTGTGCTCCTCTTCTATATTAATATTGCCACTAGTAATGAATTTTTATTTTGCTTTGTTGTAATCGCAAACACAAATCACCATCGCAAATGATCATCTGCATTGGAAACTTTCTAAATTCAAGAAAAATTTATACTATTGCGTCAAAAATTAGCGATAAAATTAGTAAAAATAAGTTAACGCTTAAATGGGGATCCTGAAAAAAAATTTAAAAGGGAATGAGGTAGTGAACCGATTGGAATTGATAGAATAGAAGAAGAAATCTGATAAAAGGTAGGTACAACACCCGTGTCTAATTTACTTTAACAAATCACTCCAATTTCAGTTACACTTGCAAAAAAATACTTTATAAATAAATTAAACTGTAGAATATCTAACCGTAATTTCTTTTCTTAACTATTAATTATATAAGTTGCAATTAATATCATATGAATAATGCAGACTCTGTCTGGAAGTTGCATTATTTTGGTTACAAACTGGATAATTAGTTATTGATTGATTAATTAATAAACTAATTAAAAAAAGACTGTGTGAGAGATTTTGAAATGTCATCAGAAGGTGCGGATGGAATATGGGAGAGACCAAAGGTTCTTTCTTGTGGCACACATGACCTACATAGGAACATAGTCAAAAAAGAAACTCGTATGACCTGGCTAATATAGCGGTTGAGTTGGGAAGATTGCATGAATAAATGCTGTGAAAGTGTGATGATTTTATGAATTTCTAAAGCAGTCCAGCATGCTATAGTCTCTCAAAGGATTTTTTACGTCACCTAGAAAGACAGTCGAACAATCCTTTTTCAAAAGCAGTGGAAATAGTGATGACATTTTGGAATGGTGCAATGTTGGTCGAAATAACGAAACAGTTTGAAGAACTTGCAGTTGATTATACTGGCCTGTTAGGATGGCAATATATTGAAGAAATGTAATAGTTTTAAGGATAAGATTATAGGGATGTTACACTTAAAGAATTGAGCATATATCTTATTTTAACTTTGGATATAACTTCAAGTAAGATCTGTATTTAGTTAAACTAAAAGGTGGTCATTGCGGTATGTGATATAGTCTGTTTTTCGATATTTATGAGCTTCTGTAAGGTTACGACTCTTGTCGTGTAATATGAAGTCAAGTTCTTGCCTTTATTAAGTAAGCTTTTAAAATTCCAAAGGAGGGTAGTAAGTGACTGTCTTGTTGGGTTGGAGCTGTTTTGGAAGTAATAGTGGTAACAAGGTGGTTAATACTGACGTAAGGAGGGAGACGAGAGGAGCAATGGTTGACTTGAGAGTGATACAATGATAAGAGAAGGATTGTGAAATCGTGAAAGGAGGGATGCAGCCAGGTGTTGTTCTGATGTAATCCACCATGCACTGCCTCTGGAGTAGAGGTAAGATCCTAACCAGAGCCCGATCAGACCCGAATTCGGGTTATAATACTCGTAAAAATTTCAATAAACATTCAGGTTGGTTTGGATCGGGCCTGGGCTTCTTTCTCTTTAACATTTTTTAAATAAATATATATTTATATGTTATGTATACTACAACGATGTATGGATATTTAACTTATGGAATATTTGTTATAAAATAACTATGACAAAACAGATGAGGGAGATTTTCAAGGCTGGTGGGTCAAAGTCAGCTAGCCATGCACAACAAGGAGGATGCGAAAAATAGTGGACAGCCATCTTGGTCTTTTACCACTTCTTTCAAATATATAAGATTTTGTGGGAATCGAACCCACGACCTTGGCATTAGAAGTAAAAAAGCACTATTCTCTAAGCCAAAGGGACCTTTCTTGGGTGTTGGAAAGTAAACTCCAATATATACCCTATCTGGGTGGGTCGGGCTTGAGCCGGGTCGCTTAATACCCGCAATACCCACGGGTCTGTGTTGGGTCGGGCTGATTTTTTTAGGCCCGATCTTCTATTCTGGCAAAGCTGAAGCCCTTGTTGACTGAGGTAGTGAGTCTTAAAGAAGCAGTTGATGTTCTTTATTAATCAGATACATTGTAGCTTCCTGGATATGAACCTTCACTATTAGTGGGTACCTACACTTGACCCTCAAATTTCAATACTAATAGAGACTGAAACCGGTCTGCAAAAGGGTAACACTGGTAAGTGGTAGCCTAATGGTGGGTAGGGTAGGCATATGAGAAGGGAGGATAGCTAGGCTATTCTCTGCCTCACCTTGCCTTAAATCACAATCACAATCATCAAATACAGGAGGATATAGTTAAGTTATGTTTATTATACATTAAAATACGTAATAATAATATTGTTTATGCATAATAAAGGTATAGTTTGCTTAAGATAACGAATTTGGAGGAGCCTAGGCGACTCAGTCTCACTCTGCTCTCATTGTCAATGATCAATCCCTGGATGATAATTTATGCTATTCGAAAGAAAAGGAAGTACGCAAACTCGAGGGTGAGTGTATTTGTTTTCAGGTAGCCCTCTGATTTGTGATGTCCTGCCTGAGTGTCAAATTTGACACAACGGAGGTGGGGGTCGATCACAATAGTTATACTGAGGTCTCATACAAAACGGATACGTTTTGGTGTGTCCATAACGGCAACTCTTACACAGAACCGTTTCTTTTGTTTTATAGGGCTCCTTAACAACAACTTTCTGTAGAATTTTTTTTTTATTTAAAAACTATTCGTGTTGACCCTGCATCTGAGTATATACCTTCTATATCTTTTATAAGTATTTAGGGTTTTTGTTGAGACCTGAACCTCCAATCTGGAGCACTGTAACCACTTAACACCTTACTGCAATCAGTGGTCATTATAATTATCATATAGAAAATTATGAAATAATAAATGCTTGTTCTCGTTCGTCACTATTTTATAAAACTTTCAAGTTTTTAAGCAAGGGATACTGATTGGTTGTTTAATTCTGTTAGGAATTTGTACCCAACCTGATTGCTTCATACTTGCTGGCATCCTGGGTATCCTCTAACGTGACCTGAATCCTTCGCTACTTCCAAGTGCGAACTAACCACACAGAAGACGAAATCGCCAGAGTTCTGAACAAGTCTTAACGATACAAGTTGTAATAGTTGTATTTCTTGCTATAAACAATGTATGGAGTTTTTTTTATTACATTCTTCGCCTGACCTTGTGATGTCTCGTATATCGTATCTTATACTGCAATATAACATTGCAATAGTCTCGCACTAACTTTTATCAAGTCAATTTCATCCATTGTTTATATTTAAATATTACGGAATTCTCCTAATCATAATTAAGAGTATTTTTTCGAGTTCCCATCAAGTCAATTGCCTTGCCCATCGGTATAGTTTGAAACTATGTGTTTCTTTTCATCTTAAACCATTTTTTTTTGCGTAGACGTTATTTTCGAAATACCCCCAATACAAATAAATACTACAATATAATAGAAAGCACAAGTAATGAATGTGTGATAGTTGAGGGTGATGAAACATCAATAAATTAAAGAAAAAAAATTAAGAATATATGTGGTTGAGACACGTGTAATATATATTGTAGTAATTATTTGTGGGTTATTTAGTAGTCAACACTGACTTAACTGGCTCTGTGATTAAGTTATTCTGCGAGTTACAATATACTAGAATGACACTAGAAAGAAGTTAAAAATAATGGGAGTTAAAAATAATTTCCCCTTTTCTCCAAACACAACTAAACTATCTTTGGTTTATGTTTGCTTTGAATGCGCCAAGTCAAAGTGTTTTACAATTCTTCAACGTCTCAAAAAGTATTACGAAAAGCAATCAAAATGATCGAAAGTTATAAAGCTGTTTACTTTACTATAAGTAAAATATAATGGTCGTGAAAAACTTCATTCAATGTTGAGATTTTGACAGAATTTTTCAAATTGACCCTCTCTCTTCCTCCGTAGGTAGATACCTTGTGCAAAGTAGTAGTTTTCTATTACTGTAATTAAGCGTAATATTACATACACTGCAGTAGGCGACGCAGGCAGTACGTAGTCACTGCTGGCCCAGCAATTAATAATGACTTTGTCACCTAATTGGAGGAAAAAAAATCACCTCGTATTTATTCATTGATTCAAATTTTGCAATTATAACCTTTTCTATATTTCAGTTCTCAATTGTTTGAATTTATTTTTTTTTTTTATTGAACTAATTCAATAAATATAATTTATTATTCTATTTTCTAGATTTTATTTTATTTTTATTATCTTATTATTTTATTTTACTAGAATATTATTTTCAGTTCAATTAGTAAAAAAATGTTTGTAGCAGCGTTAGGAAATGAATTAAATATCGACCCGAGTTTAATATTTTCAAAAATACCAGTCCCTAAAACTGGTAGAGAATAATGGCCTCCGTGAGTCATTCTCGCCAGTGTGTTGGCGTATTCTCTCTTGGCGTACAAATGATGAGTAATTGTACGAGTACATAGTTCTCAAACTATGAAAAGGCCTGGTGAGAAAACTGAAAACTGAAAAAAAACCAGTTGGGTTTTTGACTCTGACGAAGACCGCTTGTTACGGTTGAAAGATCTTAGTCTTGTTTTCCCATTTCTTATTGTGGTTTGATCATTGATTGTTATTTCACGTGTTTATGTGAAATCTTTTTATATATACCAATTAAAAGAAACGGTCCAGCGGACTTTTTTAAATAAAATAAATTCAAAACTATCTGTTTGAAACGCGTTGTTAGTTTCATAAAAATTTTTTGTATGGAGACGTAATTTTTGAAATTTTCTAATATAAGTGAATACCATACTATAACAGATTGCACATGTAATGGATATTGCTATTATTTATTAAACATAATATAAAACATTTTTTTAACTCATTAGTTGTGCAATCTGTAAATTGTGTGTTATTTACTCATATGGAGGTAAATGAATAATTCAACTGAACACAGTGAACATTGGACTTGTAGGTCCTCCACTCCTTCCATTTGATGTTTACCTGTCGATGAACACGAAGTGTTCGAAGTTCGAAACGAGTATTTGAATTAAAAAAAAAACTTCTTTTACGTGGAGACTTTGTGTTTGTTATCCATTTACCCCAATATGAAACTTTTTTTAGTGTTTTTAATATAAATCATTTTTTTTAAAAAAACTAAAGATATACTTCTGAAAAGAATCAGTGAAGGTTTGGCGTAACACAGTGGGTGTTTGTGTTGTCTAGACTTTGTATAGCTGAATTGATAGGTGTTAATCACTGGAATTGTTGATACGGTTGCAAGCATAGGAAAAAAAAGCTGATTAACGCTGGGTTACCTCAAGGATATTGTACATGAACGGTCAGAAGACACACTGCTATTGTATTTGAGGCATCTAAGTCTCTTTTAGAAAACATGGTCTATGTTTAATAAATTATTAATACAGACAGTCTACAATCTAGATGTAGTGCTTAATGTGTACTTTACGTTTAACTTACAACGGAAATTAAACAGTGGCGAGTTGAAACACTATGAATAGAACAGTTGATTAGATGTTTACCATTCAAATGAGGTACCATTCATTTATAGTTAAGCCCGGCTAATATTTACCTAACATTACTTTCTTTTAGCAAATGTTATTTTACTATTAGCATCATATTATTATTGAACTTTGAATAATTTTTATGACGATTACAGTATGCCAAAACAAGAATTTTTCAAGGACTTAACCAATCCGTTGGTAGATACAAGGTGATTTTAAAAAAAAAAGTAAGGACATTTTTTGAATTTCGCACATCCTGTACACTCTTAATTTCAAAAAAAATTTTTTTTTGTATACTCAAGAAGATTGTATCAAATGCGAAAAAAATACTAAGATCTTTCAATCCTAACAAGCGGTCTAAAGTCATAGTCATAAACCCAACTGCCAACTACCCAAAAACCAGTTGGGTTTTTGACTCCGACGAAGACCTCTTGTTACGACTGAAAGATTTTAGTCTTTTTTTCCCATTTCTTATTGTGGTTTGATCATTGATTCTTCTTTCACGTATTTATTGTGAAATCTTGTTAATGATTATATATTCACAGTTTTGACTATATAACATACTTTGTTTTTTTTGTGAGAGGCTAGACGAGGTTAACGAGCTTAGATGCGTGTTTTATTTCTGTTCAAAATAATGGGGTGGAGGGTTTGTATTAATTTTTGTTTACAAAATGGTATTAAGTGGTCAAAAATTCTTTAAATGTTGATGGTGAGGTACGGTGAGGACCTTGAGCAACTTGCGCAAAAAACATATTTATATGTGATATAAGTTATTTCATAGGTAATTATTTTTTCAACAGCTCACAATCGACGCGCACGTAAACACGTGTATAGTCTTGATGCCTCTCAGGTAAAAAGAACACTGTTATACAGTCAAAACTGTGAACATATATCGTGAAGAGTGCACCAGCACAAGAATGACTGGACTATGATAAAACAAGTTTGACTACTACGACGTCCACACGTTCCAATCACTTAAAAAGGTTAGGGTGTTTAGGAGAAATATAGGAAAGGTGATGCTCAGATTGGAAAATTTTCGTTATCAAACAAAGATAGAAGTATAGGTAGAAGAAGAAAGAATAGGAAAAACTCGTTAAGAACAATGCCAAGTCAATGGGAACAAGGTGGGGATAGGTAGAGTCTTCCCCATCATTCCCGAGCGGTGCCCCAGCAAGAGAGGGGAGAGAGGAAGAGGGGTGGTCCACCCCGGGCGGCATGAGCAGGGGGCGGCATTTCCTTGGGGTAAAAATAGAAAATAGAAAAAAATTAAAATAATAAAACAAAGAATCTGAAATATTATGCCAAAATGAGTTTTTAAAGTCGCAATTCTTTTTATATTTTATGCGTTAATACTGTTTTTAAATTGATTTTTCAACTGTAATATTTGCTAATTAAAAATAAATGTATTTACAATTTTTCAAAATTAGTTTTTTAAAGAGATTGTGAACGTGTATTATATTTGTTTGCATAATCAGTTAATTTAACAATTTTTTTTTATGATTTGAATTATACGTTTTTGTTTTCAAAAGTCTTCGTGTTTTCTTTGATGAAGACTGTATATGTATAGGAGTACTGTAAATCTGAGACTAATAACAACATTCTAAAATTAAATCCTTATCGTATATCCATCAAAATATACATGTGTTTAGGACTTTCTGAGTTTGGAGGGTTTAAGGGGATAATAACGGCCAGCAGGATGTTGGTAGGGGGCAAACATATTTGCAACACCAGTGTTTTTGAACCCATACCGGTAAGGAATCTCAGAAGCTAAAACATGGCTATCAATAGAAGAGTTGAGATAAAGGGATTGTCTTTTAATTCTTTGAGTTAGAAGTGGGCTACAAAATAATCTTATATTTTTTTTTTTGAACTGTACAGGTTTTCTCTTTAATATCATTTATATTAATTACTGTCGAAGGATATTTTTGAGTTATTTTTTGCATTGATGGTATATTTGGGTATAATACTTTAGGTGTTTTTAATATTTTGTTATTGATGTTTGTTACCATTACTTCTATCTTAATGTTTTTATAAGATTTTATTCCTAAGTTCTCAATAAGATCATATAATTGTTTTATATATACAATGCTTTCTCATCTTGACAACATGTATTTTTCGTTCTTTATCTCTGTTTGCTCCAGCGTCATACAGTAAGACAGCTTTAGGAAATAGAAGAATTTTACGAATATAGAAGAAATGTTGGAATAAAGGTGTTTTGTGCTAGACCAAACCTCGATAAAGAGAGAAAAATACTGTTTTTTATTTATATAAAACACTCATTTGTACCAGTGCGGTATCTGTAATAACATACTTCTATTTCTTTACGTGTGTCTATCTTATATGTTCCAACTTTATTACGCGTTTTATCATAACAATAACGATCTTTTTTTAATCATTTCTTAAGTAATTTTTCCAAGACTTTATATTTAAATCCTAAACTATTTTAATTTTCAATATAGTACATATAAGAGATGTTACCAATTCGAATTGGTCTCCGTTTATTACTCGTATCATTTCATTGATTGATGGTGAATTAGAAAGCGAACATTTCAGCCGGTTATCAAGAAAATTGATGTCAATTTAAAAATTTTTTTGAAAACCTCTTGCGTGGTCGATAATGTCATATGGCATGAGAATGGCATTTAGTACGTATATCAAAACCACAAAGTGGATTTGTTGTTATCATATGGAATAAGCGATTCAGTTTTTAACCTTTTAGATTGAGCTCTTTAAATATAAACATTTTTGTTATTAGTTTATTTGGATAACAGAAATACAGGTTATGAAGAATCCTTTCGTCAAAGTCAGCCCTCTTTAGTCTTAGTATTATGGAGTGCAAACTTATAACAACATTTAACATTGCCTATCATTTCCATGTAAATTTGAATAATTTTATATCTTCTGTATCCTTAGCTAAGATATTTAACATAAAGAAAAATAAAATGTTAAGTAATAAAAATAAATAATACAAACAAAAAAGTTAAAAAAAACAATAAAAATTTGAACTAACTTATAAATAAATTCTAATGTAGTGCAATCAGTTATTATGTGGTATTTACTCATTGTAGGGTAAAAATCTAATGAAATGGTCTCCACATATAAAAATTTTAATGATATAAACAACGCGTTTCGAACACGTAGTGTTCTTCCTCAGGCATTAACTAAGGATAATGCTTAATCCTTAGTTAATGCCTGAGGAAGAACACTACGTGTTCGAAACGCGTTGTTTATATCATTAAAATTTTTATATGTGGAGACCATTTCATTAGATTTTTACCCTACAATTATAAATAAATAAATTTATAAGTATATTGCTGTACTATTTTGATTTATTTTATGTTTGAAGATTTTTTTTAACTCTTGTTTGAACTGTTTCATTGACTTTCTGGTTACAAATCACATATTTACCTTAGCTTCATTTTAATTGAAATAGTTTCAATATAAAAGATAAAAGTCATGCTTCTGAAGGCATTAATGTTCTTAACAGATACAGGCAATTCACCATATACGGTTTTAGTTACGGCCGAATGTAAGTTAGAATGAACGTAAGTTGTTACTGTACGTTTTAGTAATGCATACCGTTTATTAATATTAGAAGTATAATACATCGTCTTACCTCGTACACTGATGATGTAGCTCTCTGACCGGTTTCGGGCGTCACCCATCTTCAACAAGAATTCTTGAAGATGTGATTCTTGTTGAAGATGGGTGACAGCTGAAACCGATCAGAGAGCTACAGCAGCATTGTACGAGGTAAGACGATGTATTATACTTCTAATATTAATTTTTTTTTTCGTCGTAGGATGTGGAAAAATCTGTTCATCAGATCCCTTAGCAAGACGTCTGCTTAGGGTATGTGGGGTTGGGGGTCCCGACCCACTAAAAAACCACATCCTATTTCCTGGCAATACCCGACACGGAAACCGTTTGCACATTACTTCATGCCGGTGCCTCAGTCCTCCTGAATAGGATTCACCTTCTTGTCCCCATTCGTTCACCTATGAATAATCATTGCCCTTGCCTCACACCACTTTCGTTCTTCTTATGATGGAGAACCGCCTCTACAAAGTTTGCAGCTTTTGACCAATTATTTTCATTTAGGAGCATCTTTTGAACTAGGGTCTCTGGAGTGACCTCACCCAGTGATGCTATTAATTCCTCCCCACTTGAGAAGCACTCCCCACTTCTAATATTAATAATACTAACCTCTGTGGTAATAATGAAATGTATGAATATACCGTTTATATTGTACGATACATACATTAATTCAATTATTATTTATAAAACACCCCTATTTTATTTATTATTATTTTTATATTTGAGGGTGACTATAGCACTGCGTCTTAAAAAAAAACTATTGTACTTCCCCTCTTCTGTACTAAAGTACCCCATCAGTTAGCTTCAACGCCTCCAAGAAGCTCAGCACTTTTACTGGTTCCAGCGGTAAAAGTTTTTCTATGGTTTGTTGAGTGTCCCAAAGCACCTGCCTCTCTGAAGCAAAGCTGTATTACAAGTTATCAGCAGGTGCAACGGTATTTCTTCCTCTTTGCAGAATCTGCACAAACCATCATTAATAATGTCCATTCAGGCTCCCTATGTTTCGGGAGAAAGTACTTCCTTTCTCCTTCTTCGGGATGGTCTTCTTTGGGTCCTCAGGTGCACTTGTGGGAGGTTCCCACTAGTTAGTGCTTTTGGACACCCCTAAGTCATATATTATAAAGTAATAACCTAAATGTAATTTGAAATACATAAATTAAATGTAGACTTGTTTATGAATTTTTTTTTGATTTGCGTTGATAGGTCGATTCATGTCCCATGGTACCTGCAGGTCGTCGATTGAGTAAGAAGACTGCTCTTTACCTCCTCGAATATTCGCAAAGCTATAAGTAACTAATTGATGTTGTTACGTCATTCATCTTTTTTTGCAATCATGGCCTGTTGCCAGAGAAGTGTCCTAGTGCTCCGCCCTCTGTATTCATAAGGATTCTCTTCTATTTATGTCTATTAACGTCATAACGGCTTGTTGGATAAAATAACCCTGGGTCAAGGTCGATTTATGTCGTAGTAACAGTCTGTTTTTAATCCTGGAAGACAGTTTTAATCCTGGTCACTGACACCTCTATTCTATTCATGCCCTATCCCATCCTATTTTAATCAACTTTAAGTCGTTATTCCCGCAAGTATTAGTCAAAAAAAGAATTATAAATATATGAATATCTGTATTGAGGAACGTATTATGTCTCCACACAAACAAGTTTATTAAAAAAAACTAACAAAGCGTTTCGAACACTTCATGCTTTTCTTCACGTTACATCAAAAAAATATATGCATATATGAGCTTTAGGAACATCGGGGTGAATTAATTAAAATTGAATACAATATCTAACAGTTAATTTTTGCAATATAGTTGACCATTTATATATATATATATATATTTGATCAAACCACAATAAGAAATGGGAAAACAAGACTAAGATCTTTCAACCGTAACAAGCGGTCTTCGTCAGAGTCAAAAACCCAACTCTGAGTTTGATCATTGATTGTTATTTCACGTGTTTATGTGAAATTTATATATATATATATATATATATAAGAGAGAGAGAGAGAGAGAGAGAGAGTGATAAGAGAGGGAAACCCAATCAGTGCGCTTGGTTACCCTCTCTCATCTCTGCTGAAGACAGTTCAGACCGAAAATTAGAGACTGTAAGTGTGTGCTTTTAATTTCTCTAAGTTCCTTTTACTACATAGAACTATATATATATAAAATAAATTCAAAACGAAAGAAACACACAGAAAGACACAGACATAACTCACATCGATATTTCGACCATCGTCGTCATC